>CM067068.1:37745868-38090868 GCA_033980235.1 Diadema setosum | reverse complement strand
TATCAAAAGTTTATTTGATGAAAATCGGTTTTGAAATGTCTGAGATATCCAAAAACAAGGTGAAACAAAGATATCCTAATAAAGTTGGGGCATGTCGCCTTTTATTATTATCACTTTTGGGGATATCTCAGCCATTTGAAAAACAATTTTCATCAAATAAACGTTGAATCCTTCTTAAAATCACATGCTCTTTCATATTTCATAAGATGTTTCTCATTATCTCACTTAGGAATGTTCAAAACATGAATCCCCACCTCAACCACTATTGTACAGTCCCTTTAACAAGCAGTTCACCTTATTATAAAACAATCTCATTCTCATTATCTCTTGCCAAAGAAGGGATAAGAGAGTACTGGTCGTATAGCTTGAGAGGGTCTCGGAAATTTGAACGCATCATCGATAATAAGAACACAGGATTAAAACAAACAAGCAACCAAAAAAAAATGAAAACAAACGAGGAAAATCAGAGATGAATGTAACAGACAAGCAGAAAGGATCGTCTACGAGACAGACCAACAGACCAACAGAAATGAAAGTTAACAGAACTGAAGACAGATAAGAACACCTTTCATCTAAGAATGTGTAATCCATATCACCAGATATTCTGAATAGAGAATCACATTATGACTAGCTACACAATCTCTAGCACTAAAATGTTCTTACCAGGGATACTCAACGACGGGTAGACGACAAGTTTTTCCTTCTTTTGGCATCAGATATGGCACAAATTGGCATAATATACAGAACTTTACAGAATTACACATTTTATTTCCCCTGTTGCCATTAACATCTTGATTTCGATTTGCCAGCAAATCTGCAAATTTACAAAAAGAAATAAAAAACACCTAATTTTCAGGCACTATTCATGATTATTCGAATGACATTGCCCTACTCTGGTATACGATATCCCTACTTACAACAGCACACAGGAATATATTTTACAACGTTTAGAAGACTGCGATGATATTTACATCAAACATACACCTGTTATCATCAAACAGTCATGTCGTTATTTTCCACAATAAACTCATGAAACGTTAGATTGACTTGTAGTTGTTGTAACTGTTTTTATCCTTGTCCGATGTCTCTCAAACTTTCGCTTGAGTTTTGGCAGTTTTCATTTCATTCAACTCTCTTTTAAATCGTCGTTGGTCATCAGCCGAGTAAGGCAAGTCCGATGGATTTGGCTCGTCCATTCCCATCACATCCCTTGAGCTCCTCCAGCGGACAAACGATGGATTTGGCTCGTCCATTCCCATCACATCCCTTGAGCTCCTCCAGCGGACAAATCAAAGCCAAAATGAGAAGGAAACAAATAAACTCGGCCATTTTGTGCAGCAATGTATAAATAGATTACTCGGATATCGTTGCACCGATAGACCGAACATTCAATGCTCAGTTAATTCGAACATTTTTCCTGAGGTGATTGTCAAGTGCAAATCTGTCCTACAGACCAGCATAGTGTCTGAGTAGCGTCTATGCAGAAGAACACTGTAAATCGGGGCTTGGGTGGGTCAGGTCTGGCTCAGTCTCGCCGGAAGTTTGACTGAGGTTAATTGAAATGAAAGCGTTCGAATTCGCTGCTGCTGACTCTTCTGAAGGAACGCTGGAGCTGCCACTTGTCTGATCCGAGATATCTTGGGACATGGGGTTAGTGAAAGCAAGTCGTGGGCCACCTTCTTGGCTGACAGCAGCACCAACGGAAGATGTATTGTCGACAGCATCCTGGGTCGCAAAGACCTCGTTGTAAGATGGCGGCAGTTCAATGTTGGTAGCCGCAACTTCCTCAGGTTTGGGCCCACCTGTACTAGCGCCCTCCTCCGACAGATTTGCATAAGGTATCACCTCCACGATCCTTTCTTCTTTCCTGCAGATGCGAGCAAGGGCCGAATTAATCCTCCAGGTGTTGATGGCACCACAGGCGACCAGGCCGACAAAGAACACCGTGGTTGCTGATACAGACATCTTGAGGGGACTACCTTCCAGAAGGGCCATGGCCAGGTAGCCGAGTGGAATGATAGCACGGGAAAGGATTGTTGCACATGTTCCAATGTAGACAATGACTCGGTATCTTCTGGTGCCCTTCAAACGAATGACTTTGTGAAATTTACCAATGTTCGCAAACAACATGTCTGTTTCACTCACTAGCATGATCATGCCGATGGGGGCGTCCTCACGTGTTACTATAACAGCGATGGTAGTGAGGATGACCATAAACTGCATGAGGAGAATGGTGTACTTGACGATGCAGCTCTTCCCGAGAAATGCTACACGACAGAAGGCAACGAGATGAAAGCCAAGAGAAGCAGCCAGAAGGAGCTGAACCTGTGGGATGAGCTCTTCTTCAAAGGAGAGGACACTGTCGTGGTAGACCAAGGTGATGACAATAGCTGATATTCCCTGGATGGTATAGAAGGCAGATTCAAGGTAGCTGTGTTTGGGAGAACAACAGAACAAGGCGATATGATGGTTAGTCATCGCATAAAGTATAGATGAAGAAATCTTATCATTCAAATCTATGTGAACTAAACAGATGGTTAGAATGAATATAAGAATGAATGAATGAGTGAATGAATGAATGAATGAATGAATGAATGAATGAATGAATGAATGGTATTAATGGATGAATGACATAGGACAAAGTTAGGCCGATCTCTGAGAAAATGTATTTTGTTGTATTTCGTTGCAGAAAAAAAACAGTTAAACACTCAAAATGAATAAAAAGTTACTTTTACAGTTTAAAAGGAAACAAATTTGACAAAAGTTAACATTATAAAAGGGCTATATGATTTAACAAACAAAAGAAAATTGTTCAAAGTAAGCTAGACAGAGAGGGAAAGTTAAATAAGAAAAATGGAATCGACGTTAGTCTGCGCTATTTCGGCAACTGCTAAAACAATCGTCTGAGCATGAAACTAGAGAACGGCTCGTTGGGAGACTATCAAGGGGCCATGGCAACTGCTAAAAAGAGATAAGGAAGGCGAGCGTTATTCGTGGCAAGAAGAAGGTGATAATTTGTTGGAGAGTAAGGCAGGATGTACCACAGCAAACACTGAGCTGAAATCCTGTCGTTAGAAAGGTGTCTATGTGTGATTATGACAGCCGCAAATTGTTAAGTCTCTAAAATATGAGAATGAAATCTCTAATAGTCAGCCTGTAGGATTAAATATACAAATTGCTGCTAATTGTGGCACGCTCCCGAAAGCAGGCGACTGGCATTCGACAACGAAGGAAGCATGAAAATTAAATTAGATCTCTTTTCAGAGTGAACCTTGCATGCTTGGTATACGTTTGTACGGCGCATCTCGAAATACTGTCGACTCACTCAAAGTTTAACAGATGTTCAATGATATATTTAACATCACTTAAACATAATAAAAAAAGATCAACCTCGATAAGTTAGTTTGTTACTGATAAGGGGACTAAAACTTATAAATTCTAGGATCATCTAATTGGCTAGTTAAAGTATGTCTGGATGGAGTAGGGATGACTGCGGCTATGTCTCATTACAATGTGTGGAGGGAAAATCCCTCCCCAGCAATCATCACAAGACTCGTCACGGGGGGCTAACTAACTGTGAACCTTTATGCAGCAGCCGAATGTATAATGATCTTGTGAGTAGAGAAGGATGAGATGTCAAAAGGAAGGTGACTGAAGCCAGAAATACATGCAATCAAATAGATCAGATGTTTAAACTTGATTCTTAGAGAATGGAACGAAAATACGACTGATATTGAGAACCACGCCTCACAGCTGGAGATGGGGTGAACATTGTGGAGGCTTCAGGTAAACTCTTGGGGGAAAGAGTTTCGTGAGAAGTGACGTCAAAACATCTGTGCTGTAAACATCTTAGATATATTTATCTAATGATGACTCATATAACCGTGTGATTACACCATTAAAATTATTCTAGATTCCGTATCACGTTCAAAACGTAGTTAGATTATCTGACCTCAGACTTATGCACAGACACTAAAAGCCTGTAAATAGGTAGCTGAGGTAATCAATAGTAAGAAATAATGATCCGCAAATAAGTTTCGGGCAACTGGCGAGCTTCAATATCGTATGTTGACTGTAATGCTTCCCGGAATGTTTTTCTCACACTACATTCGGACAATGCAAAAAGCAGTTTCACAGATCGCTTTCTGAATGAGAAAAATGTCCAACAATTCGTAACATGCCGAAAGGATGAAACTTCCATTTCTGAAAAAAAAAAACAAAAAAACAAAAACGTAATACATGTATAAACATCACCGTCCTGCTGTTAACATGTGATGGTATGTTGTTCATTGTCAAACTTTTGCGGCGGTGTCTGATCGAGATAAACATTATGTTGTACTAAATCACTGAAGAGTAAGCCCTATAATACGCCCTCTTAACCGCTGTCTCAACATCCCCAACATCTCTTTCCACTCCTTCTCAACATCAGATCTCTTCCCTATAACCACACCCCTCTCCACCCCTCCCCTGACAACTCTCTCCACCCCTACCCAACACCGCTCTCCACCCTTCTCCAAACAGCTCCATTTCCAACCCACTCTCCGCCCCTCCCTAATGCCCATCTCAACGTCTCCCCAACACCACTCTCTAATTCAAACAACAGTTTCCGCCCCTCCCCTGACACCCACATTTCTCAACATCTCCATCATCTCTCTCTATCACTTCCCTTCATTCTTTCGCCCCTCACCCAAAACCCCGCCCCACCCATCCCCACCAGCCCTCATACCCCTTCCCCAACATTCCTCTCCACTCCTTGTCGTTAGCAATGGATAGTGATTAAAAATTATTTTGTCGCATGTGGTTTTATTGTATCCTTTTCAACGTGAAAGCATTCATCGTTCATGGGTTGATAAAAGTGGAGAAGTGCAGAATCATTACTCTTTTCTTGAATTAATTACATTCCATTTTGATTTAAAAGTGGGGGTTAAAACAGAGGAACTACATATATTTGCCAGTCCTTACAAGCTGTGGTAATTTCTTAACATTGACTAAATTCATAAATGAATAATATTAATGAGGAAGTGATCCTGTGCCATGATACATGTTACTCACGGACGCCATTTCACTTCAGTTATCTTAGCTTGCAATAGATACAGTGTGTCTTTAAATTCTCTCTAGCTAATGACACCAAACTCTCTAATCTTCAACGCTTCTGTTTTCAAAAATCTCCCAAACTACACACACCCTCGTGTTTGTGGGTGACGTGGATGAATCACCCATGTCTATCATGGCGGAACGTCTTTGCGATTTTGGTATCACTTATGTTCCTTCTGATCGTCAGATCTCTCGAAGTTAAAAAAAAAAAGATGGATGACACCTAAACCAGACAAGATAGAATTGAGATAACATTGTATACATAGCACAAGGTGCATCATTAGGATATTATTGCTTGCTTGCTTGCATCCTTTGTGTGAGAGAACAAAGGCAGAGAACAAAGAAGAACGAAGGAACAGAACCGAGAACATACAGAGACAAACATACGAGAGGAAATTGGGAAGTGGAGCGAAAGATGGGGATATATAAAACAGTTAAAAATGCTTGTTTATGTGAAGGATAATCTAATGTAAATGGTATAGGGACACTCAAAGAGAGATACGAAAAGTAGAAGTTCTATGCGAAAGGTAAAAGAGAGATACAAAAAGTAAAAGAGCGATATGAAGCAGACGAGTTTCCGAGGCTGGTATCAATGTCGCCCTATCAATTTTTACTGCCCAATTTTCTTGGTACGACACTGTGGCAGCCAAAAAAATGGAACAGGTGGCATATCGCAAAGAACCAATTATGGCCCCGTTTCTTACCCCTTGTGATCTTCATAAAAGTCATATAAACCTCATGTGAACCCTATTCCAATTTAATTTCTCTTGAAACTGTCGGGAAAAACAATATTCAAAGGTTGCATTTAAGCTGTAGCCATGTGATTTGTTATCCATTCCCCCATGAACTATCATTGGCATTCTCGACGAATATGCTTGTCTTTATCTAGGGCTCCAAAGGCGTTGAGAAATCAGTATGAAGTCATGTGATCGTCGCGTTTTGCTTTTGAAGAAAACGAGAATACATATTGATGAAACCTCAGAGGGAAGTTCCGTCAAATAAATGAATAATTATTACCACTAATAGATTTATCATCTAAGGAATATCTTCATTGTAGTGTGTGGGCCTATACTTCAATGAATGTGCGTCACCAGTCTGCATATGCCCGATGCCCTATAGGTCACCACATTACTTTATTTAAATAATGCTAATGATAACAATTTTTAGATCACAGAACAACAAGAACCATCCAAAGGGCGAATTCAGGAATTCCGTAAAGGGGGGGGGGGGGGGGGGGGGGCTTTACACAATTAAAGGGAGGGGGCGCGCCCGGGTGCCCCCTCCCTGCCTGGATCCGCCACTGCATCCGATGTTGCGCTGTAAAAAAAAAAATACGATTACTTTTTTTCAAGAATGAAAACGTTTGATTGATGACTTTACCTAAATCATAGTTTTCTAATCGTTTGTTATGTTCTATTTAGAGTTAGACAATGCTACATCTTAGTGAGCTACAAATAATTAACTGTCATTTTTGCAAGAGTTCAGAACGGATAGTGTTTTCAGTATAGCATGCTTTTCCAGTCAGTTCTATTCCCGTTAAATAATACAATATTTTCATTAAGGTGAACTCTACCTTTGTACAGAGAAGATGAAATGTATAGGTAATAAGGATTAACGTTTGCATGAAGCCAATAAATAGCGTTCATTGGTCACTGCTTCTCTCATGTGACGGAAGAATTCAACCAGTATATCGGAAATGACCGGGCGTTGAAAACGAGATAAAGACATGCTTGTTTACCCACGAGTTCTTTCTTCTTTGTCTGCAGCACACACACCAGACAAAGCCCAGACCAGTCGTTACTTCGTCAAGTGTAAACTCCCACCCCCCCCCCAAAAAAAAAAAAATGTAATACGAGGATACAGAAGAGTATTTTTATAAATATTTTACGCTTCTTTAGGGGGGAAAGGGTAATACAAAATGACTGTGAGCTAGTGGGAGATAGAAAACATGTCTATACGGGTTTTTTTTTTTCTCAAATAAAATTAGATGTCATTGGACATAAGAATGACAGGGTATATAGTTGTGAAAAATAAACCCACCTGATACAAGGTGTCACGATAAAAAGACGATGAACAATGACTCAAACATAGTAGCTACAAGGACCGTTTCACAGTAATATTGTCGAATAGATTGTGATCTTTTCTTCTCCATAACCTCTTCTCTGTAACCTTTTTGGAGCAGCTCCTATAAATATTATGATGTCATCTTCTCAAAATTCTGCATAGCGGATGTGTAGCAGACGTGTTAGACGTTGGCATATTCTTTGCTCAGGGCCCATGGGATAAAGTAACAGTTGCTGTTTCACCAAGGAGCTCATTGGTTTCACTGAGCTTCAAAACGAACTCTCGTGGAGTCATTGAACGTAATCATATACGATTATCATCGCAAGCATTAATTTGTAAAAACCTAAACAGCGTGATGAAAAGTTGTTTATGCCAGACATATTAAAGAAATAGGCAAATAGGGATGAGAACTAACAACTGAGTTTCTTTAAAGTGAATTTATATACCTTTTTAAATGATTATCTTTGTTATGCACGTAAATATGTGTTGTTTTTGTGCGACATCGATGGCGCACCACTTGATCATATCGGGTTCTCGCGAGAAAACGTAGGGATACCACTGCCTCAGACAAGGCGTAGATTGAATTTGTCTATACTACAACCTTGACTTTTGTCTTATCATCAATGTTGGCATAGACTCACCTTTATAGTTTTATTGCAGAGGAAGAATTACCGTGTGATTGACGGATGAGACCACCTTATTGTTTTACACGTTACTTGTTTGGCTTTGCGGTTGTTCATTGAGTTGACAACACGTGAGTCAGTTGTTGAAGAAGTCCCATTAGCCTCAAAACACTTGTTATGACCTTGTTTGGTAGATACCACATTGATGATGTGGATAGTGCCAAGTTGGGAAGGACTTGCTTCTTATATTATTCTGTTTTCCCTCATTAATCTAATGTTTGTGTCTATAATAGTCACATGATATGCCCTGATGGCAATGAGTAATTATGTTCAACATAGTGGATATTTCGCAAATATTTCTTAAGAGAATTCAACGGCCATGTCAAAACATCCTGTTGTTTTTCAGTTCAGTATTTGTTATATGGCATGACTGCTCCTACGGTTGTCATAGAAATATCATAAATGCAGAGAATCGGTAATCAACATTTCTCTGTACTTGCTTAACGCTACCAAAGCAGCATATTTCATTGATTCAATCGAATAGTACTGTTTGTTTTTCTTTGATGTTGTATACAAAGCTATAAGAGCCGTATAGTTGCCGTGGAAATGATTACGTCGAGCTTGAGGACGGCAGGTGTTGAAATCACAATGCTCCCGATCATCTGATCGCTATGGAGGCCAAAGTCCAAGGCAGATTCAGGTGGGTTGAGTGGTATGTGTGACGCTTTAATAGGCGGCGGAAGTCGTGCACGGGTCCGTTAAGTAATTTATTGTTGATTATCATTACTTCCGCGACTTTTGACTCAGTTCAACCATGCGAAGTATTTCGTTGACATGTAAGATGATTCATTCTTGCGGGTTACAAATAGATATAAATTCCAAGCGGAAATGCTTTTCGAGTTTAAAGTTTTAATGGACCTGCCTAGTATTGGTGCAAGAATGCAGAATGTAGATGGTAACATACGTAGTATTCTTTGTGGCTGTAATGCAATTCACAAGGAAACCACATTTCGACGCATTTTTGTTTTGTTCATTGTAACGACTTGATAAAAGCCTCACTATTATACATTGGCAAAATTTGTCGATAAACTTTGGCTTTACTTGAGCCACAATTTCGCTGTCTTTTTGCAACCTTGAAATAACCTGAGTTGGTGACTACAATAGAATTTAAAATACTCATCTACACTCTCATTACCTGTTAGCACATGGAGATGAAATTTGAAATGCATTATTCTGGGCAATGGCGAAAATAATGACAATGTCGTCTTAAAATAGAAATCCTGAGAGAAACGGTAGCGAGCAATATTTTGTAGAGGGTCAATGCCATGACTACCATGTTCATTTTGTACATAGCTGCTATAAGTGCTTGAAGAAAGGGCCATATAGGGATAGTTAATGGAATTATACGAAATACAGACAATGAAAAGAGAGAGAGGATGAGAGAGAGGAAATAAATGTAACTGAATTCACGTCATGTCACTGTTATAGGGCCAACAGTTTCACTTGTCATTGTACGTATACAGTCTCCATGGTCACGAAGTCAGAAATCCTTCTAGATTCTTATGATAGTCCCATACACTTAGATTTAAAATGGTATGATCATGGCGTAAAATTGCGTGATCGCGGGTGAGCGGAATTTTATTGGAGCGTGATACTGAGTGTGAGGAAGGTGAAAGAACACCACTTTAATTAATGAATTCAACTCTCAAAGAGGAGGAGGAAGAGAAGAAAATTAACTTCCTGACAAATTGGAAAATATCACGTCATGTACGCAAACCACAACTTATGAGTATGGCCTGGATGAGGATTCATAATTGCCACAGCTGGCAAGAGACCTAAGTCTGATTGCATTTACATCATCGCTCCTTCCTGTTCACCGTTTTACTCTGGCTCGTTGGCAAACGTGACGCAAGATGAATTCATTCATCACACAGTCAAGTGCTTATGATATCAAATGTGTTTATATGAACTTTATTAAAAGTTGCAATTACCACCAAGTCACGAGATGGCCATAAGGAACTTATCAATCATTATCTTTGGGTAACATGTATGCCATTGCAAACATGTTCAACTATTACGCAGAACTAGAGTTATTCAGTATGAATCCGAGAAGCCGAATATGAATAGTTCGATCCATTTGCACGAGATTTCGAGAAGCGTCTGATAATGAAGACTATACCTTTACGTGGGCTAGGTAGGCAGACACTTGTAAAAGACGCGTGGGCTTCGGATATTTTTGGCCTTGTGTACCAAAGTAGGCTGCTACTGAATGGTGATCTTCCCTGGAAACCAGTAAACAGAGGTGGTTTAGAAATTTGTCGCATGAACTTTGCAAATTCTAATCAATATCTGGACTTAGGTTCGTGCTCATACCAGCCTACGCACTAAATCACTTGACTTTGGCTCAGGGAGTTGTGAAGGATGAATAGATTACCATCAAAGAAATAATCAAAAAATGTTGCATGTTCAGGCGATATTATCTTATCTGCAGCGTAGCTTCTAGGTGGATGAATTGATTAAAATCAAGATACGAATTAATTTGTACTTTTCATCAAAATTAATCACACTTGTTCGCTGAGATTAGAAATACGGGAAGACGACATGATAAACATTATCTTCATGGGCCTAACCTAAACAGATGCCGTCTAGATTATGTACTTTGATAAGAGTGCTCACGTGCAAACCAATCAAAACGCATATTTCTTTGCATCCACGTTATGAAGTGAGATCACCATCCACATGGTTTGGATAACTATTCTCAACTAAACCTTGGCCGCGTATTACCCAGCATCACAGGATTAACGTCACACTAAACAGGTGGTACGTGGGGCAGAAGATGGAACGTGTCACGTGACTTATCGATAGCTCGAATCCGATCTCTCTACATAGTAACATGGGAAACTCGGGATAAGATATCGATATACAGGGACCGCAGCAGCCAATCCCCAGTTCAATAGTTCTTCATAAAAATGAACTTATGCCATTGATGTATTGGGAAATCTACTCAAAGGTATTATGTTGGTAAGAAGGAGTATCTCCTCAATTTACATTCTCACAGAAAGCACATTTTGTCTTCTTTTCGTTATAAAAACTGTCACAACTACTCAAAATGGAATCGAATATTATTTATCAAAGGTGCTAACCCTCCTTTTGAATTGATCCTAAGAAGGAAAAAAATGTTTAAAGTTAATACATGTAGGCCTACTTTCAAACCTGATTACAAAGAAACGTGAACTGAATTAAAAAAAAAAATCACTGACTCATTCCACTATGATAAGAAAAAAATCTGTTTAAAATCATATCGTTTCACACAAGTTTCTTTTTATGTTTTCATATAATCTGTTAGAGCTGCTCATAGAAAGAAGTATAGCACTCATAATCCATTGCCGCCATGCGCATAAACCAAGGCGCTTCTTGGATTAAAAAAAAAAATACATGACACAAAATTGAAAGGAAGGACAATCGCTTATTGTACTACGACAGATGTTCTGGCGACACAGTTATTACACTTGGCGATGGTGAATCATGAATGAAAATCACAGTTCGGATAAATCGTTCGGTAACCCAGCGCTTTAACGCTGCATGACACAACATTTCGCTCGCCCTTGATTATTCGGCGACGAAGATTACTCGCACGACGTTTTGCGGGAAAAAAAAGAGGGATAATTTTGGACGAGCGATCGGAAATATTTATAGCTCGTGATTATGGTGAATCACAGTGTGTAGAAGCGAGATATTACAGTGGCACACGGGAGAGGCTGGCTGGGATATGATAACATCTCTTGACGGGGAAAGTTCAGATTACTCTTCTACACCGAAAGGTTTATAATCAATCTACGCCTTTGTCACTAGGGAGACGTTCTTTTAAAGACACCAAAATTGTAATGACACATAACGATCATTCATGACTTCAGGTCTTTGGATGATTATCTTTACGTATTGCACTCTTTGGGGATGAAAACTATTGGAGACAACGAAGCTGAGTGAGAAACTTAACAACCATGGAGACAAAGGAAGAGATAGAAGAGAGGGGGAGGGGGGGAGAGAGAAGAGGCCAAGGGCAGGGAAGATAGAATATGAAGCAGATTCAAAGTAAGGAGAGTTAGGCAGTGTCTGACAAAACCAAATCTTTGACAAAGATTAAACATATTTTACAAGAAGCGCGTAACCAGTAACAGTACATTTCTTCTCATCATCCAGTCGTGGTATTACCTCTGATTGTGTATCATTATCGTTTGTTACTACATCACATCTTGTACGCTTATTCACGGATGGAAATACGAGGCAACATTTTCTTCAAACACCAATCATACTGATCCTAAACTTGGAAGAAGCAATGCATGTTGCAACGTGAACAAGAGGCAAAATCATTAGTATCACATAATATCTTAGGTAATAAAGAGAAAAAAACTTTATGGGGAAAATGAGACGGCACTTCAATACTTACAAATTGCGCATGAACTCTGTGCAGTGCTTGTGGGCCAGATGTAATCTAGACGTGGGACTGTGACAAGTTTTGACGAATAGATCCGCAAGAGTGAAGATGAAGAAGTAGCAGAAGACAGCCATGTTTGCCACCACACTGGCAAGAAGGCACATGTATACAATCTCCTGGTTCCCTGACGATTCCATTCTGACTTCAATCTGTTGATCTCTACTACACTGAAATTACTTGATCCTAATTGCCTAACGTGACTATGAGATGTACTAGCCACCTTCTCGCTGAATGAACAGACAAGCTTCCTGGGCTATTTCTGCTCCCCGGTCTACCTTCGGCCGAGGAAGTGGTACTAATAAGGCTGCATCCGTGACCAGCTGGTGCTTTTATACCGTTAAAATTCTTTGTTTACTTTTTTTGCAAATATTGATCGCGCTCTGTCCGTGGACACTGCACAGCTGTGCTTCCAAGTCTAGCGAGCTGTAAACCCACGTGTGTGTCTCGGCCAATATGGACCCAACACTGCCTACTCACATTTGAACATATTCAATATCATCCGTGAAGTAATTGTGCGTGGAGCGTCTTTGTCAAAACACGGCTTCGACGCCCCGCCCACCCTCAGACAGCTTACAGCTAAACAAAGAAAACTGACGCATGCGCTGTTTGAAGCACACGCTGGAAGACAACTTGGGCGAAATCTGTGCCCCTATTGGCTGGGTGCAGTCGAGAACTCGCTAAAGTCTTGCTGGTATGAATAGCTCTATTTCCCCTCGAAAGTACTGAAGAATTCCGCATTGCCTTCTTCTTTCTGTAGAATAGATGACACTGCTGCAACAAACAATATTAATTTGATGTTACAAATAACTCAGGAACAGCGTTTGAACTTTCCTCTTTTGACGGTTACATTAAGAGTTCATCCAGACAAACTACTTAGCGGAAAGTGAATGATTATATGAAATTTACGCGTCTTGAAATTCCTTTTTAACTGCATGTATTCACGACTGCTTAAAATATGTTTCATCTCAAGTACTAGTATCCATTTATGGCAAAATTCTATTGCGCGCAAATGTAGATAATCCTAATTAAGTTAGGGGGCTTAGGTCCATACTGTATTCACTCCGTCGAAAAATGAGAGATGCCAGACGTACGAGCGAGGAAAGAAATACAAGGAAAGGCGGGCGGGGGGGGGGGGGGGGGACGACTCTGTTCGCAAACACCCTTATTTACCACGTCGCCGTATGCGAAAGCCTCAAGTGCAGCTGAAATGTTGTACGATATATTTGTTCTCTTCAGATTTATTTTCTGATCGTGTATTGACTTCCAGTATATAAGGGGAAAATAGGTTAGATGACAAAATTAATTTTGAAGGAATCCGCCTCAGAACGAGAAAATTCTTCGAAACCGGTTTGCATCGCTAACAGTAAAATGCCATATTCAGACATTTGTGACGTACAGTTCACAATAACTTCAAGAAAGAGAAAAGAATCGAAATCCGGTTTGCATCACAAACAGTAAAATGCGATATTCAGACATTTTGTGAAGTACAGTTCACAATAACTTCAAGAACGAGAAAAGAATCGAAATCCGGTTTACATCACAAACAGTAAAATGCGATATTCAGACATTTGTGAAGTACAGTTCACAATAACTTTAAGAACGAGAAAAGAATCCGAATCCGGTTTGCTTTCCTTACAAAATGCAATATTCAGACATTAGTGGAGTGCAAGGCACAGTACCTTCACGATCTATCCCAAACAAGAGCACGGAGAAGAGAACTCTAAATATGATCACGTTTCTATCACCGAGCAGACTGATCAGATTGATTATGATCTCGAATCTTGAAAGTAAGGACTTGAAATTTGATGCAATGAAACATATAAGTTTGTACTTATTGCATACAAGAAAGTTTCCTCATAATTCGGTGCTGGCTTCTTCTACTTCTCTTTTCAAGTTGTGACGATGTGTGCTAAACATACGTGTTTGTTTACCTTTCCTTCTCTGTTTCTCATCAATACAATATTTCACTCTGGTTCCATTTGCATTTCTTCAGAATTCAGGTTTCAGAAGATATTTTTTATTACAATGTCGCTGCAGTATCGCTTGTCTTTTCTGCCTCGTGAATGGTTCTTTTTTATGGGCAATGTTCTAAATCGATGATGATGAAATATTGTAGAATCTTTTAGTAATTCGTTCAACTATACGTAAAATGACAATTTCGTGCCCGTGTTTATCATAGTCTTAGTTTCCATTACCGATTGCATTTCATACTTTCTACCAAAATTTTGAAGAGAAATGATAGCTGTAATCTGCAGTATTCAATATTTCTAGTAGGTTATGCTGCCGACTCTTTTTTTTCATATGCCAGAGAAGTCTGTACACACATATATCAATACAATCTAATGTTCTTGTTTTCTTCATTGAGTTGTCACTGACGTTTCAATGATATTAAAAATTCAACGCTTATATAGGATATCTTTAAAGTTTTGAGTGGAGGATCAATTTAATGTTAAAACCTGACATCCACCCTAGCCTATGTTTCTCTGATGTATAAGATAATTAGTGCAAAAGTTGAGAGACATGTATATTTAAGAGGGATATGAAGAGACGTGAGGCATTTTTTATATTTAAAAGTTCTTTCTAACTTGCGAAAGATCTGTCATCTGGAGAATAAAGTGATGAATTTGTATATCCAATTTTACGTCTTTCTTTGTGATGATCGGATTAAAGTATCAGATTGTTCGTTTGTTTAAGTTGGTGTTCTATTCAACTTTTAGATAAAAACAAACGAACCAGTTATAAAAATGAATGTATTGGAAACACATGAGTATACTGACAGGACATGGCAAGACAAAATGGATTTATAGATGGTTCTCCAAACAAGTAAAAAACGTTATTTATCGATTTGAAGATCCAGCAATATCACATGTAAATAATGATTTCAGGACACACGTAAACTAAAACCAAAGCAGACTCGAGAACAAGAGTGCAAAATATACGTAGATGAAAAATGAGTTATCCAACATGTCAAAACTCATTGATAATCTCTTAGAGCAAATAACAAGAACATAAATGATTATATACATTCTCATTATTTCTGTTAGACATGTACATGAAATGAATGCTTAATTCTTTAAAAATTTCAACAGAGTTTCTCAAGATTTTTTTTTCAACTATGAAGAGAAAATGATGTATCAGAGATTTTCTACCGTGTCCTATAGATGTGAGGAATTCCAAAGTTTAGTGCTTCTTTAATTGAGGACGATTTCTGCATTCTCACAGTCAAGGTCGTTTGTTTTTAATCACTAAATTGAGTTCTCGTGATGCTTTGGGGTCGACATGTGACTTCTCTGACGTCATAAAGAAATAATGTCAACACAGAGCGGGGCAATGTTTGTTTCTCGTCGTATGTACACTGATTAATGATCAGTGACTGAGAGCTGGATACACCAAGACCTGAGTCAGGGTTTAAATAGTAGGATATCTTACTAGTTTGTGTGTTACCATCCAAGGATAGACAAAAGTTGTTTCTTATACTCCCATGTGGTCCATGCATTCTTCTTCTTCTTCTCCTCCTCCTTCGTCTTTTTCTTCTTCTTCTTCTTCTTCTCCTTATTATTATTATTATTATCATTATTATTATTATTATTATTATTATTATTATTATTATTATTATTATTATTATTATTATTATTATTATTATCATCATCATCATCATCATTATCATTATCATTATTATTATCATTATCATTATTATTATTATTATTATCATCATCATCACCATCATCATCATCATTATGTATGCGTATATATCAATGTAGGATGTATGTACGTCAGCACAAGCCTTATAGTTTGGTCTTTAAAAAAAGAAATCTGACACGTGTTCAACTCAGATTCCGAAACAAGCCTTTGATATCCAAGCGTAAGCTATAAGAATAAAATGCATTTGAGATCAATGACATAGCTTCTTCGAGCAAGTCCCAAACTGAGAAAGGTTGTACCAAGGAGGTCTCTCATACCTCCTTGGTTGTACCAGTCGTCTATAATAATAATAATAATAATAATAATAAGGTCTTATTTACCCAGGGTAGCCTCTTTAGTGTTGCCACTGGTCTACCAGAGGGCCCTGCTATTATTATTACCCTAGCGTTGCCAGGTACCCATTTATACGCCTGGGTCGAGAGGGACACAGTGGGTAAAAACATCTTGTCCAAGGACGTAAGCACTGGGCGGGATTCGAACTCGGGTCCTCCGATCGGGAGTCGGGAGTCTTATCCACTATGCCACTGCGCCCCCATATCACTGTCTGAAGTGGCCTGGAACAGAAAAATAACGTTATAACTATTTTAGACCCGTTATTGTGATCATATTTGCCAATTCGAAACATATTTCGCGAATGAATGGAATAGCATAGCTTTTATTGATGTCTTTAGTCACCCTTTCTTATCATCCGCATAGAACATACGTCACAGCTGCGTTGGAGTGAAGTTTATGGTTCAGTCAACTTCATTGTAAACAAAGGCCTATTGTTCTCAGATATGATGGATATTGAATCGTTGATATCAAAGTCATATCATATACGTCACCTGTGAAGCAAAACTAGGATATAGTGTGACATTTTGTCTCTATCAAAACAGAGTACCTCAGTGTACCGTCAGTTTGTTCGCAACTTGTCTTGTACCTATAGCTGTCTTAAGCAAAGTCCAAATTCGTAACGAAAGAAATTTATCATAACATAGCAGAATAACTTTCAAGCATATAGGCCTAAATCTTGGAAAATATTATCGGCTTTCACAGAGCTATACTTTTTTCTTCTCTTTTATATGACATTTATGGCGAATGACAATGTGAACAATGGTATGCGATGTGTTTTCATACACTATCTTGCACCGTAATATCTACGTTGTCAAAGAAGAAATTTTGACTTTGTTAAATTTCTTTTTTTTTTGTTTGAGCCCATGGAGACATCATCTTATAGATTTTAAACCACTTGGCTGATCTTGCAGGGGCAGGCTATATTACAGGGAGGTGTCTCTCTCACACCTCCCTGCTATATATTAGTAGTTAGTTTGATTTCATAGCTGAAGAAGTTTGGAATACAGTGCAAAGGATCACTTTGTTTGATATTGTTTGTTTGATAGATACTTTATTTTCTGCAAATCAATATACATAAGTTACATAATCATGAAGATGCAGGAAGTATACAAAGTAAATTCAACGCAGAGTCGTTTGACTTGCATAGACCGCGATACATATAAGTACATAATCATGAACATGTAGGAAATATACAAGATAAATTTAACACAGTCTTTTGACTTGCATAAACAACGATATGAAAGAAATATAATATACAATATGCATGTCTATGCAGCAGTGATAAGAATAGCATTTATAGTTAAGAAACGATTATGCAGAGGGCCGCCATTATAAGCATTGCTTGAAAAGATGGCCGGCCCGAGGAAAAGATAAGGACGTACTAGATTCGTACGATATAAATTCTGCTGCGAAAGTAGCAGGGGAAAATAAACTCTAGTGTGTGATGGTGGTGGTGGTGAATGTGTGTGCAGGTGCTTGAAGGTGCACAATGGCAAATAGGCTGGAATTTAGAATCTTTATCTCTTTATCTCTATAGCTACAGTCATTTTAGTAATATTTTCATCTATTACGGCATGCTCTGACATTATCTGAACAACTAAAACCTCAAAACGACAGAAATCATTTCAAAATCATTTCAGGGTTTATGAAAATTATGACATTCCGTCCGGCGAGAAAAATTCTTCAGATGATCTGCCGGAAGACAGGTGGTAGTCCAGTGAATATAGGACCTATGTAGGGATAGGACGTGCTAATAGAATGCAGCGTTTATTTAACCGCCAATTAATACTCAGCCAACGATTCTTTGTTAACGTTCAGCCATTCATTAGTGCTAAAGGAAGTAGTACTTCCGTTTTCTAATAGGAGAAAGGTAAGAAGAAATAACGAACATTTTCTTTGTCTGTTAGCTAAGACTTACCTCGGCAAACAGGTGATGTAGTATCTGCAGAAAAAAAAACACACACACACATACAAAACAAAGTAAAGTTACAACAACATGAGAGCAGAAACATGGCTGTGGCTTTTCAAAATTCCAAATATTGTCAAAATTTGACGACATTCCATTTAGGACAATCATTTCACAAATATTCTTTAAGCAGAACTTATCCAAAGAAAGACTGCATCAAACTGGACCATCATTAGTAAACCATCATTAGTAAACTGGACCATCATTAGTAAACCATCATTAGTAAACTGGACCATCATTAGTAAACCATTATTAGTAAACTGGACTATCATTAGTAAACCATCATTAGTAAACTGGACCATCATTAGTAAATTGGACCATCATTATAGTAAACCATCATTAGTAAACTGGACCATCATTAGTAAACTGGACCATCATTAGTAAATTGGACCATCATTAGTAAACTATCATTAGTGAACTGGACCATCATTAGTAAACCATCATTAGTAAACCATCATTAGTAAACCATCATTAGTAAACTGGACCATCATTAGTAAACCATCATTAGCAAACCATCATTAGCAAACCATCATTAGTAAACCATCATTAGTAAACCATCATTAGTAAACCATCATTAGTAAACTGGACCATCATTAGTAAACCATCATTAGTAAACCATCATTAGTAAACCATCATTAGTAAATGTTTTTAGTGAACATTGTAACCGATCACCTAGATACCAATATAATCTCTGCATTAACCTGCAGGTAAATTTTGCGTGCAAAGTAAGTGTAAATTGTTGATGTTGTCTCACCCAGTTTAAATGCGCTGTATTGAAACTTAAGCATCACGAAGCCTAATTTGAAGAGATCGTGTGCTTCTGACAATATTATTACTTCTCGTTTTGAGATGTAGCACCATGCACTTCTACGGTATTCCTTTACTATTGTATTCTGTATTATAATGATCAATGTGTAGGGTAAAACGTTTTGTACTTGATGAATATTATTATGTCCAAAGGACTCATAGACTCACGAAAGAGAAGAAATCGGATACTTTCGTCCGCTGCAGGAATTCTGGCAGCAGACGCACCGGGAAACCCGGGACGTGGCGCAAGGCTCGCTGGGGATTAGTAGCTCAGGAAATGCCTTCTTTACTGATAATTGTTTCGTGAACTCAAAGAAACCGATTCATCACACCTTAGGCGTTAGGAACTGCAGCTATATGAGTTCGAGAACGCCACAGACGAATAAGAAAGAGGGCAAAGTTATGGGTGGTGGGGGGAGGGGTGAGTCTGAAGGTAGGAGAAGAATAAAGTGGAGGGCTTCAAAAATGAAAATGACGAGAGGGGGACATGATGGAGACAGATGGGGGAAGTGTAGGGACCCAAGTCGGGGATTCTCGGGGGATAGGAGAAGAGTACGTGAAAGACAGTATGAGGTCAAAACACGTCAAGAAGATGGAACGAGGACAGAGAGGCGTGCCTGACACAACCTGTCAGACCAGGAAGGGTGAAAGAAACCAGAATAAAGGGGTGAAGGAGAGTGCGCTAGGGTGATGGAAGGGGGGGATGGGTGGGTAACAAACGGATCTTCAAGGATCGGGTATAACTGAACAAGCCGTGGAGCTGATGAAAGTGAGAATGACCAGTGGACAAAACAAACAACAGAGAATCAATATTGCAAGACTTTGGTTAAAACAGTAGAAACAGGGTTATAGCCTTACTACCGTTTGCACTAGTGAGTGATCATTCCTGTCATTGTTCTTGTCACCCAAAAATTTCATTAATATCATAATCATAACTTTCTTCATTATATCACAGTTATTGAAATCATCAAGTAAATCGCCTCAGTGATGTTCGGAACCCGCATCATATCAGTTACGTCTATAAAGAAAATAAGGAGCATGTATAAAAATATCTAGACATTATGCTGATTTGTAACAATTTCTCTAGGAATACTTCAAAATAGTTCTAAGACAGCGTTAGTATTAATATACCTGTGTAATCATTAATCAATTAGGCCTAAATATATCGCTCACTTTTTAACTAGAGGTATTGTGTCTGTGAAATTCTATTCATCTTTTAACAGTGCTTGGAATGGCAGAATATTTTTGATTCCATGCACCGACGAGGGGAGTAATAATCTACCAAAATCAGGGGTCCGTTGCATAAAAGTTACTATTATATGGTAAGTTTGCCATCCAATGGTAACTGCCATGGCAACAATACTCAACAGCCAATCAAAATTAAGAATTCCATGGAAGTTACCACTGGATGGCAAAGTTACCATAATAGTAACTTTTATGCAACGGGCCTCTGGAATAGTTGCCTTTCAGTGTAAACATCCAACAAGAACAGTTTGAATTCCCGAGAGATCAACTTCGTCCTCTTCAGATGCCAGTATATTATCCTTCTCCATTAGTGACTTTCAGTTTCAGAATCCCTCCCATACTAATGTACTGACAAACAACGGTGCATCAACACAAAACGACAGCAACGTCTTCTTGTGTTAAAGTTCGTGTGTCCTTTTAATAATACCATCCTGAAAACTAGATTCCTTTCAAAGCTTGTATATTTACTGTATAGGTAGATAATTCAAACCTTTCCTCAAAATGGGAAAACTGAAAACTTCTATATGATTGAGGGGGAATAAACACTAAAGACTACAAGTGAATTCATTCAGACAACAAAAATTCCATTAAAATCGTTATTTTCACTAAAAAGGGGAGCGTATTTTCGAGTGACAGGGGGACAGTTTTTCATTTCTTTTTAAGCACTCTGAGGTGTTGTATTACCGTTAGATTTCATATACGATGTTCGGAGATGTCATTCTCCAACCATGCAAAATTTCGTGACTCTGCAAAAGGGAGATACGACCTTTAAAGGGGAAGGCTAGTAACTGATCAGTGTTAATCAGTGGAGATGATTGTTCCAATCCTTATGGGATTCATTCAAGAGTTCATTGTATATCTATTGTTGTGTGAAAATGATTTGCTTCAGAACGGTCTCATATTCAAGTAATGTGCAGATTAATGCTCCGTCACTGACCAGGGACGCTAACCTGGAAGCATTAAACTGCACATTACTTGAATATGAGACCATTCTGAAGCAAATCATTTTCACACAACAATAGATATACAATGAATTCTTCAATGAATCCCATAAGGATTGGAACAATCATCTCTCTGCATTTCCACTGATTCCCACTGATCAGTTACTAGCCTTCCCCTTTAACGGCAACACCATTGCCTCCTGCGTATTCCCGCTCCATCTTCAATCAGATTGTTTAAATAACGATCATAAAGTCACTCATTTTTGGTCAGTGATTCAGCAACTAAGACCCCTGCAAGGCAACTATTATGATATAAACGAATGATTGCTAAATAGGTGAATCTGTATCTTGTAAAAGTATTTGTTACCAGCAGCATTACTTGTCTCGTGTATGCGAGTACTGTTTATTATACAACGGACATATCTTCATGACCACTGTAAATTTATGATTCTTTTATATTTGTTCCTTGTATAAAGGTAAAGTAGTTGTTTTGTTTTGTTTTGTTTTGTTTTTTGCATCAAATAGCATGTGAACTATCCTGCTCAAAATGTACGTCACCTTTCTTGGTGCAATCAAAAGTAAGGCAAGGTACCTTTATCAGTTACTCGATCTGTGCTAATGTAAAGTTGAAAATACGAGTGTAATTTGAGTTATAACTATCATGAGATATTAATTTCGGTGTTGTATTTTTTTCTCTCAAATGAGATTGACTGATTGATCCTAATTTTGAAGTGAATGGAAAAGGAATCATTCGTATTTTACTCTGTTTGGTGGTTAAAAGAGGAATGAATATTATTTGTTTCTCTTGGTATTTCTCAATCTTCAAGTAGAAACGGCACATTGTAGGCCCTTTATAATATGTATGTATATATATAAATGAATAAGAGTGCAGTTTCTGCTCGGAGTCCTAAGAAAGTATAGATTCACAACAATAGGTCAATATAAAAACTCCGTTAGAGACGTAAATTTGACGAATTTTGACAAAGCCCTATGGGCGAAAATTCGTCAAATTTACGTCTCTAACGGAGTTTTTATATTGACCTATCGTTGTGAATATATATATACGTATTGGGCTTTTTTTTTTTCCTCAATCGATCGAGCAGCCTTTTCAATTTTGATCTGCTTGGAAAATGTTTATTCTTTGGTTCTTCTGTTGTTGTCTTTCTTACAGTAATCCCCTGTGCAGGAAACTGCAATGTCCGTAAAACAGCTGTTGGCTGATCGTTTTTTTATCATGTATAAATGTGTTCAAATAAAAAAAATAATAATAATCATAAATACATGATTGATCTGAAAATACTGATTGCTCTGCAAAAGCCTCTCCTATAAACAAGAGTATATTCAACAAACAGAAGTCAGGAAATCCCAATTCACGGTTTATTGTTCAATTCCCAACATTTGGCTAGCTTCAAAATGATCTACTGCTAAACCACTTATATGCGTTATGCTAGAACGCTTACCATGCTAATGGGGCGTCTCATCCAGGTTTTGACACTATTTTTAACTTTTTTGATAATAGGCGGAGGTCATTTCATATGTTGTTGTTTTTTTTTCTTTGGAGTCGCACACAATCAATAAACAAGGATATCCTGGCGTGTCACTTCATGGAGACGTTACAGAGAATAGATGCCTTCTAGAATTTGAGTCAAACCTCACATTTCAATTTGATTTAGGAACTTCCTTTGTCGCAAACAGACGCATTCTCAGAAAGCACTTTGTTCCCTAGGCTTATGTGTCTAGAGTGATTCTATACACAATTACATACGGCCCATCTATTTTGATTTGAGTTCTTTTCGTTCTAGTATGACCTCCGAAGTTCTTTCTCTTTACCAATCCAAACATTGTGCAACTTCCTCACATGAATTCCCCTTAGTCTATATCTATCATGCTAACATATACATGATTCTTTCCCAGCATTAAGCAAAAACACATTTCTGTTTTACTTGTTTCCTTTTTTATTTTCCTGGTCTGCCTTTTTAACATTCAGCAAACATGTATGCACATAACAAACTGCAATAAAGGTAGTCTTATATTAAAACCAGTAGAAATATTCAAGCAAAATCGTCGGGCAAACCAAGAAATATAAAAAGAAATACCAATTGACTGCATTCACTGACACTTTACGTCTACAGAATGAAGGTGTGAGTAAATTAAAGTTTTAGTACGTAACAGTTGAAATCGAAACTTAACACATTTGTCTTTGCTCTGATGTCATAGCAGTCGGCTTACAATAGATGTATCTTTACGATAACGTTAAAAAGGGATGATTGGGTCCGCTGAGTGCTGGTTGAACAAAGAAGGTGTTTTTTTTTTTTTTCTTCTTCATTTTATTGCCCTATTGGCCTCCTCGTGATATTAGCTCTTTCTATACTGGATAAAAATATACATCGCGTGCTTCAATATATTTGCATTACTTGTTTGCAAAGTTGATTGTATTTTTCTGCCATGTGAAAACGGAATGGTGATGGAAAATTAACATGCGGTCACACCGTCCCACTAAGTCAGCCAAGTTTTCCTTGTGCAAGGCATGTCTGTATCCAACATACACAAAAAAAAA
The DNA here is from genome assembly GCA_033980235.1 of Diadema setosum. Lineage (NCBI taxonomy): Eukaryota > Metazoa > Echinodermata > Echinoidea > Diadematoida > Diadematidae > Diadema > Diadema setosum. Next base: position 38,067,041 of record CM067068.1, on the reverse strand, counting down.
AAACAACCCACACACACACGTTCGCGTACCATGCGCATATATATATATATATATATATATATATATATATATATATATTAATAATTATATACGTCCCGCTACGCCATCGCAGGTAAATTCACAGAATGTTATTGTTGTTAATACATCTGATTCAAAAGTTGATATGTTTTTAAAAGATGTTTAAGTTATCATGTTTTGGTAATATTTAAATATATCATAATATGTTGATTTAGATAGTGTGATATTAACTGTACTTATGTTTATTGTGTATGTATGTCTGTGTGTAATTATATGCATATGTGTGCAATGCATATAGACATATATGAATATAATGTGTGTGTGTGTGCGTGTGTGTATGTGTGTGCCTGTGTGTGTGTATGCACATGTCTTACATTTGTTTGTAATCATTATGCTTAAAATGAAGACAAAGTATGATCATTACATTTCAGAAGTTTGATACAGGAATTGAATTCATGTTTTCATTTTTTTTTTTTTGGTATGATACATAATAATATGTTTCTGTTGATAGATGATGTTAGAGTGTAGTTTTGTGTTGACGTAAATGATTGATTTGAGTAAAGGTAATACTTCAGAAGATTGGTATCATTATCATATTATAGTATATACGACAGTGCGCCATATGCCATTGCACTTATTACATCATGGTACATTATGCCATTTCATTGTATGATGTGTGTTCTGTTGGTATAGATCTTGATGAAGGCCTGATGACAGGCCGGAAGCTCGATTAAAAGGGAGAACAAGAGAGCGACGTCTGCCTCAGGTCTAATTTCTTTATATATATATATATATATATATATATATATATATATATATATATATATATATATATATATATATATATATGAAATACCTCCATTCCGAGATTTAAAGTGATTTGTCCTGATGTTGTTATGGTCCTCCATGGGAATCATGACACGTCGTGAAAAAGGCTGATTCAAGGAAAAGCGGTATCAGTCGTCAGATAGAGAGAATAAAAAGAGAGAGAGACAGATACATAACTACAAACACATTACTCATACATACATACAAACGTATAGGCCTAGAGAGAATAGGACAAATATACATTCATACATACATACATACATACATACATACATACATACATACATATACATTGTCCAATAACCTTAGCTGGCATGGATGCAATGCTAACTCGTTCAAGATTCCGTATGCAGACAGATCAATTTTCGCCTGATTTCAGTCCACAGGGTACCACAGTGAGGCATGGTCATGGATATATCGAGCCTACCAACAGAAGTTATTGAATATAGATTTAAAAAAAAACGTTCATCGAATCCTACACCTGCAGGGTTCCTGGATTTGACATACTAGGCTCCTACATAGGCATTCAATATTATAGTTCACTTTCACCTTGCCAAGTTGATAGAAAACAATTTCACAGTACGTACCTTCAAGGTATGTAATTATAATATCGTTGTTAACGTGATGAAACTATCCTGCTTGTGAATAAAGACAGTGCTTTTGGCAGAGAGAGAGATAGAGAGAGAGAGATTGAAAGAGAGAGAAGAAAAAAAAAAACGTATACAGTGTACCATCGTTTCTTTGGTACCTGTCGTACCGAATTCAGGAAGTAAATTGCTACACTGTGGACATAAGCCCCGGCAAACTTCACGCCTTTTGAATGGGTGTTACTGACACCCTACTTTTTCAGATTCCAGCTTAATTTAAATGTGGAAATGTGCTCATTATCAGGCAAACACACTTCCTTCGTTAATAACATCCTCTGCTAATGAGGGTTAGACTTCCTTGTAACGTTGGGAGAGTGGGTTTCTGATGGAGTTATTGGGACGAACCAGGGAGGGGGGTCTCTTCCCACCACCCTGGACGAACCATTGACATCTAGGAGGTAATTTATGTAACCACAGAGTTCGAGTGTGAAGTGTTCTGTCTCAATTTCTGGCATGAGTAAAAGACGGCGAGTGTCACGACAACGCATCGTGAAGTGGATTAATAAGAATGACGACTTGGTCTAGTAACTACCTCATTATTTCATGCAGTGATTTGAGAAAGTTCTCACGATACATTTAATTAAATTACACTGAAATTCAAAAATGTATATAACATGGAGGGCACGTCCACGGAATTGGTTTATGAAAGTATTCGTTCCTTGCTATTTGTAAATTAAAACACTCACTGACAAAACTGAGGAGACCTGCGAAACAGATGCACACCTATCGTCTTGATTTGTTTATTTTCTTGTTTGTTTTTGTTTGTCAGTCTGCATACTTTTTGTTCGTTTGTTTTGTTTTTGTTTTTTGTATTTGTTTGTTTGTTTGTTTGTTTGTTTGTTTGTTTACGACTTTTAATTTTCTACATCCTCGGATCTTCAACCGACTGTTTGTTCCTCTAGATTCAGGACTGTTCATGATTGCCTGGCAACCCTGGGCCGGCAATTTTGACATCGGCTACCAGGGAAAGTAAGACCATGTCAGGTTGGATATATCACATCATTTTACTTCTGCTACTTCTTTTAGACAGCATGTGAAACAAACCCTTGAAGAACAAATGTTTTGGTTCAGCCTGCAATGGCGGTATATATTAGGACATGCATACTTGTGTCGAGACTTTGAGCTGCAATGTTGTACAAGTCCAGTAAATTATGCGATACAATAGGTGATGATAACTCCGTGAGGGAAGAAAGGTGAAACCGAAAGAAGAATTCAAAGATATGATCATGATTATCTAGTTTGGTAGTCATTCTTGTCGTTGTTGTACTAAAACATATGACATATGCTAAATTTGTTTGTAACTATAATCTAAGCTATAACCAGAAATAAGGCTCAAAGCATCAACCTGTTTGTCAACCTTCCAACAGGGCTCGGACGAACACACATAAGCAAATAATACAAACTCGCGCAGATGAATACACAAACAAACAAATAAACAAACAGAAAATGTATCCTATATTGTCTATCTATACTGGTAAAATGTAAAAACGTCCTCCTGATTATTGCCCTTTCAAAACATATTCTCTGACCAGAAGTAGATTTTAGTGAGGATGAAAACGACAGCATACGAAGGATCATTCCAGTTCAGCACAGCAAGCTTACATTAACTTCACTTTAACCAGCGTATTGCCACAGGGATCGATAGTCGATAGCTATTTTTAGCTTTCTATGATAAGAAATAATCCACAAATTGACACCGGTTTATCGCGACAGCCACTCATGTTTTAAAGATAGCCTGCACAACGAATCACTATGACTAAACGCCTCGTTGAACCAAGTTGCACCAAGCAACCAAATCCAGTGTCTCCTGCTTACGTGCTCACCCTCAGGTGGAGTAGAACACCCTAAACCATAGTTGGTGATAGGTGGCACCCTTTATTTTCGCTTGCACCAATTTGTCCACCTGATTTTGGCAGGTAGACCAAGATGCACGGTTGAATGTTTATAAATCGAAACAAAACGGAAAGATCATGTTTTAGCGTGAGATACCATTACCTACGGCTTTATAGGTTTACTGAAATGAATAGTTAAAGTTCCCTTCATTGATGCTAATTTCCTTTTCTCAAAGCTATCCTCTAAAGTATAGATTTTTGTTTCATTACATGAAGGCGGCTTTCTATATTCTCTGCTTTTAAAAATCAAATATTGAAGCAAAATTAAATATGATTTAACAATTGGTGTTTTCCCACACTGCACTCCTTCCTCCCGAACAGAATCTCTTCCCAAGTTTCTTACAGTTTCTTAAATCTACATCATCTAACATTCACTCATATAATCCCCAGACTAATTTCAAATGTACGTTAACTGTGATCGATTACAGTCACGATTCTTCCTCTTGCTCGCTATCAGAACTTTTTCACACAATAACAAAGAACAGACTTAAGCCATCATCGAGATACCATTACTTACGGCTTTATGGGTTTATAAAAAAATAGATATCTTTAACGTCAAAATCAATTGTTTATTGTATTTTTTCGTCATTTCGATTGCAGATAGTATTACGCGTGTGCCACTAATCGCAAATGAGATTGTTCAAATGGAAAACCCGCATCGGAAAGATGAATAAAGTCTATTGTCGTTTAAAGTTGACACTAGTCCACTCCGTTAGGATAACACAGGGTCTATGATTATCTTTTTTTTTAACAAATATCTAATCATAATTCCCTGATGAAGGTAAAATAAGAAAGGACATTTTTTTTTTTCAAAAAATCACAGATGTTAGGGCACGAGTATCTTGAAGGAAATAGATTTTTGCTAGTTCAAAGCGTGTGATTTATAATCCCAGAGGATAATATATTGGTCAGTGCCCTCTACACGGAAAGCATATGACTCCGGGCACCTTTCAGCATCACTGGGCGGATGTCTCAGAAAATACGTTGCCTTAGCAACAGGAAGACCATAGACGTATCCAGGGGTATGATGGGGGGGGGGGGGGGGACAATAAACGTAGCCTGTAAGTTTGCGGTTTGGGGGAAAAAAATCTCCTGAAGCAATGAAGGATGTGATCTGCAAAGATAATCTACAAGCACGTTGTTGCTTTTGTTTTTAATACACTGACGTCGCGCCTCACAGGAGCTCGAGATTCTCGCAACGCGAACATTCGGGGGGGGGGGGAGATGTTCTACGCATGCGCAAAATGGCTTATCAAGTCTAATCTACAAGCATCTTGCGTCGTTTGAGTTTTCCTAGGCTATTTTTGCGTCCGCGCAATGCACGACGCAAAGAGCTATTGATGCACTGATCAAACGGGGGCGCCATTTTACTTTTTATAGGTTGAGACCTCGCGTAATCTAAAACTACTTTGCAACACGACACAGGGAGTGAGGGAAACGGCCAACTCGGTAGTCGTCTTAAATTTCCGCGTCACAAATCTACAGCTCCCTAATGGATAATTGTGGCGGTTACTGAGAGGATACATCGTCAGTCGAGGTAATCATGTGTGACGGGAGGCAGAGCACATCACAAGAAAACTTGAGAGTAGGGTTTTCTACAGCATCACGGGAAACAAACCCGAGGGCAAAGGGAAAAAGAGATAAAGACATTCTCCTCCTCCTCCTCCTCCTCCTCCTCCCCCTCCTCCTCTTCCTCTTCTTCTTCCTCCTCTTTCTTTTACACTCATCTTTTTCACTGAACAGCACACAAATCTTTACCAGTTATCCTTACTTATAATGAACCGGAACTCAAGAGAAGAAACCATGTCGTTTGCTGGGAAGTCATTCCAATGAAGTGACTTGAAGTAACGAGATATTACCGGTGATTACACTTATTATTTTAGATGCAATGATTATTTAATAGGTCAAGTTTTCTTATTGCAACTGATTTAGCAAATCAGTAAAAGAATGATAAAATTAGATAACCATTAAAAGAATAATTAGATAAAGGGAACACACTCATCACTGGCTATCGGGTGGAAGCTCGCCAGTCGCTGGGCTGGTGAATATGAATGACGCCTGCAATCAGGAGGTCTTTGGTTCGGCAACCCGAGTATGTATTCCCATGATATTTTGAATGGCTATACTACATGTACGTAATTACTCACTGAATAATCAGTATTTCATTCATCCATTCATTTATTCAAGCTTATGGCACAATACCATATGTCCCCCCCCCCCCAAAAAAAAAAAAAATAATAAATAAATAAATAAATAAATAAAATAAATAAATAAATAAATAAAAATAAAAATAAATAAAAAATAAACAAGGAAAAGTAGAAATTACGCGGTGCGTAAAATATGTCCCCGCCGGAAGTAGCATTTAGTAGCAAAATGTACAATATCGGTAAAAAATCAAGGTCAAAGGTCAAAGAAGTCAAAGGTCAAAATTCTGTGTAGAAGTTTTGAAGCCCTCACCTAGTGCCATCACAAAAAGCAAACGGAATCAAAATCGGGTTAGAAATGGCGAAGGAGTAGCAATTTGTAGCCAATGTACAATATAAGTCAAAAATCAAGGTCAAAGGTCAAAGAAGTCAAAGGTCAAAATTCTGTGTAGAAGTTTTGAAGCCCTCACCTAGTGCCATCACATAAAGAAAACAGAATTGAAATCGGGTTAGAAATGGCGAAGGAGTAGCATTTTGTAGCAAAGTGTACAATACAAGTCAAAAAATCAAGGTCAAAGGTCAAAGAAGTCAAAGGTCAAAATTCTGTGTAGAAGTTTTGAAGCTCTCACCTAGTGCCATCACATAAAGCAAACGGAATCGAAATCGGGTTAGAAATGGCGAAGAAGTAGCATTTTGTAGCAAAATATACAATACAGGTCAAAAAAATCAAGGTCAAAGGTCAAAGAAGTCAAAGGTCAAAATTCTGTGTAGAAGTTTTGAAGCCCTCACCTAGTGCCATCACATAAAGCAAACGGAATCGAAATCGGGTTAGAAATGGCGAAGGAGTAGCATTTTGTAGCAAAATGTACAATACAGGTCAAAAATCAAGGTCAAAGGTCAAAGAAGTCAAAGGTCAAAATTCTGTGTAGAAGTTTTGAAGCCCTCACCTAGTGCCATCATATAAAGCAAACGAAATCGAAATCGGGTTAGAAATGGCGAAGGAGTAGCATTTTGTAGCAAAATGTACAATATAGGTCAAAGGTCAAGGTCAAAGGTCACGACTGAAATTTTGTGTAGAAGTTTCAAAGCTCCCATGTAGTGCTATCATATAAAGCAAACAGAATCAAAATTGGCTCATAAATGACAGAGAAGTAGCAAATTGAAGATTTTGATCACACACGGACGCACACACGGACGCACACACGGACACACGGACGGACACACGGACACACACACGTACGGAGCCCGTTTCATAGTCCCCTGCTCGAACTCGTTCGGCGGGGACAAAAATACAACGGGCCCCTCTGCAATGATAGCTTTAAAACCAGCGAATCAATCCAAATACAATTTCAAAGTATGAAACTATAACTCATTGCCTACATCTTACAGAAAACCCCATTCGATTTGCTTCAGTGGTCAAAAGGAAATGAGGAATTTTGTAGAGCATGTCAAGAATCTCTTCCCTCTAGGTTCTGTCTATTGTGTTCACACACATGAGCATCAAAGACCCCGTTTACAGTGCGAGGCTCGGCCGCGGCCGAGCCGCGGCCGAGCCCAGCCCCGCTTCAGTGTAAACGCGCAAAAGGCCAAATGCGAGGCCAAAATTGGCCTCGCATTTGGCCTCGCTCTGGAGGTGGTCTCGGCCGCGGCCGAGCCGCGGCCGAGCCCGGCCTCTTCTTGGTGTAAACGCAAACTGGGCCAAATGCGCGGCCAATTTTAGTCTGGCTTCCAGACCCTCTGCCCGTACTATCTCGCTATTCACGATATTAACCCCTCAACGTCGAAAACTAGTGTCCTGCAAAGGATTTTTCCTTCGGCAAAGGCCTTTGCCCGGACGGCGACTTCGTCGCCACGGAATCCAGTTGGCAAAGGGTCTGAAAACCAAGCTATACCAAATTGCGTTTGTTTACAAGCAGAGCGCCACTACGACAAAATATTGAAAGGTTTGAATTAAAAGCGCGGCCGAGCCCAGCAGTGTAAACGGACACAATTGCGAGGCTCGGCCGCGCAATTGAGGTCGGGCTCGGCCGCGGCCGAGCCGCGGCCGAGCCCGGCCCCGCACTGTAAACGGGGTCCAAGTGCTAAACTTGGAAGAATCAGATTCATGACATGCTTTACAACAATCCACATTTCTCTGTGACCGCTTAACCAAATTGAATGGGGTTTTCTGCAAAATAGAGCTAAGATGTTATTTTTAAGACTCTGAAGTAGCATTTAGATAGTTTAATCATATTGGGTGTTATCGATGCGAAAATCAGATTGTATTTTTTTTGGGGGGGGGGTGGGGGGTGGGTGGGGGGGGTAGGGACATACTGTACAATGTATGTCTAGTCGATACCATTTGCTGACTATTACTAGTCACCTGGGGCGAACCTCGAGGGGTCGGCATCATTCGCCCGTTTTCTTGTGAAGGTGAGTAGGGGGACCACTTCACCGGGTTAGCACAATGCTCTTTGAATGAAGCGGGATCTTTTACGTGCATGAATTGTGACTCTCTCATACGGGACCTCCATTTTATGTGATATCTGAGGGACAGTGTTTTGCTTTACAAGAGGGGATTGATTATGATTATGATATGATTACACACAACGTTGCTCATAGACTCTGGAATTGAACCGGGTCTTTTTATCTATTGGAGGCAGACGCGATACCGACCGGTGAGCCATATCATTCCCCTGATCATTGTCTATTTACATCTATGAAAGGCAATTTATCTATCAGCTGCAATGACTTTATGTTCTCATATATAAAGCTACGGAAGAGTTGTGAACTTTACCTGTATCAGCTCTCCTGGTTTCTTGGTTTTACTAGGCAACATATCACTGTCTCGCTAAAACGCATGGAACTTGTGTTGTCATTTTGAACACGGAATAGATATTACTTTGAATTATCACTACTCTTGTCTAGTACAAAACACAAACGCTAAACACACACACTTATACACAATGCAAGCATACGGTCACACACACACACACACACACACACACACTTATACACAATGCAAGCATACGGTCACACACACACACACACACACACACACTTCAATGATGCAATCATTCAATTTCGAGCGAATTTGTACAAGATCATCCAGATCAACATTCAAAAATGGAAAAGTTCATGCCATCTGATTTTGAAACGATTTCATTATTTTCTCACATGAATGTGGAAAAAGCATGTTAAAATTGAAAAAAACATGTAAAATGCATTTGAATTTAAATTAGCATAACATTGCCCTGATGAACGTCTACTGTATTTAGCTGGTGTGAAATTGAATGACAGCTTCTTGTCATTAATTTGAATGAATTTCTCTCAAAATTGCATCAAATAATATTCATAAAGGATGGTAGCAAACAAAATTGCATCCTCAATGAATGAAAATGAATCATATGAGAGTTGCTCAACTTGTATTCATGAATCTGAATGCAACTCCAACGAAATTTGCCGGGACAACCTACATTATGTATTATACCAGCCTTGAGAGTCGGCCAGTAGAACATATTCATTTTTGTAGATAATTCTTTACAATGATCACATTGGATATCTCACTGTACTCTTCTCTAATTTCAAACCACCAAATCCTCACTCACATTACAATACTTTCATTTATACAACAGTTTGCTGAGAGAGGGGGGGGGGGAGACATTCTAGTTTACTCTCAAAATGTTTTCTTTTTTCTTTTTAATATCATATCATTTTATTCAGCATATTTATTTTTCTTTATACAATGTACAACTGTTAAAAACAGTGTGGAAACATTTGTTATATACAAATTTACATCATATGATAAGCTTTGGAAAAATTTCCTCTCAACTTGTGAAAAATCCCCACCGTCAAACACTCACACAGGTCTAGATATGCACCATTTGGTCCAGCCAAGATTTTTTTTTTCACATAAAAAAAAAAACAAGAGACAGAAAAAAAACAATGTATATGACAAAGACTTTACATACAGTGTTAAACCAACATATACACAATGTTCCTTTTCCTTTCTTCTCTCAAACTTTCACATCACAACACACCTCTACAAAGTAAATATTCCTCTCTCCATCTCTTTCTCTCTATCTCTCTCATGCCCTTTATCACTCCCACCAAAGAATCACTTTCAAAATAACTTTCAAGAATACAAACAGACTTTTAACCAAGTGAACACTCAACCAAGTGAACACTCAACCAAGTGAACACTCAACCAAGTGAACACTCAACCAAGTGAACACTCAACCAAGTGAACACTCAACCAAGTGAACTAACTCTTCATTTTATGCCATGATTTCTCACTTTCTGTCACACTCCTGACTGGAGTTACCACCTGGACTACATATTAAAGCTATATTTGGTGAGATTTCAAAACAACCTCTACCTAAGGATCTCATTCCTTAACTTTAGTACATGCTCCATATCATTCAAGATGGCAGCCACTAAGATATTTTTATCTACAGTACTGCAAATTTATCGTAGGGGGATGTTTGCCTGGAATGAGCTGCCCTCATTCAAACATGCCACATTATTTGTGCCAATCTTTGTCTAAACCACATGCTACAGACTCTCGGCTCAGTTGGGATGGTTACTGAAAGTTACTGCTACTGAAAGTGGCAATTTTCTCCCCGACTAACCCACGGGAATAAAGTTACAAGATAAGAAGTCATTTTCTTAGTGTCCTATTCTTACTCTCCTAAGAAGATGTTATCTAAATTACAGATCAGAAGACAGTGTCTAACCTTAGTAACTGACCTCTACTTATGGAAACTGTAACTATGATCAACCTAAAGGTATTTGTCTAATATAAGTTTAGGGAGAATCAATATCTCAGAGAGAAATTAAATTTTTGTGAAACAGGAATGTGTTTAGCAAGTATAAGAAGGTTTTCAACCATCTGGAATTTCTTGTTTTACTCAGACCGATACACTTACATAACAAATGTTCACACATACGAAAACGATATAAAAATACATACAAAACTCTGTACTTGTACATATGTAACAAGCCAAGACATACTAGTCTTTGATTTCAAACATATACAAAAAAAAGGTCATATGAAATAAAATCAGAAAAGTTTTGTTTACAAACACTTAGTTGCATGTTGAATGTCTAACATTTCTAAGCATCAACATCAATCACAAACAGAAAGGGCTTAGGCACAGGGCCATGCATGCAATCAAAAGTTTTCAACTTCATTCAACCTATAAATGTAAGTTTATCTGAAAGATGGAATAAGAAGCAGCACAACAAAGGGAATGTGCAAGGGTGCTGAAAATTCTGTCACTTGATTCATTATTTTCACACTTAATTAAAAAAAAACCTAACATATCACTCTAATGTCACATGACACATCACATGACAAAGAAGCATCTATGCAGCATTTGACTGATCATGTGACTAGGATGCAGCTTTACATGAAAGAGTCAAGTGAAATCCTGCAGCAGCAGCAAATCAAAACATGATTCCATCATCACTCAATTTACATGAGTGACTCAATTATAAGGATTTACAACACAGCCAACCACATACATTTCAATGTTAATTTGCAATAATCTTCAACATGATGAAATTCCTGGGGTAGTTATTATTTCAACACTACCAGTACTCTTTGAGGATGATATTTTCAGAGGGCAGGATTCCGTAGATCGGTTTTGGCTGGCACGTCTCGCAGAATCCTGAGGCAGATGGACTCTACTACACCATGTGACCCACAGGATAGTGGATGATTATTGCCACAGAACACAGTCCTCTCACAGCCTCTAGGTCTGCCCTCTTCACAATGGATACACTAGAAACATTTCTCAGCATCAGAAGACATACACAAATCCTTTCTATGACTACCTTGTAGCATAATTTAGTAGTAACTGCACTGCAAAATTAAGTCTTGTGACATAACAATGTGAATATTGTACATGGGCTGAAAACATTCAAGTGAATACAGGCAACAGCTAGCAAAAACAAGCTTTCCACATAGTGACAGTCCACTATACTAGGACCACATGCTGAATTTTTGCCAGTGAAGAATACTGAAGAATACTTTGCACCCAAGGTACAATCAATTATGTACTGTTTTCTGAGAATACTGTAGTGAATGTACTTTGACATCATATCAGTAGTACTTTGATAAGTAGAAGGAAAAAAAAATCACTCCGTACTGAGACATGATGTCATCTGAGTTACAATCAGTCAATGCCAGTGATATGTAGCTACCTTGGTCTCTTTATCTGTGTGACCTGCACCACACATTTAAAGATTTTTGTTAGATCTCAAAGGAACATCATTTATCTCAGAGCAATTCAAGTTGCCCTGATGCTATCAAAGTGTGTACAACACACAACTTAACTGCCAAAATGACCGATTCCTACAGTCACACTCTCTCTCAGAACGCACACTCAATGTATTGGATTTATTACCTGCTATACGATCTATACTCTTTTTTTTTTTTTTTTGTTCATTCACATACACAGAAAGTATGACTTGTACTGTGCAACATATAATGTCTTCATTGCTAACCCTTCAGTTAAAAGGAAAGATATGGAAAGACGACTCATTTCATGACAATGTGGAAACAAGAAGGGTGCAATGACTTGCATCTGGAATAAAGATATGTGGAATCACTGAAGAAAGAACGTATAAGAACTATCATGCCATATTTGTAGCAACTGAATCCCAAAGCAGGGTACTGACACCCTATACCGGGTTAGAAGGACTGAGGAACGGTTCCTTGTATCAGTCTGGACTATGAGAAGTTTGCAGCTCATTGAACTAGTAACAGTGCCTTCTCATGGCATGATTTATTGTCACATTAGTGAAACAATGACAGAATCTTGCAGGTAAATACATTTTCCTTGTCTCTCATTCAGCTGACATAGACAGCTTACCCTTCACAATGAATCTGAATGTGAATCCACTCAGTCTGCAGCAATAAATGTCGAGATTGCATTCATTATTGCATTGCAATGACGACGGTGTCATAGAGTGATGAGGGAGCTTTAGCCTCATACATCATCACAGTGGAATTCTAGAGAGAGACACAAGAGCCTGGATACCATTTCCTCATCAATTCCTGGAGTTGGTAGATGATGCTTCAGGAGACGGTCTCCCACAGCCCAGCATGTCTCACCACCCAGAGTGCCTCACCGCCCAGTGCATCTTACCATGCAGTGTGTCTTACTGCTCAGCTTGTCTCACTGCCTGGGTGTGTCTTACAGCCCAGCGTGTCTTAGAACCGCCCAGCACGTCTTACCATGTAGCATGTCTTACTGCTGAACTTGTCTCACTGCCCGGTGTGTCTCACTGAAGCAGGACGCCTGACCTGGATGGACCCTGATGCCAAGATGACCATCAACATCCAGTGGGTCATCCCATCCAAACTATCTCTCCAGGGGAATTCCCCTTCTGGATTTATTTCAGATTGACCATTGCTTGTCCCTTCACAGTTCAGAGGTCATTACACTGCCCCTGCAATGAAAGTTAATAGACACAAAATGAAAAGAGTTCTCACTTTATAAATCATACGTTCTTCAGCTACAATAACTCTCGCCATAAAAAGTATACCAAACAAAAGAAGCCTATCGTGCCATGTCTAAAAGTTGTCAATGTAAAGACAAATACAGTTGAACCTCTCGTATCCGGACAAGTCGGGACCGGGGCTCATCCGGATAAGGGATTTGGCCGGATACGGGAGATTCAAAGCTTTATACATGTACATATACATACACATGTACTGATGTAGCTCATTGTAGTACCACATGTAGTAATGTAATACTGCAACCTTTTCATTGTTACATTTGGGGATGTTTCGGGATGTTGAAATGTCTGAAGGTAAGCAATTTGGAAGGAAATTTGATACAATGTATGTTAATCATATTGGAAGTAATATGTAATTCATATGTGTTTGGGTAGGAGTTCTCAAGGAGTTGGGAATTCCCCTTTCTTCCCGTAATTATTAAAAAAAAAAAAATCACGGCGAGATTGCGTCCGGATAATAGAGAGATCCGGATAAAGGGAGGCCGGATAATAGAGGTTCAACTGTAATTGTGTTGATCACATTGCATTGCATTTTTTTCTGCACACTAATTTTGTCAATCCACAGAAACAGGAGCTTTTGACAAAGTTGCATCTATTCCTAACACACGAATAGAGTATAATAGAATAATCACATTTGTATAGTGCTCTCATAAACTATAAGTTATCTCACAGACTTTACATCACATCATCATCTATAACAAAGTTGCTATACATATACTCTACATCTACTAAAACTACATGTATCTCTTTAATCTCTCTTTAAGTAACCAAATGGGTAGTGGCACTAAATAACAAAACAATATTTCCTTAACAATGGATGTAACAAATGTTCATAATATGTTTTCTATACAATGTCAGTGTCTGATCATTTGTAACATTTACAAGAATATGATTATTGTAATTCACAACAAAATTGGGTGTGCAAAAGTGCAGATGCTAAAGATGCCTTGTGCATAGTGTGGGCTTGTCAGTCATGCTGTGAAAATGTTTAGTTAAAGGCACACATTACTCTCAAAGTACTTTGACTAACCTGTATATCACAGAAAATAAATTGGGGTTGGGAGTATACAGAATGTTCAAACCTCAGGGCTTGAAACATCATGGTTGGGAGGTTTGTGAGTCTCAAGGTGCAGGCCAGGGACTTCAAACCCTCCTCCATAGCATTTCAAAACCTCCTCCATAACATTTCAGACCTAACCCTTAACATGGATCATCTTGTATGTCTGCCGCAACCCCAGTTATCATGCAGACAATGATTCCTTGATGTAGAATTGCCATGACACTCACCCCTGGTGGAGCTGAGCTGAGATCACTGTACTCTCCATACTATGTCTGACTAGAGAGGGGGTGGGAAAACCAGGCTCTTCCAATCTCTGTTCTACCTCCCTCTGCTGTCGTTTCCTCAGTGCCTCCTGCTCAGCACTCTCCAGCAGTTTCTTCAAGATGTCACTGTCTGGCTTGTTGTGGGTGTGGGGACTGCTCTTACCTGCCACATGGAGATAACGGAAAAATAAAAAAGGTTTTCAATCAATTAATCCAGCATGAGAAAGTGCACATCTGGGCCCCATTTTATAAAAGATGTTATGATGGCAACTCTTGCTAGAATGGCAACTTCCCGTACCAACAGCCAGTCAGGGAAGCTGGATTCTTGTTTTTACCACGACAATTGACAATCCAGCAAGAGTTGTTATCACATCAACTTTTTATGAAATGGGGCCCTGAACTATGCCTATGACAAAAGAGCACTGAGATATATATAGGACACCTGCACATCACAATGCATGAATATAATCTCCATTCTCCTTTTGAAAGGTTCCTGATTTGACTTTGCTGTTGTCTGAAATATCTAAAATGGGTAGTACAATGTCTGCCTAGAGCTCCCTACATGACATTTGACCTTAGCTGACCTTTGTACTGACCTTTGGACTGGACTTCCTCCATCTGTCTCTTGATCTCCCGGTATCTCATCAAGTCATCCATCAGCTGAGCCTCCTGTGTCTTCAGGGACTCATACTCCATGCGACTGGTTTTAGTCAATGCTCTCTTGGAAGACCTCTGGCTGCCTTGGCTCTGCATCTATGGCAGGATTAAGACCAGCATGATTTAAAAGACTCCATCTTCAAAAGTTTTAAAGAAACAAACTCAGTTTTTTTTTTTCTTTGGAAAAGTGCTCACTCGCTACTGCTAGTTTCATTATATATCCTGCTCTTACATCCATTCCTCCCCCAACATTTTGGGGATCACAAGCTTCGGATTGAGAATTGGTAAAAAATGATGTGGGGTTTAATGACAGACTTTTTCAAACCAAACCCAGTCAGCGTAAATTTGATGTAAACATGTAGGTAATGTTCTAAACGGCATGGGTTTGTAACATCAAGGAGCGTTTGATCACATATCACATATCTACCATATTATAACATGAAGAAACTGTCACAGCACTTCAGTCATTTAGAACTACTCCTTTAGAAGAGGAGACCTTGGTGCCACCTTGGTGGGCACGACACCTCCTTTGGATGAATAAGGCCAATAACATCTATCACCAATTCTAAATGAAATCACTGAACAAAAATCAAAGTCATCCATTTTTAATGACTGTATTACTTCTCTGTTTTCATACAACATTCTGCAAAGAGCATCTCAAATTCCAATGGCACTGGTAGCCGGAATGAGGTAAGACCACTTAAATGAATGATTACCATCAAACAGTAATCACAACAACACACCTTTTTCCACCTCATACTCTTGCGCTCCAGAGAATTCCTCTTGAAAGGAGCCATCCTAGGCATCGCCATGGCGCTGTCACTCTCACTGCGGTTCAGCTGGAATGAGGGCAAAAGGGAAGTTTGTCATCTACAAGCTCAACTCCACTTCTAGGAAACTAGGATTAAACTATGCACATCTCAATTTCAAAATGATCATTTTTAAGAAGGCAGGGAGGATACTGACTTTTTAAAAAGACAAGATATAACAATTTTGAAGTGATTTTAATACATGGAAATAGCAAATGTGCCGGGAATTATGAAGAAAAAGAATATTGTTAATTAGATTTAAAGCTACAGATTATCATGCCAGGAAAGTCAAATACGTATTGCACATTTATCACATATGAATCAATCTAACCTGCAACATTCCATGGAAAACAAGCCATGTGAATGATGCATATCATGTTCTTTATTCACTTATATTAGTGCAAGTCACTGCTATGCAAGAAATGTCTCTGATACTAATGGTACTGACGTGTATCAAGCCTGTGAAAACCAATGCAAGAAAGTACTACTTCTTATAAAGAGAACTGCTAAGTTTGATTATTAAATGTCATGTTTTAGTCTTTATGTTGTCAAACAGCAGTTAATACCCTGTCTAGTCACATGGTCAGTATAGTACAGAGCTAAGTCAGTGAGATGGCAAAAGCCTGACATACCTTTGGCATCGCTACCTTGGAAAGCCCTTCTGTGGTACCTCCAGTAAAGGTCTTTGACCTCGTGATCCCTGAACCAGAGTTCATTCTAGAGTGGTGCTCGTTCCTTTCTCCGTTCACTGAGTCTAAGTAGCCATTGGTCATTAGTTGGATAGGATCTGCAGTGAGACTGGGGTCAGCACCAGTCTCTGGGCCAGTGGTAGGCAAGTGAATGGCAGAGGAGGAGGAGGAGGAGGATGAAAATAAGCCTTGACTGCTGGAGAGTGTTGATGTCTGGAGTAGACGTTGGTGCGTGTTGGATGGCTGTGGGTACAGGTTTGTGGTGGGAAGTCCATGGGCCGGAGGTGGGTGACGGTAGGCTGACAGGAGGGAGCTGTCTAGGGATGAGGCACGTAACCTGTGGAGATGGGATAGACCAGTACGTGATATTTTGACTGATTTCATCACAGTAGACTTTCATTCTATCTATTCATTGCTTCATTTCATGTCAAAGTCATCTCTAGTACACACTGTAGAAATTAAGAGAATTATGGCAATCATCTTCCAATAACTACTGTATGAGCTCAAATTTTTGCGGTGGTTTTATTTTCGCGAATTTCACGAATCACCTTTGAACCACGAAAATAACAACACGCGAAAATAACGACGCGCGAATAACTAAGTTAGACCCTCGCAACTGCGAAATTAACAACACACGAAAATGTCCTCCAAGTAGCAATTCGCGAAAATATCTGTACGCGAAAATTTCAGCTCGTACAGTACTAAGTCTGCATCATTAGGAAACAACACATTCCACAGATTTTCTAATCTGATATTACGATCACTCTTCAAGAGGGCTATTTCACCCACAGTAATACAATATGTACATTAATCATGCCATAATAGATTATATCCCAAATTATCCATTATTCACTTTTAGATTCAGGAAGCATCTTTTTGCATAAGAAGAAAAAAGTATTGGAAGAACTACTTTTGATTTTTGTTGTTCTTTCCTATCATACATGTTTTAAGAAATAGGTATGAAGAACTATCTGCCACTTCTCAAATATTGAAACCGAATAAATTATGATGAAATACCACTGTTGGAATTTTTTACAACTTGCTTACCTTTCTTGATATGGGAGAGCTGCGTCAAATATATCTGTTATATTACTTGGAGTCTGGATAAAAAGAAACATACGTTTACATTAAGATGACAAAATAATTATCACAAAATCAATGAAATAACACAGTATATGTAATCATATGCCAACTTTTTTTTTTCAGACTAGACATTTATATATATCCTCCTCCCCCCCCCCAAAAAAAAAAGAGAATTATATTTGATTCCACTTTTTAAAATAGCAACTTGAGCCACTCACATACTCTAGAAACTCACATACAGTGTACTCCAGAAAGAATACGTGGTGCACCGTGAAGCCTCCTACCACCCAACGTTCTACCACCACGGAAGCCTTCAAAGATTTCAACTTGAGCTACATAATATATATGACCCTGCATCACAAAACAACAAAAAGTTGCCAGACGTGGATATTTAGCATACCTAATTACACTATTCTACAAAAGTGTTCTAGAAAAACTGCTGAAAATACACTTTCCAATTAATTTTATGATCCCAAACTTTGACATAATGTACATAGACCCAAACTTTGACATAATGTACATAGAAGAATCACTCTTTCAGAAAACATGGAAATCTCAAAATTGACTAGGCTGACCCATTTCACCTAGTTTGAGTCCTCACATAAAATGAGGGCATGCAAATTTTTGTTGGTTTTATGATGCACGGTCACATATGATTAAAAGGTATACATACAAAGACATCGACAACATGAAGAATATACAGTACATACAGATTTGACATACAACACACAGAAAGTATAAACCCTTAACAAATTATACAATTAAATTGCACAATACAACAAAATTATTGATTCTGCAACAACATATGAACCTGACCAATTTCCATCAAGAGACATTTTAACCCTATTCTAACTGGGCTATTTGAGACCAAGTTTTTACTGAGGGGGGGTCAATTTGACCCCCCCTTCAGATCTCGGCCGCTGATCGCGCAATCGCCGCAAAATTTTGCCTGAAGATAGAGCTGGATGTCAACTACAAGATTACATCATCATACAAGAGAAAAATATTGCCTTTCTATTTTTAACAAATTAATTATGCAAATTTGTGCATGAAATCATATTTTCACCTATAACTCCATTAAAAAGACTGGAGGATTGCTAAATTTTTGTGTCAGAGTTCCTCAAGACACATCAAACAATTTTTGTTTAAAAAATAGCTCAATTGAAATTAATTTCTTTTGTTTTTTATTGTTTTGTTAATTTCTTATGTATTTTATTGTTTTTTCAACCTTTTGTTTTCCATTGTTTTTTTGCCAAAACTTGTTGCAGGCACTTTTTCAGGCTTATCTACACTAGAATTGATTAATTTCAATGGTTAAAAGTTGAAATAATCTAATTTATATCAATTTAACCAAAAAACACAATTTGCATTGGATTTGCACATGATATCATGAATTTGAGCTGTTTTTTGGTTGAAATGCATATGCAAAACAATACGTAACTTCAAAACGGTGTACCCGGACGTTGCAAATTTGGTCTCAAAATATGCGGGAGACTTCAATGAAAAAAGTCGTGAAACGACGCGGCAAAAGCTTTGCGCATTGCGAAATCATGGCACGAAACGTCGAGGGGGGGGGGTCAATTTGACCCCCCCCCCCAGATAGAATAGGGTTAAAACTATAAGAAATGAGAGAAGGGAAGCAAATCCTGCCCACTGGGTGCAGCCTTGGTACTCACCTGACTAGATCTCTCCAAGGTGCTGGTACAGGTGGCTGTCCCCTCACTACTGGTATCAATGTCATGTTGGGGGTAGGCTGGTTGGGTGCAGTTCAGAAGGGTGTACCACCGAGAGCTGGCTGGGTGTGAGAGGCAAGCATCCAAGAGGCATACGTGTGTGCCAGCCTGTACAGTGACACAGGCAAATGAAAAATGGATTTTGGTCAACATGCAACTGTCATATTACTGTTACTTTCTTCATTTTTTCATTGACTCACTGCATGGAATTTCGAAAAATGGAGCTGACTGCCCATTTTGCAGCATGAAACTTTGGTGAATTGCAACTGGTATTCAATGCATTATGAAAACAAAGATTTTATGTGCAGTTTGCTTGGCAAATCTTGGCTCCTTGCAAAATTCACAAAAGTTTCATGCACGCAAATATTTCTTTACAGTACTGGTAGTATAACAATGCAATCATGAGAGTTGGTAGAAAAAAGGGGCTCACAGATATGGCAGAAGGGGACTTTGTGAGGTGACTGAAGAGTACTAAGAGAGTGAGTAGAGTGACCAAAACAAACTTACTAGACAATCTTCCTGGCCATCTGGTGTGCGGTAACAAACATAGATCTGTAGAGTCATGGAGTGAAGCTCGGTATCCTTGGTTGGGATGGTAAATCGGTGTCCTAAGGACACCATGCTGGACCCTGTTTGCTGAAGGGGCGGTGTTTGAAAGGACAGGTGGGGTGGATACGACTGGATATTCCCTTTGATGAAACTAGAGTGGAAGAAATCAAACTAATCGTTAACTGTTGTCAGGAATATTGATAATGAATAACACAATGTGTATCAGACATTTCTTTCTTTCTTTCTTTTCCATTGTTGAAAAAAGTCACTAAAGACGTGAATGAGGCTGCATACCTGAACATGACAAATATTGAAATTACCACTGCAATATGATCTTTTAGTTACAACTGCACGAAGTAAACATGATCTTTTATTTTCAGGTCAGAAGAGAAAGACAGAATAGACTGTAATACCAGTATGTGCACTGAGTGAGCTTTTATTTATAAGTTCACTGACCAAAACTTCCCTTTCTCTAAAAGGAAACAATGTCACCTGATAAGACCTGACCAGAGTGAAGACAATTACATGACAAAATTCTGATTTTGAAAATTTTTGATTTTGAAAATGTTGATGTAACAAAAGAAAAATGCTGGTCCAAGGCTCTTCATTATAAAGGGAGTCACTTGTATCTCACACATAAACACAAGAAGGTATGATATGAGATGCAATACACTTACAATTGAGTGTCTTGAGAGGGTAGCAGCTCTTTGAAATGCTTCAGGTTGTCCAGAGTGATGACCACAAGACCGTCCTGGGGGTCATAGTGGCAGCCCATGTGCAGCTGGGTCATGTCATAGGTCATGGGGTCATAACCTTCCTCAGCTATCTCACCAGGTCTGTCATCAAAGGATGAATCACACAGTATGGTTACCACAAGGTTTACATCTATCATCAACTCACTTTTCAACTCACTTGTTTCCAACTAAATTCACAATGACACTCTTTGAAATACCCATAGCATTTTAGCAATGCATTCCATTGTTCTGAGCAAGGTTTTTTAATGTTTTGCTATGTTAATATCATCATCACTATTATTACTACTACTGTTATTATCACTATCATTATTAATGATGCAGTTACTACTAATAATACTTCTAATACTATGAATGCTTTTGATGATGATAATAACTTGATCATAACGCAAATATTAACAATATTGAGCATAATGATATCAATAATTACAATGATATAGTATAAGGAAAAGACAAAAAGAAAACATTCCCGATTTCCTTTTAATCCTCTAAATTTCAGTTGACACAAAACTTGCTCCTGCAATAATTGCTCCGGTCTTATTTTTTCCACGGACTCAGGGTTGCAGTTGTGATACGGTTTTAGGTTTAGTTTGATGTGAGGATTATGATTAGGGTTAGGGTTATGTTTGTTGGTAGAATTTATGTTTGGCTTAGCATGCAGATATTTTATGGGAGCAATTGTCGTGGCAGCAAATGTCATGGAACCAAATTTCCCCCCTTCAATTACAGACAAATATATCAAAAGAGAAGTATCAAACAGCAAGTACTAGAAGAAAAGATTCTAACCTCTTTGCCGAAGCCTCATAGACTCCACTGTCTCCTGCCATGGATTCGTCTGACACCGCTGCCGTCACACTCCTTGGGGCTCCCATAGCATGGCCAGGCAGGAGATCTACACCTGTTGGGTGTCGAGAGGTAACATCACCATCTGGAGAGATGCACTTTAGGACCTCACTTATGACCTCACTTTATGACCTCTCTTATGGCCTCACTTTGAGGCACTGCACAAAAGGGAATTAATTCATCTAGCGCACTTGGTATTTTGCCTCATGTGTAAATTCCTTTAAAAGACAATTAGAATATAATAAAACATCTATTGTGTTTTTCAACTAAAACGAAGACTTTAATAAATTGGTACAAAAGAGAATTTGTGGAGGACACACTACTGATTCAAACTGATACTGCAAACATCCACCCGTGGAGAATGTAGTGTCATCTTACCTTCACTAATGGGACTCAGCTGCGAATTGAGAAAACCTTCTTGACTGCTGCTCTCAGAGGTGGCATACTTCAAATCCAGTCCAGCTCTCACCATATTATAGCTCCCTCTGGAGCTGTGACCTGGCAAACCTTGACCTCCGGTGACCCCTCCCAGAGGTAGTTCCTGGGAAGTCAGCTGCATTTGAGCGAGGTAAGCAGCTAGCTGCTCCCCATCCATGTCTTGACCATTGTTCTCTGGTCTCTGCCTGTGAGTCAGGTGATGATGGTAGGTAGGGGGCCGCCCTTCATACTGTGGGGTACTACCAGGGTGGGGTCCCTCACTACTGGGGGATTTGTGGGCTGCCCCGCCCGGTGATGCAGGAGGGGAAATGGATGAGAGGGAAGAGCGAGGAGAGAGAGACGGAGCAGACAAAGGGGTTTCCCCTGGTTTCACAGTCTGTTGTTGGTGGTGCTGCTGATGATACTGTATATGATGTTGATGAGATGGTTGCTGCTGGAAGTTGTAGTGGTGGGCATGGGACAAGTTTGTGTGGTGGGAAACCACTTGAGTTTGGTAGTCTAGTCCTTCGATTCCACCCTGTAGGAGAGCATCAACCTACCCGGGAAAAAAAGAAATAAAACAAGAAGTACTCTTTGCTGTGAGTCAGAGGTATGAGAGAAATACAGCATAGAAATGATACATGATGAACTTCTTTATATTAGGTGGAAATAAATGTTAACTTTGCTCTTTAATGGGAAAGGGATTATCAAAAGTGCACACACCCATGGTAGATTCAAATCATGGTTTTATCACATCATGACTAAAATGACTTTGCTAGATATTAAAAGAATGGTATGAATGGCATTGACTTGGGAAAAGTGCACTGCCATATTTTGCTGTACAAAATCAAAAAATTGCTTACATTTTGGGAATCTCCTTCACCATTATTTCAATCATTCCAATAAATCAAATGTATCTTTACAAGCATTCTTTTCATCTATGCCTTCCTTACCTTTCGCTGTATAAGGTCACTCATGACATCAGGTGACTGGTTCAGTTCTGAATTACTGAGGGCGCTGTTCAGGGAGCCTTTGCTTGAAGCCAACGAACCCCGACTTGACGGACCCAACGATCCTCGACTAGAACTAGAAGACAAGGTCCCCATGGACACACTGGAAAGAAAGGAAGTACAGAAAATGGTGAATCCTCCGAAGTGGACAAGATTGGGATATCTCATGTTGTCACCTCCCACTACCCATTGAGGACGAGTCCCAAGTATACTCGGGTAAGTGTCTATGGAAAATGCGTGTTGTAGCAAAATCAGCCTGTCCTAAATGGGTTAAGATAGCAAGATGGAAGTTATATAAAGTAAAATTTGGCACAAGAGTACTAGAAAATCCATTTTTTCTTCTTCCCCACGTATCCCTAAAACAGATAACGATCAACTCTGTGACAAAATCTTCTCTCTCGGATTATAGGATGAGGGCAGATAGATGAGAATGACATGAAGCATTGTTGCTGCGGTCAGTCAGTGAGACCTAGATAAGGTAAGAGAACATGCACCTCTGATAGGGGGCAGATAGAATGACATAAAGAAGTACCAAGGTCTTTACGTAAGACCAAGATATTAAGATCTGAGGTCCTGTACCTTCGATGGGGGTCCTGACTGCTCCTCCTCAGCTGTGCATTCAAAGACTGTTTGTATTGAGAGAGGTCCAGCTGAGAGGCACTGGTCAAAAGTGGGTGTGATGATGACGTTGGTAGAGAGGAGGTCGACGACATCCGATGACCAAGGCGTGAAACAGACTGCATTGTGGGAATGACATAAATTTTCTCATTAACACATCTCAGAGAATCAATTTCATTTTATTCCTCTTTCATAATTCAGAGGAGTAAGTGTTCCTTTAACTTCAAAATCCCTCAAACAGTGAACAGTAGCAGCTTGATTGAAAAAGATCAAGAGTATTTGTCCATGGATTGCATAGAAAGTTGAGGTAATAAAGTGATGATTTTCAATTTGTCTTCTCTGCAGGACAGCCTATACACTATCTCCCCATGTGGCAAAGATATTACCATTTGTGAATGTGCATCACAAAACGAACAAAAAGTCGCACTCACTGATTTTGTGTGAGGACTGAAAATAGGTGAAATGGGTCAACCTCACCAATCTTGACTTTTTCATATTTTCTGAGAGAAGAAGTCTTCTTCTACATTATTTTACAATTTGGGATCATAAAACAAACAGGAAAGTGTGTTTTTTAGCAGTTTATCTCGAACACTTTTTTTGTAGAATAGTGTGATTAGGTGTGTCTTTAGAGTCTACTTTTCATTTCTAAAAAACCGTGTACACACTCTTCACTTCTAACTCTAATTACTTTAGAAGGGATGATGCTACTGCTTTGAAAGTTGGCATTAAGCATGGACAGAATGTGTTGATAAAGCATGCTTAATTTCAGCTTAATCTGATAATCCCTTCATTGTTGTTACTCCAGTGGTTTACATCCTGTTTGTTGTCATATTCATCGCACAGCTAGCACGGCTTGGTAAAGATTAAGCGCTTGAATAGATCCTGTGCTTCAAAGCCTCTTTCTCAGTTCACGCTTTTCCTGAGTGTGTGTTTTCTTTCCAATATTTAGATAGGTTAGGAGAGTCCATTTGATTTGAGTTTAGATACATCATTTCAAAGCTTAAAGTCTGCTCTTTCAGAATATGTTCTTAACTAAAAATCCATGTCTGGCGACTATTTGTTGGTTTTGTAATGCAGGGTCACATTCTATGTCACTGACTAGATATATGCATTACAAAAAAAAAAAAATCATAGAGGCTATCAAAATAACTGATTCAACTTGGTATGGAGGAATATAATAAATACTGAACTGTTATCAATGTAACATAACGTTTCATACAAATTGAGTGTCAGGAAAGTGGACAATGGACACAATGAACAAAACCTTGCTTGAATTGGAGATAGGTGAACAGCTTACATGAAGCAGGCCTTGGTCACTGATAGATGACTTGATGATCTGAGGGTCAGTCTGGGTCCTGCTAGATGACCAACCACTGGACATGCCATGCTCCACTCTGAATATCAAAAAGAATAGACACAAAAATAGACAGAGGTCACTACAAGAAAGGAACTCCTTGGTAAGGATTTCAGCTGTAATGCCTCATGTTTGTCCTAATGTCCGAGGCCTCCGGTTTCAGCTCTAGCGGTAGAACAATGCCATAGATAGAAAAGGAGCATTGTAAGTCGTGATGACATCATTCAAACTCAATCAATACATTTAGCTAGATAGGATTAGATTGTCAAACAGAAAATGAAAAGCACATAATGTGGATACGATGCTGGAAATAGATCAGACAAATGGTATTCAGGAATACAGTGCTAACACATCATTTACAAAATGAAGATTGAATTTTCCAGGATGAAATCTTGGAAAAAGGCCATGATCCACTTTCTCAAAAAAAAGATCTACATTTCTTAGTAACAAATACCACTCGGAAGCAAATGCTGAATGTCTGTTTGAAATGTTAAAATTTGCACAATGCAAAATCTAGAGCTGAACTGTTCATAATATACTTATATCTAAGATTGACTATGTGTGGGGTTTCTTTCACAGAAAGTCAGGACACAAAACATGCTGCACATACTTAGTAACCTGTTGAGGATGGACTGATTTTGCTGCAACACACATTTCCCATAGACATTTGCCCGAGTATATTCAGGACTTGTCCTCAATGGGTTAATAAGCTTCCATACAAACAATCACAAATATTACCCCTTTATACCAATTTTACCATACACACTGCTAAAAAAAAACCTCTGGTATAATTCTACAACGATAATAGCTGATCTGACAAAAGCATTCCTATAATTCATAATCACACAGGCAGACAAGACTTGAACACATACACACACAAACGCCTACTCTCACACACATACATGTACAGGCATAAAGACACTTTGAAAAGGTCAAGCTATACTTTAAAGACACATTATACTAAAATGAATGAAGTTTGACTGAGCCTCATGACTGTATCACTTGTGACACAGATTATTAGCATATTGGTACATATGGTATAAAAACTCTTCCATTGTTTGTTTGCCTGGTCCATTAAGGAAGATTGAAAATTCACCACTGTACCATTCACAGAAAAAAAAAAAATTATAGTTGATTTGTTTAACAAAAAAAAAAAATAATAATAAAACAGAAAAACAAGGAAGCATTTTTTCTCTCTCTCTTCAGAGCCACAATTTATTCTGAGGCACAATCACAAAATTCTACAGAATCTCTTGTCAAATCTATTGTACCTCTGGCAAGCAGTTAATGGCACATTTTTCTTTTTAAAAATTCTAACTCAAAATTATTCATGCAAATATCTACAATAGAAGCGTCTCTCAAATATCAAATTCAGTCTTGCTATTAGCCAGTGTTCTGTGAAACCTCTTTCTGAATTTGTTTATTCATTTAGACATTTCTAACTTTAAGAAGAATGCTGACAAAAGAAAAGACAGCGGGAAAAAAAAAAGCAATCCTACATTCAGCCAGAATGGTATCACTTCTCCTGGAAGTGTTCTGTAGTAGAAGTCTCCTGGGAGAGGAGAGATAGGTTTCTGTCCCCTGAAGCAGTCTGCCTACATGTTCCTAGCTAATATTGGCAGAGCCTCAGATTTCAACAAATGTTTGATCAGGTGAGAGATGTGAAGCTAGTTTGAGGCTTGGTGTCTCACTATGCCTGCTTCCCCAGGTCAGTCTATATTACATGCACTATTTCAGCCAACTTGTATGGCACATTTTAACATTTGTACATGGTTATAGAGCATGCTTACTGCCACTGAAAAATTAGTGTAGTGATACACATAATGTCAAATGAATGTATGTTAGTATAAAAACATGCCCAAGGTGAATATATCTATTACCATATGTATCATTCATAATCATCATCATCTCATAATCATCACTCTATTATCATGATATCACCAGCTGCACCACTTTGAAAATATGAATATATCACATTTATCTCACATCATCCTCACATGCCATATATATGAATAGCTCTGTAAGACTTGAAAGTGATGGACACATCTCGTATTAAAATTAGCCATGATATTAAAACAATTACTACCATGTTCTCTGAATGACTACTCACTCTAACAATGTGCCAAAGTGTAAAGGTATGTTCTCAGGTAATGTAGTTTTATGAATGACAAAGAAGACAGAGGGTGATACACACTGAAATGTGTCAAACTTCAGTGTAGGCACCAGGACTGCTCTTTATCTGTGATGTGTTCATAGATCGAAACTGTATGTTGGCATGTAGATACCAAGTGTACTCAATTGTCTTCACCAGCCATGCAAACTAGCAGATCCTTGTGCATAATCTGCATGAATGTGACATGAAACACACCAGCATCACTTTCATCTGTTATAGACAAACAATGATTAAATCTAGATATCTTCAAACTTACTGCATGAGAGGAAAGAAGCCTGGATCCTGGCCCACAATCTGGGCCTGAACTTGGAGGAGCTCATTCCTGATCTGGGCCACCCTGGCTTTAGCTTGGGCCACCTGTGCCTTCAGCTGGTCTGGGTCATACTTGGTACTCCCATTAGAACTTGTGGAATTCACTGCAAGGAACAAACAGAGGGTTACAAGGTGAACTAGTACTGTAATAAATACCAGAAATATTTCACGCCATGATATCATCGCGGATTGGAGACGGCCTTTTCATCGACATGAAATTTTTCGCAAATTGCCGCGGGCATTCAATACATATAATGTAGACAAGAACTCTCGCATGGATTTGAATTTTGCGAATCTTGCCTCTCCCAAAATTTGTGAAATTAAAACGCATGTGAACATTCGGGGTTTTACAGTATAAAGATTCAGCTGAAATGAGTACAGGTAAAGATTATCAGGGCTCACTGACTCTCAATGTACCCTGTATCTAGCAGTCAAAGCTCTTTTATTCAGCCGGGATGAATAGATCAGTTGGGCACTTGGTGAAGTAAATACAATACTGACTGTCACAGTGATCAATATTACCTTCACTCGGTCTTATAATACTGACTATCACAGTGATCAATATTACCTTCACTCGGTCTTATAATTCTAAAAGTCAATACCAAACATGCACTTGGCTCTACATTGTAATCTCTTGAAGAGGGTTTGTTGGTTACAATACAAAATGCACATCATATGTAGCATTTGCAGATGAAATATTGTACATAAATTTGAATTGTAGCTTTACACAAGGCAAGTGCCAAAATGTGTTTCGCCCATTCGAGTAGAAGAAATTAATGTTTTTCTAAATCCCGAAGTTGAACCCATCTATGACCTTTGACCTTGTGGTGACCTCAACTCCCAAGAGACAGATGCCAGCCAAGTTTGGTCACAAACGGACATATGGATCAGAAGTTATGAGCCATAATCGAAACGCGCCGTAAATATTGGGCATTAAAAGTTTGTTGACCCCTGTCTGTGACCTTTGACCTTGTGATGACCTTCAAATCCCCAAGGGACATCTACCATCCAAGTTTGGTCACTAACGGGGACATCTTATACCTCAAAAGTTATGAGCCATAATGGAAACGCGCTGTAAAAACTTAACATTGGGCCCTACAAGTTTGTTGACCCCTGTCTGTGACCTTTGATTTGTGGTGACCGTCAACTCCCCAAGGGACATCTACAATCAAAGTTTGGTCACAAACAGACACATACATCAGAAGTTATGAGCCATAATCGAAACACACCGTAAAAAATAAACATTGGGCCCTAAAGTTCATTGACCCCTGCCTGTGACCTTTGACCTTAAAGGTGACCTTCATGTTAGGTAAAATGTGTAACTTTGTATAACCTCTCTTCCCTCCAAGTTTGATTGAAATCAAAGTCCTCAGTAGAGAGTTATTCAAGTTTTTGTCGCGTTACGGACAACGACGGACGGACGGACGATGGACGGACGGACGACGGACGGACAGACGCCGCAGACAATCCCTTAGTCTCCCCGCACCTCTGGTGGGCTCGACAAAAATGATCAGCAGAACACTGACTCTGTAAATTATCTGTATTGAGTTCAAGATATATGCCATATTTTGCATTTATGTAACTTAAGCTTATCTTATCAGTCAGATCACATTCCAAACACCATACAAACCCAATGAGCATTTTTTAAATGTGAAAACACACCCTTCACTCTAATCAAGCAATGAAGAATGTTAAAACCATCAAGGCTATTACAAACTGTAAGCACATAGTTTCTGTCAATTCTTTTTCCCCTCTGATACACAGCTATAATTAAACCCTAGCATTGTCAATCTTACATTACTTCAAGCAGAACTTGGATGATTAAAACCTGTGACGATAAGATCAAATATACAGGGTGAGGGCGGTAAGCTGCTATACATAGAACTTTTTTGTATTGATTCATTTGTTCTTTTGATACCAAAAGGCAGGTGGTAGCCAGTCGAGGGAGGACTCTGCATACCATAAAAACCATTCTCACCAACTTTTACATGAAATAGAGGCATCATACAAATATCTTCATACCCAGATCTTCTTCTCATGATGAATATGATGTATACAATGGGGGGGGGGGGGGGGGGGGGGATCAAAACAAGCACTCTTGATCTTTATCACATATGAGAGAACAGCTGGGACCTAAAACACTCTATAAATCCAATGCAGTGGTACACACTCTGATAAATGGTGTAAGATGAAATCCCGGTGATTTCTGGGGCATGCAATAAGCACCTATTTCTACATTATTCCATCATACAATCAATCACTATGTCATGGTTCTACTACAGACAAGTTGCGAGAAGAAAGGAATATGGCACAGATAACTGTCAAAAGTTTCTTTAGAAAACTCCTGGCTGACTGTTGGCTTTCAAAGTTAGAGCATTGTTTGCCTAGAAATCAACTTAATACCCTAAACTGTACAATTAGAATGAGGACAACAATTTGGAATTGGACCATTTATCTCTTTTAACATTAAGCAGAACAGGAGAAAAGATCACAAAAGTACCGGGACTGCAACAACAGAAATACAGAACAGAGAAAATGGATGACGGAAGGGAAAGGAGAAAGAGAGAAAATGAACGAGAAGGAAAAGGAGTAAATGGCTTACAAAGATTGACAGCAAAAACACATGACAAAAGATACTCACAGCTTGAGTGTGACTGCCAACCACTCAGTGCCTCGCTAGACTGTCCAATCTGTAACAATATAAAGATTGCATCAAATCACAATCATAAACACATTGATTCCAAATCTGTGTTTTAGAATCTAAAACAGAAGGAACATCATATGAAAGAGACAAGTGCAACTTGAGTAAAGCTTTCTGAATGTCATTGCATAACCTAGCCCATTAATGCCCTATAAAGTGAACCTTCAAAAAAAAAAAAAAACTAGAAATGTCGCTTTGGCGACTGGTATGCCTCCGCCATAATGCATGATTTTCCCAATAGGTCTAGATAGTACATGTGGACACTGTGTGATTACATTTTCACAAATTGGCAAAATATTGGAATGACAAGTTTGTCACAAATGTGTTGAATATTCACCTTCCTTGACGTAGGTTTAATTGGATGAATAGGAGAGCATGTATCTAGGGATTTAAGGACTTTAACTTGACTTTGACCCATTCATACATTTAGGCATTGAGTAATTTTCAAGGTACAGGTGTGGAGAAAAAGTTCAATTTCTGAATTGAATAGTAAATTGTTACCATTTTCATCTGGCCCTTGACCCTAAAATTCATAAGATAATTACTTTCAGGTAGAACATGCATAATATGTACTAAGTTTCAAGGTAACTTGAGCCACTTCCGAGATATGGAGGAAAAAGTTAGTTCAGCACTTTCACTTATCTTTGACCTTTTGACCTTTGAGGCAAAAAGAGAAAAAAAAAACTTTCCAGAGAATTTCTATTAGGTTACACACGCATACACCAAGTGTAAAAAAATAACCCTGCTGGCATTGCATAAATATGAGGGTAATAGTAACATACTGAAGTCTTGCACTTGACCTTTGACCCCTGACCTTTGACCCCATGAACCCTACATTCTCTAGATAATCACTTCCAGTCAGTACATGTATATACTATGTTCCATGAAGATACTTTGAACAATTTTCCAAGGTACGGAGAAAAAAAAAGAAGTTTTAATATTTTCACTTGACCTTTTGACCTTTGACCTTTGACCTCATGACTCAAACTGTCACCAGAGAATCTTAATTGGGTAATACATGTATACACTAAGTTTCAAGAAAATCTCTTCAGGCATTCAATAGATATGGTGGAAATAGTGAAATTTTATGTATTTGACCCTGACCTTTTGACCTTTGACCTTTGACCTCATGACCCAAACTTTCACCAGAGAATCTTAATTAGGTAAAACATGTATACACTAAGTTTCAAGAAAATATCTTCAGGCATTCAATAGATATGGTGGAAATAGTGAAATTTTATGTATTTGACCTTGACCTTTTGACCTTTGACCTTGAGCATGTGCACCCAAAAGTTGATAGGCACAACTTCACCCCCTAATACACATACATGCCAAGTTTCATTAGGATACCTCAACAGGTTTCGATAGTTACCTTGTCCACAAAATTCATTACGGACGGACGGAAGGACGGACGGACGGACGGAAGGACGGACGGACGGACGGACGGACGGACGGACGGAAGGACGGACGGACGGACGGACAACCCGAAAACATAATGCCTCCGGCACCACTTCGTGGCGGAGGCATAAAAATGCTGCACTGATTAACTTTACTGGAGAAAAAAAAAAAAAAGTTTTTGACTTTCCGGCACTTGAAAGGTGTGCTTTAAATCATATTTATTGAATATTACTCAGTCAGATGCAGTGGGTTAACAACTAATATGCATGGCATTATTCTTACTGACAATAATACTTCTTAAAATCTTAGCATTCTGACTGATAGATGTGAAGTGCATCCATGACCATAGATCCATTGAGGCTGACTGTAAGACACTAATCACACATCTTACCTCCTCCTTACTGAGGTGTATACCATACTCCTGTATGTCAGTCAGAGAAGAGGTGGAGGGGTGCTGCTGTGGGGCTTGCAGGGGGCTGGGCAGGGGGCTGGGCAGGGGGCTGGGCTGGGTGGCATCAGGGGCAGACTGGGGAACATCAGCATTGGTAGTTTGCTGGAGGTAGGCCTTTAGCATAAACTCCTGTTCCTTGCGCCATTCGATCATTGGGTTCTCCAACTGATTGGATTCTGTGAGGGAGACAGATTAAATAACACACTTTACACTATGGACTGCGACAAAACAACATCACAAGTTGAAAATGATGAGCTCCCTGTTAAACCATGGAGCTTCATCATGTAGCTGCAAGTTGAAAAGAGCATTTAAAATGTACAATTGTACAGTGGTCATGTAACTTACAGCATTCATATTTTGTTTCTGAATGTAAAATCTAATCATATTGCATATTTTTGTGACTATGTGGTTAACAACTTTTCTCTGGTCCAGAAATTCTTCTGAAAAAAAAAAAGTGTAATACCAGACCAAGTATGAAATATGACACACATGCAGGAGAACAGTGCGGTTTAGAATTGGGGGGAAAAAAACTATCCTTGCACCCTTGGTGAGATCTAGAAGTGATCACATGTCAAAGTCTGACATTCCTCCCATCTGTAACTCACACACACACACATACACACACACACTCACACACACACTGCTGTCACATGGCTTGCACACCACTTGTCTTTCACTTCATTCTGCCAAAGACCTACGTACATGTATCATTCATCTCACAAACTGGTAACAAACTAGTTCTAGCAGATTTGCACAACATCATGTACATGTACATGTATCTCAGGTAACATCATGTACATGTATGTATCTCAGGTACATGCCCTGCAAGATTTCTCTCCAGGAAAGATCAAATTACTGTTTCTGTTTCAGAAATATTATGCAGAAGGTGAAGAAATTCAAGCTAGAGAAATTTTTGAAGAATGCTTTCCTTGACTATGTTTCTTGCACTGACCTTTGTCGGGGAGTCCCTAGAAGGGTTACCAGAAGGGTCACCATGCCAGCAAGAAAGAGGTCAAAGGACTAATATTTAGAAAGTTACTCTCACATGTCTACCACTGATCCCATCTAACCCTTTCTACCTTTCTAATGAAAGATATTAACATACAAACAAGTAGGCCTACTTCTAATGCACAGTTTGTGTTTGTCCTCTTCACTATCAAATAAACTGGAGTCTCTTATTTTTTGAGTTATTAGACTGATTTCTACGTACCAGTTACTTCACATGATGAAACTGTTAATTGCAATTGTTCTCCCAGGAAGCAGAATCCTACAATTTGTATTCTAACCCATTGAAGACTATATTTGAGTACATGTAGGACTATACTCAAGCAGGTGTCTATGGGAAATGCATGTCTTCTACAGGTTAACCGACAAAGCTTAATTTAATGGCAAGAGCTTATCAGCTGAAAAAAAAAAAAAGGATGCATGTAAACTATACATGTACTTTTGCTTTTCCCAACTTTTTGTGAAAGATCACAAATCTAATGCACAGTGGCAATACGAAGGCCCTGTACGCAGGTGGGTGATGTAGGACTGTAGCTTTTTCACAATACTGTCAGACCATCAAGTTCTTTAAGACTGTCTATGATGAGGCTAAGAACACACCTTGTTTTCTGAGCCAAAGTTCATTGTGGTCAGACAATAGCTCATCCTAACAACCCTTGACCATGGAATGAATAGCATCCTGCAGACTGGATTGGCTAAGACTTCCTAAGCAGGGCTCTGAATAGCATTCTTTGTTGATTACAAGACAGCTAGCTTTAAAGGGCAAATCACCCCACAGACACTAGCAGGCAGACTGCTGTACAGTCAACCATCATGTAGGAAGTCCCCCCTGGATTAATGCAATACAAGGATAAAAAGTACAAGGCATAATCAGAGAAGAGAGTAATTTGATGAAGGAGCACAGTCTGGACAGTCATGTGGTTCCAACGCTCTACACCAGGATGTGATACAGTCATTGAAAAAGGATTTTTCCTGTGATAAATTTGTTATTCTATTTGAAACATAACATAAAATCAATTCATATCATTTTTCAGTTTGATGTATTTCTGGTGCAGTACTAGTACAGTTCATGCTCATTAACTCTTAACAGAGATCAAAGTACATCAGAGCTATGAATTACAGCATTTAATATGAGTCACTGCCAAGATTGACTGAGGAATATAATTGAGCAATTTTCTCTTTAAGTTGTTACCACACAGCATTCTGAGAAGAGAAGACCCAGTCCAGCCCACAGAGCTGGCCAAACAGAATGGAATGTCAGGGAACAATAGGCAGCTAGGAAGTGGGGACAATAGTGCTAGACTCACCACACAAATAGCTACATGCCAGGCACATTGCTGAGAGTAAAGTCAGCCAGTAAACAGGCATGAGCTGCCAGGCAAGAATGGAATTGCATTGGCCTACATTGCATTCTCTGAAGCAGAACCTCCGCGCTGAACTACCCAACCAGTCAGAAACAATGTCTCTTTTATCTTTCACTGTACAATTCTATGTCATGGCGACGGAAGGTCTCAATATTTGGATATTTCAATAAAATGCATCACATTGTCATAAACAAATAATAGTAGTGGCGCCTTCATGGACTAGCTATTTCATAACAAACACTTGTAACAATGCCATAACATCATCATACCTTGACATAGCACACAATTCAGGGTTGAAACATACAAAAGTATAAGCAGTAAAGGTATGATCACATACATGTAATGTGGACTATCATTACATGGAAAGTGAAGAGAACAACAGATACAATGTAGCTGACCTCTCTACAATGGTATGTCCAAATGGCAGTCTAGGAATTGAGTTCAAGGAGACCCACTATCATCAGATCACTGACACCATACAGTAACAACTGCCACAATACTGTCTACCACATGCACATTATAATGAATCCAAACAGAATGATCCATTTCAACAGATGCAAACTCAATTGCCTGTGAGAAAAGATGATCAACTGTTGTGGAAAAACAAAGCAAACTGAAAAACAAAACTCACCGCAAATTGGCCTTTTAGTGAAAAAAAAAAATGGCTGAGATATCTTGCTAATGTAGTCACAGAAGTTATTATGGCAGTAAACCACAGAGCTAGTATGTAAAATGTAACTCGGTGGATTCCTCAAGACAAATCCTAATGAAATCCTTTAATGACAGGACTCAAAGCCAACTACTGAATAGGCCTACAGTGTGTATGCATGATAGCCCCACAACCGGAATCATTCCTATTCCTCTTGGGGGAAGAAATATATAAAATCACTGCAGTTCACATTAGCTCTAATTCACAATTATACATCATTAATGACCTTGGGACTGAGTGAGTGAGAGTGAGTAAAATCATTAAGCTTTTTAATCACAGGTGTATGTACTTTAAATGTTCAGAGCACTAACCAATAAACCCCAAAGCTTGACAAGTGCAATCACAAAGTCCAACTTCATATTGTGAAATAAAAGTAAAAAGTGGGTATACTGGACACCTGTGTGATTTAACAATAGACAAGTGGGCTTAAAAAAAAAAAAAAAAAATGACTGCTGATATCACTGGTTCATTACAACACAGAACAAAACAGAGAAACTACTTTGTAAAAAAAAAAAATATCATTTAATTCAAACAAATGTACAAGCTATAAAGTGTACATCAACTCACAACAATACATGATCTGACAGAGAATTGTTTTATGAAGCCAAAACATACATGTAGTTCTCAGAATTGCTCAAATTCTTCTTTAACCATATTTGGAATTTGTTTTTTAAATAGGCCTACATTTTAAGGGTCTATCAGGAATCCTGTCTGGCTGAGGTCATTTGCCAGGATATTACATGTAAGTTCATTTGGAGCATTTTGAGATCAAAAGTGTAAAATAAATTTTTATTGTTTTATGTGTAGAATTTGTATTCCTGAAGCACCCTCCATTCAGTAGTGGATAGTGTGACATGATGATCAATTTCTGTAGATCACTCATAGTGTGGAAGATCAGTGGATACTACTGTGGCCAGATTTGTCTAAAATTATCAATAATCAATAAAATAAAAAAATACATACAATATAGCAACCACAGTCAGGTATCATGCTCTAAAGACTGCAGTACTTCATGAAAACCTTTTGGGTCAATATTTCACATTTCTGTTGTTATCCAACTGAAATCTTATTATGGGATCCTTTCACACTTTTTATTTTTGTGTAAGTGTACATTTTACAGCAATAGTTGACAGTTCTGCAGGCATGAGAACTACGTTGGTATATTTTCCCTTAAACACATTCTCAAAGTCACAAAGTCAAGGACAATGTGTGGTGATGGCAGGCCTACAAGTTGGTTTGGTATGTGTAGGTGTGTATGTCCTTGTGACACACTCCATCAGTCTTGCCCTTCATCATGTGATCTTCAAAGTGTCAGGGACATGTCTAGACTGTACCAAAAGTCCTGCTTGATACAATCCATTACATTATCAGCTACAATACTGGCCCTTTTCTGAGTTCCATTCTCCTTTACATGTAAATCTATTGATTTCAAAGTTTACTGTTTGACTGCACACATTGTATGTACATGTGTACATGGTACAATTGTATATGATTTACCAGTTTGTATTACAAATTGTGACAGAAAGAGAGCAAATTAGTCCATTCTTACAGTTATGTAATCACTTTTGCCTTGTCCCCTGATTTATGAGAAAGATATCAGAATCTGCCATAAACCAAAGAAAGCAATAGAGAGAAAAACAAAAGAATAGAAATTGGAACTTTTGGAAGAATGGTGACTGCATGTACATGTATGTGGAGGTAGTGGTTGAAGTCATGCATGGCTCAGTACAGGACTTGCATTATCAACCACAGCTATGCCAACAATGTCACAAATACAGAGGAAAAAACACTAATCCACTGATAAGGACCTTACCTCAGCCATGTCATTTAGAACAGGATTTTAATACACTAGTCTACAAGGCAGACTCTAATATACACAGATGGGTACCAATGTATCCATGTTTAGGCAAAAAAAAAAAAAATTGTTGCATTGGCGTAACATGAGATTTTCAAATAGGGTCGGTCGGGCGGATTTTTTTTTTTTTTTTTTGCTACCTGCATTTTACGTGTAAAACTCGTGCTCAGCTCAGTAAACAGTTACAACTGCTGCACCGAATGTGCTGTGTTCATCTATTCTACAAATCATTTATGAGGCCGATATTACTGGAATTATACCCCTTCACAGAATTTAAAGATGTTGAAATCCCTATCCTGAATGTTTTCACTTCATATTTTACTATTTTGACTTAGATAAGATAGATGCAAATTGACCCATATGTACGATCTTTTCATCGCACACGGCGATCTCTATTACAGTCCCACATTTACAGATTTGTGTAAGTTCTCCACACAAGAAACCTATGGCAAAACTGTGCACAATACATCGCAGTCTGAATGCTACGTATACACTGAATAAATCTTGTTAGAGTACGTGTCCGTGTTGGAAACAGATGACGTACTGATCAAGGAAGGCTTATGCGAGGCGCTAGATCTCTCCTTCGTACATCCGATATCCCCAGAGCCGTTTTCACTTCCGGGTTTGTGCGATCGTGATCGCAATCAACAAGATATTTGATATCGATAGCAAAATAAAAAATAAAAAAACATGGGGTCGGCGGAATTTTTAGGGTCGGGCGGGTTACGCCAATGCAACAATTTTTTTTTTTGGCCTTAGGTTCTGCAAGTTATATTCAAATTGTCACTGATTTTTCTTAATGTACATTGTACATTGTACATCTGTGTACAAACAAATTTACAATCATGGAGGTACATTCGTAATATTGATATTGAATCAGGATCAGATACATGTAGGGCCTACAGTGTAACTACCGGTACATTGTATTTCCAAAGTCTAAAGCAAGCACTGATGTGACATGCACTCACTTTGGAGTGAGACTACATGTACAATGTAGAAATACTCAATTCACTCTTCTCTACACATTGGTATGCACACGATGTCTTTCTGATATTGATGAACTGTACAAACTCTTTGAGTTGTTTTTTTTTTCTCCGAGTATTAACAATGTATTGTAGGTAAAGAACAATAAATGGCAAGACTGCCATCCCACAGACCAACCACATTTTCAATGAATTTGTTAGAAATAAAATCATTCACTAAAGACTTCTAGGACAACCACAGCTTTTACACAACCAATTAAATGTAAAAATATCAGGCAAGACACTGAATGCAAAATTTAGGCAATCAAATCTTTAAAATATATTCTTCAACACACTACAATTTTGCAGGATTTTGTTTCAATCATTACTTTCATACACCGGTACAACCAAATGAAAAGAGATTTTATTAAGAATAGCGTTAAAAAGAAAAAAAAAAAAGGAAGAGGAAGCCATAATTCACATAACTCTTAAACTTGCTGGACAACAGAACATAAAACATTAGAACAAATCATGGTGTAGCTGTCATGGCTATACAAAGCCCCATCTGAAAGGCTTGACCCCCAAAACATGATGGGTGGGGGGGGGGGGGGGGTTAGCTTGACCTTCTCTACTTCTCCCCATAGGTCCTACATGTACATGTAGACTGCACAAAATATAGTGCAATACATGCTGTACTTGACAGATTTTTCTATGTCTGAAAGAGTTCAATGACCCACTTGGCCAATCAGACAAGCCTTGCCAGTACTTCAGAAATACACTGTAATTTGTCTTTACTGTAGGCCTACAATGGCTACACTGTGTCACATCATTATCTTCGCAGCCCAGCTCTCAACCCAGGGGGATTGCTGGAGTACCTTACTACATGTACATGAACCCTGTTTGTTACATTTATTCTACCAGCATTCATACTGTAAATCCCTTCCTGTAAATATCATTGAATACATTGTACACTGTACCTCATAAAAAACATTTTATTATACTATGTAGGCCTACATGAAAAGCACTCTATAATTTTCTTCTTTATTAGAGAAATCTTTCAGGAGAAAATCAATAATAGCAAACAACCATTAAACCATTTCAACACAGTACAGTACAATGTATTCTGATAACATGTAAACCACAAATGATTTGCCATTCCAGTGTGTTTTAATGTCTCGCTGCATGGTAGTCCCACCCCCCCCCCCCAAAAAAAAAAATAATAATAATAACATTAATGTTTGGTTTGAGCATTGGTACTGTTCCATGTACACATATCTCAAGTTCAAAGGCTCTCTTAAATACCTCTCTTTTATGTGGGTTTCATTTTAATATGCAGCAAAGTCAATTCATAAATCTACACATGCAGTCACGAAGAAATGCTGAACCACAAAGAAAATTCTCAAAATTGTTCCCATTTAAAAAAGATGTGATAACATCCGACACATTTTTGAATGAAATCGCACATCTGTATGTGATTACTTTGTACGGGTAATCAGAATAACCTGTGATACAACAAAGGGTTCTTCTTTTTGTGTCTAGGCTACATGCACACGTGTGTCGTGAACCAGAAAATCTAATTTGAATGGTCCAAGTTTCTCCATTTTCTCCTTCTACACTGAAGGAGAAGATCAAGAAATATTTGGCTCTATGGAAATATACCTCCCCTCCCCCGATTAAAAAGTCAAAGAAAAGGATAAAAATTGTTATCATCACCAACATTTTCAGTACACTGTAAAAAGTCTACAGTACATCTGCACTATGCACAACTTTCTTCCATTATTGACAGGTCTCATTGGATTGATGATAG
Organism: Diadema setosum; assembly: GCA_033980235.1. NCBI lineage: Eukaryota > Metazoa > Echinodermata > Echinoidea > Diadematoida > Diadematidae > Diadema > Diadema setosum. The sequence continues at coordinate 38,027,432 of CM067068.1, read as the reverse complement.
ACCTACATGTAGATGTCTATTGAAGATTTGATAAAAGACAATCTTTTAATAGGAAATTCCTATGTTACAATGTAAATCTGTTTTGGATGATGAGATGGTCAGGCTTGAAACGAGGCTAAGCTGTAAGGAGATTGACATGATATGCCTCCTCAAGTCACAGGGGATGATCAGTGGATTATGTGCAACAAAAGGATGTGTTCTTGGTTGATTCTTTTGTCATACACAACAAGCCTATTCCTTGCCAGTGTATGTAGGAAAGACAAAAGACACTCAAGGTCTCCTGGAACAAAGCCTACATTCTTTCACGCTACTAGGGGCACTCTCTGGTATTTGATTCCTTGTCTAGGACATCGTTTCGTTTTGAAGAGACTAATCAGCTCATTCTAATCAACCCATTCATGTCATACTTGTAGCCATGTAGGTCTCATTCCAAACTGTGTGTAAGATGGGGATAGCATTCTATTGTTGTTTTCTATGAAGGAAGCTGCTGAGATGAAATCACTGTGGTCTGGATCCATCTTTTGACAAGACTATCCCAAAGAGAGAAAGACAGTTGCCAAGCAAACCTATTTCTATGCCTAGAATATTGATATGACATGAGTGTGTTTTGTCCCATTCACTTACAATACTGTACCTTAAAAAATCATTAACTTTACAAATTGAAAAAAGAATGAGATTTCCATCTGAACCATCTCTATTAAGAACCAATGCACAATACTGAAAGTCAAACACACTCTTTATAATGAATGACATCAAATGTAAAAGAAAAACAAAACAAAAAAGAAATAAGATGGAATTTGCTGAAATCCAGACTACAAATATCGGTATTCAATTCAGGCAAGATATCAAAAAGTAAACAATAAACTATGCCAAGGCTCCTGATTAAAAGATAATGATACTGATATTTTCTGTCCTAATGCATTATCAGCCTTCACTCCCATTTTTAAATTTCCTTTTAGTTTTTAATAGATACATTCTGCCATTGATTCTGTTCTTGATTCTGTTCTCTTTTTTCTCATCAAGTCATGATATGACTGTATCATCATGACATTTCAAAAAATGCTCATTCTTTTCTTCTTTTCTTTTCTTTTTAAAACAAATCCAGCATTTTGTTTTTCACAGGAATTTACATGCTGGCTTGCCTAAAATCTATGGTAGTCCTTATAATTCAGCAAGACTTTATATATGGCACTTGTGTTCCTGCATTTCTTGGCCCTGTGTTCTCTACATACCACAAATGGGAGGCAGCTATGCAAAACGGAACTGTCTTTGTGTATCTTGCATATTCGCACAAACTAACAAACATTCACACACAGCAACCAACCACAATCACACAGACACAAACTAATATGTACAATCTAGGTCAGGAAAGAAGAGGAAAAGAAAAGGATCTAAAGACATAGTCCTTCACTCAGATACACTGTAACTTACATTTACACGTATGACAAGAGAGGTTTTTGTCTCTCAGAGGTGATTCAAAGACTCAAGATCTATTTCTAAATAATACTCTCATTTATCAACTTCACACATCCACTCATTCTTCCCTACCCATGGACACAAAAAGTTTCATGTTTTATATTCATTCCATTTCATAAATGGGAAAGAGAGAGAAAAAGACAATGAGGGTAAAGAATGACTTACGATCGATGTGGTTGATGTAGTAGACCCCCAATGATGGGTCAGAGCTTTCCTCCCAGCCAAATGGTAGCTCTAAAATACAAAATGCACAGAGTTGATAATCAGCATCGACAGCAAATGTAACAAAAATTATTTGATGCATGTGATACTACACATACAATAAACAGTGTTCACACTGGATGCTTGGTAGTATTAAAAGGCCTGTACAAAGTGAGTGTTGAGTTGGATCAGTGTCTCATCCAGCGTGATCTGACTTCAATTTGAAAAGCACATCTATCACACATAAAGCTCCCTTTAGTGTACTTCTTTTCTTATTGCCTTTGAACCAAAAATAAATTGTTTATTACAACTCAAAATCACAAAGTATGAGGAAAATAATATCCTTAGCACTAAAGTACAAAATGTACATCCAATAATTAAATGAATATGGTATGATAATACACAAAACCTATTTTACATAATTTGTGAGAAATATTCTAAACTTGATAGAAATACAACACAGGTGCTGGAAACATGTGACTTTGTACTGGTACTATCAATGATGCTTAAGAATTCTTCATAACAAGTTTATGGAAATTCACCTACCATTGCCGACACAGTCTGCAAAGCTCATTGGCTTTGTTATCCTGAAAAGAGAATGAGATAGAGAAGGAAAAAACAATGCTTTTAAAAAGATCTATCAAAGTACAGTAGCAGCAACATATAAATCACAGTACATGCAAACTACTGATATTATTCAGGGAGGTGCTAGAGAAGGAGAGACAACTACTGCTCTCCTTTGAAGTCATGCGCTGCACCGCCGAGAAGTTATGCGTTCAACTACAGGTGTTAACCATGTGCTTTGACAAAAGAGAGCATCAATAATCGGGACTAACGCTCTCACATCTAGAAATACTTGCTCCTACTGCAATTCGTTCTCTCTTTCAATATGATGGCAACAATGAATTTGTGTACCTTGAATTGGAGCAGCGAATCAAAATGCAGTGTAAAACTCACAATTTTAACAGCAAATAGTTTAAAAAATATGCTGGAACACGCTTTAGCGGAGTACTTTATTTGAAAGATCAAAATATCCCTTATTAAAAGATAGAAAATTAACATGCGGAAATGTGCACATTATAGAAAAATATTAGGTTTTTAAGAGGGCCTAATTTTCATTCCATTTCGATTTGCGAATTACGAAGAAACTAGAAATACATGTTTATAATATTGAATTCTTTCCTAAACTACATTGTTTTCTAAATCAATTCGAATATTTCATTTAAAATTTTGCTGTGAAATAAAGCTTGTAATTCAACGAAAGGTGAAATGCGTTCTTCGTCTCCGAACTTCGTCTTGCAACTAGAGCGGTGCCGAGCATGACTTTAAAGCGTAGTGGAATGCTAGACATCCTATTGTAACGCCTTGAACCCAAACATGTGTTTGCATGAATTACGAAGAGTTGCCACTCCATCTCTATAACACCTCCCTGTATTATTGGACATTAGATGAGTGGCTTGAATGAGAACTTGCATTTTCTAGCAATGCACAAAGCTACAGTGTACATCCACTTAAGTCAATGCCCAGCTTTAAAATCTATTTTGATCAGTACTGAAAATATTGCAATGTATATTTTCAGAAAACAAGAAAAGAAACCCACAAGTCTGATAAATCCAGAAACATATGTACCCATGATAAACTAACAGTTTACTCAATCTTGAAAAACTGAAAAATTAAGAATTCATTTGGGCACATCTACAATGTCCTATTGTTGTTATTCTAACCAATGACTATTAACATCAACACATGTGGATCTATCCCAAGTTTCTTAATATTCAATATGAAAAATTCCATTCTTCAATTCCATGCAATGTAATCTTTGTACAAATACATCCACACTGCACACTACATTGTATGAGAAAACTTCACTTTGGGCTATACCGCTGGAATATCCTGCAAGCTTTACGAGATCATGTACAGAGCTGTAATACATATCATGTCACCTGTATTGGTGCTGACAATTAGCCTCACCAACTAACGTGACAATAACCCCCTATCTGGTATGGCAAGGTGATCACACATTCCACACACATTTGGCATCTCATCACAATAGCCACTGCTAGGCTTGATTGAAGGATAGCAAATATAGGAAGGTGAAAGAAACTATCAAGAAGAACACTTAGACCGCTTTACAGCAATGAGAAAGAGAGAGAGAAACACAACACAAAAGCATGTCATAACAAACAAAGAGTATTTTAAAAAGTCTCTTGAGTTGCTTTTTTTTTTTAAAGAGTCATTCTATTTTCAGCCTAAACACTTGTAAGAAATGATACCACTGGGGGGGGGGGGGCCTCCTATCTATTTTTACTATTTAGAAAATCTTTCTGGAATGCACTTTTCTATAGGATAGAGGATTTGTCTGTGTTTTCCCTCCTCAAGTAACCTTGAGGTGGATTCCACAAGACATCCTAAACTACAAACATCCTTGTCACACCGTTGCTAGACTGAAGCAGTTGTGTAGATGCAAGGCCCTCTTTTGAGATGATCAGAGGCCCGCTGCAAGATTGTAGGGTCACTAAAATATCTGTTTCTTTAATAAACCAAGCACACAAATCTCTGTTTTTGAGGCTGGATTTAATGCATCTTAAACACAGCCATTATCTGTGCTCAACATATGAAACTATTACAATACACAATCACTGTGATATGGGTGTCAAGGAGGTATGAGAGAACTCATACCTCCTTGGTGTGAGTGAGTACATGTATGTATTCACACCTGAATGTGTACCCAATATGCAATGATGCTGATACTGTACGAGCTGAAATGTTCGCGGTGGTTTTATTTTTGTGAATTTCGCGAATCGCCTTTGAACAGCGAAAATAATGCGAGAATAAAGTTCAGTTAGACCCTCGCAACTGCAAAATTAACAACAAGCGAAAATGTCCTCCAAGTAGCAATTCGCAAAAATATCTGTACGCGAAAATTTCAGCTCGTACAGTAGGTCACTGGTCAGCAAAATTCAGCAAGTGTATGGAGCACTGGATAGGAATGATGTCAGATTACAGATGTATTGTAAACACTGGATACAATCTAGCAATGTATACTACATGATGCCTAAAGCATCCAACAACACTCACCATTGATTATGAGTCAGTCCAAGAATTTATTAACCTGGTTACATCCATCTCATGGGGCACATTAAAGAGACATGTCATGAGTAGCCTCCAAGAGCTAGCTACAATGTACCTCAATGGACACAGTGATAAAGAAACAACTGCATGTCATGACATGGCCATCTCCTTGCAGAGTGGAGACAACGCACACGAAAGTGATCAATAGCAGGCAACAATAGCAGGAATTCTGATCGATGCTCGACATTCACGCTTCTTAACTGGACTATTTTGGCTCCGTAAGTCACTTGACCCATGAAGCACCCCATGAGTGTCAGCTTGTCATACATAAAAGGTGCTGAGAATCAATAAACTCGATAATCAATGGCCATCAAGCCCCCATCTCTTGATCATCATTTAAAGGGACACGGGCCAGCCCTCATTAGCTTATCATTTCAACTTTGATAAAACCCAATTTGTTTGTGGTTCCTACAATCAGTCAGAAACCTGCCTAGTTTGATGTTACTTGTAGTCAACAGTGAAAGTAATGGCAATCACACTGACACAAATTTGTTGCAGGATCCAAATCTCAATATTTGCATCACTATCTTTATCTTAAGATTTTCGCTGGTGTGGACATAAAAATCTCACTGGTTAGTGTGATCAGCATCACGAACCAAGTCCAAGAAATCTTGTAATTACAAATTGTACAATGTATTTCAGAGTTATAGAGCTCTACTATTTCAGAAATACGTGTAGCGGGATAGTTTGCATCATTGCAAGTGTCTCAACACTGGAGCAAAAAACCTCAAAATTTTTAACCCCATTGTTTGAAACCCAGTTTATACACGCCATCTGCCATTTTTAAAAGACTTTGCTGTCATTTTCACTGCAGTGAATGCCCCTTTCGTTGTACAGTTCAAAACACGAGCATGTTTTTGCTAGTATACATGTAGGATTTACTTTTTGTTTACTTTTAAATACTTATATTTTTAACTTTTTATCACTTTGAAGATCAGTTCAAGCATGCTATCAGTTTGTTAAATGTAGTACACCATGGCAAACTCTTGAAAAGGCCCAATTTCTTGGTGTCCATGTAAACACACAAATTGCATGGTCAAGCCCCAAAAATTAAATCCAGACCAATCGGAGGTCTGGCCCAGGCCTTTGGTGTAAATAGGGTCAAAAAGTCATGGTCTTTTTGAAATTTATTTCTTTTTGAGTACAAAATGATGACTACATGTACTGTGCATGCCTTGCTGTATGTGCCGAACTCAGCTGATATACACATTTTACGAATGTCGTATAGGAAACACATGCATGGTTGTACATTGTACACTTTATTATCATAAAACTGGTTTTCCACAAAAGAATTCTACAAAATGTAATTTTTCAAGAAAAAGAAAATACACATTCCTTTGACTTGTCACAAAATTTTATGTTAATGGTCATGTTATCCCCCTGCCTTCTGAAAGAGACAAGTCAAGTGTTCTTTCATTATGCGAGAAAAGTCAAATATGGTGTACATGTACATACAAAAGGTTTTGTCAATGCAATGCATTGAATGCCAGTGGCAATTTGCAAAAGTTTCCTGCAGTGAATGTTTTTGGTTTTACGGTACTCAACCTATGCTTTTTATACCTGTTTTAACCACTGACTGTTAAAACATCCATGAACAGAAATGAATTACAGAATTGATCTACATCTAATGTACAAGTATCTTGTGTGCTTTATCGATAGAATCTCGGTGTATGGATGAAATGAACTAGGAATAAACACGTATCAACTTCTGTTCCTTCAAAGGAGAAGAAAAAAAATTGTAAGATCTCATAAACATCTGTATAATGTAGAAACTCAAAGATATTAAAAAAAATAATAATAAAATGGAACTTCAAAATCATTCGAGAAAAATGATAACCTTCATATTATAGGAATTTTTTGTCCGTGCTGAATTTCAGTGGGAACCAGGATATATATTTTTTTTTGTCTGACTTCAAACTCACTTTGATATAGATATTGTTCATTGAATGAGAGAATGTTTCTGATTTCAGCACAGATTTCATGTCTAATCTCTTCCTTGAAAACTGAATATGGCTCTCAATTTGAAATTTTATCCCAAGTTTCAGTTCTTCAGATATCAACTAAGAATTCTGTCCTTTCCACATTCCTTGAAAAAAAAGAAAAAGAAAAGAAAAGAAAAGGCAAAACTATATTGTCCTGACAGGTAACATGTCAAGAATGTAAGACCTGTCAACATTCAGGCAGCTGTAACTTATCACATCAAACATGGAACTTTTCACACTTCTTACATTGCAATGTGTAAGTGTAACATTAAACATTGATTGGTATGGAAATGGAGAAACAGTCTCTTGTGTGGTTTGGGCCCCATGACATCATACATAATCTCTTGTAATGAATTTGGTATTGCTTTTGGATCCTACCCCCCCCCCCCCCCCCACACACACACACATGCTTTTAAACCAAAATATTGGCCAGCCTTGGTACTGCAATTTTCTTACATCTGTAAAGGGTACACTAGTATAACAAGGACGTCAGTAATTTTACAATAGTGTATTTTATTGTCATTAGTAGTGATCATCACATTGCACTGAACTTGGTCGCTACTGTATACTCCCTAAGGCATAATGTACATTGTAGGCCCTACATGATGTCTATCTACAAAATGTAGGTGTAGGTGAGGTTTTATTTCATACTGCCATTATTGGTATATGTTTGTTTTTGTAACATTTTGGGTAGGTACCATACATTTCCTAAACTTCGGTAACAAAGTAAACTGTAATTCTTCTCGGTATAAAATTTGTAAAATTTGCTACAAAGAAGAATTGTGAATGCTTTGTTTGAATGTTATAATGCTACACTGTACATGTAGTGATGCACAGATGTACGAACTTTATGTACTATAAAATAGATAATATCCTTTAACATGTATGAGGGTACAATGGCTTCCATCATGGCAGAACTGACAATTTCTCTGTCAAATTATGACTGACAATGAACAAACACTACCCCTCTACTCATAATGCACAATTCCAAGCCAAATTTTCACTTTCAGTATTATGCCTAGGCCTATTCACTGATTTCTTCATTAAAAAACACAAAAAAAAAATATATTTTATTTCTTTCTCTTCAGCTGAAGAAGCAGCAATACTTTGTGAATTTATTGTGAAGAACACAGTGCTGCAAGGTTAGAGTCCACTTTTGACAACATAAAATGCATTAAAAGTGAATTTCTGACATTCACTCAGTCATCGCTCAATTATAGTACACTCCTGTTCAAACTGTACCATACACTAGTTGCTTATTGAACTGCTGTCATTCAAACTTACAGTTTGTACTTATTGTACAATAACCATAGCAGGAAACTTCCCAAATTAGGTCTTTTTACCACAAAGAGAGTAATAGCTTTGCTGAAAGGCCGAACATTGTGGCAATTGTATCAATTCTTTGCACCACTGGCTGCACTCTATACAAGGGCCATTTTTCCCCCCTCTCCTAAGAGTAGCAGAAAAAACAGAAAGACCTGTGAATTCTTTTTCCCAAAAGACAGGGCCCCAACTCCAGGAATGTCTGTCTATTTGCATTGAAAACCTCAACCTGCCTTGGAATACTTGGCTTTACACCGCACTCACTGAGAACCACTGCAGACAGTACGCCTCCTAGCTGTCATGAGTATGACCTGTACTGAATGACACCTCTACAAGAGACTGTCAAATGACTCCAAGCCAACATCACAAAATAAGATTCTTGCCTTTTTTTTTTTTTTTGTCTTGATTTTTATTTTGTCATTAAAACACATTTGCTGCAGCCAAAACTCATATTTGGCAAAAAGATTTGTACAGCGTCCAAAGACATGGCACTGCACATTGCATGTCTTAATACTCATTTCCACATTTATTGTGTCATACATGTAGACTTTGCTTATTCCTTTGTGTATCACACCAATACACCAAATTGAGAAGGAAGAAATGTACATGTGGGCAAGACAGATTTCATGGATTGTAATACTCAAAGAGAAAATGCTTCTTGATGAAGTTGCAATGGCAAACTACAGTGTACATTGTATACCCCTTCCTGAAAACAATTAATGAAATTCACACATGGATTATGTTCATCACTATTTCTACTTTAATAAAAACTTTTAAATTGCCTTTGACTACTATAGCTGTACATGAATCACTGTGCATACTCCTTTACTCTGTTGTATAAATTCAGTTTAAGATATTGAACATGATTTATATGAGAATACCAAGGTAACTGCATAAAGTGTTGTGTGTGTCCATACATTTACAATTGTACATCGTATGCCACAAGGCAGGTGACACATCTCTATTAAAGCACCTACATTTGTATGTATAAAGCCAAAGACTTTAAATTGCCTCGTAGGCTCCTAGACCCGCCTCTTTGTCAGCACAGAACAAACAATCAGCCATTGTAAATCATCTTTGGAATGCAAAGCATGACACAGGTTCCTTCCAAAGTCCGTCACAGATATGTCACATTTTACCTGTCCTGATAATACGAGGCAACGAACAAAGTACCTGTTGATAAAGTTCCCGCAAAATATTGACAATCGCCCGTGATGTCCCTCCATGTTAATTACTCCTTCCATCATTCCTATTTTAAATACCTGAATTATGTGATTTATATGAAAACTTCTTGATATTTTCTTAAGCAGTACAGACCTTAAAGGGATTGGACAGTTTTGGTTGAGACCTAATTTCAGGTTTCTAACATTTTTTGGTGAGATAATGAGAAACCTTAATATGAAATATGAAAGAGCATACAATTCTATGACGAATTCAACGTTTATTTGATGAAAATTGGTTTTGAAATGGATGAGATATCCAAAAAAGAGCGATTCTAATAAAGTGTGGAACCCACACTTTATTATGATCACTTTGTTTTACTTTGTTTTTGGATGTTTCAGTCATTCCAAACCGATTTTCATCAAATAAACTTTGAAATCCTCTTAAAATGGTATGCTCTGCACTACATCATAAGTGCTTTCGTGGTATCCCGCAAAGAGTTTTAAGCCCAGTTCTCATCCCCATCAATGCTGTATCATCCCTTAGTCTATGCACTACTAGGAGCACAACAGTCCTTATAAAGGAAAAATAAAAGAAAACAGTGTGCCGCCAACAACTTCCTGAAGATCATATTCATGACTAAAGCAAGAAATACATGTATAATGTACAGTGTACAATGTGTACTCTGCACATAGTACACATAATGTGCATGATATTGAAGGCATGATATGAAGGATAGTATACAAGTATCGTGTACATTCTTCCTCTTTCCCTTATAATATGTAGAAATTTATCTTTAAAGATAAATTAATAATCACCTCTTGACTTCAGGCATTTGTGTGTAATACCTTTATCATTTTCGCATGATGTACAATGAAAATATGTGTACCGTATACAATACTGTAACTTCTACAACAACTGTACTTACACTGTAAAGGGTGTGTACAGTTCTGGTCGAGGTGAAGATTTAGCTTTTAACGTTTTGCGAGATATTCAGAAATCACTCTATGAGATGTCAAAGAGCATGCAGTTCAAATGGGTATCAAAAGTTTATTCAATGAAAACTGGTTTTGAAATGGCTGATATATCCCAAAACAAGGTGAAACAAAGAGATCCTAATAGAGTTGTGGCATGTCGCCTTTTATTATTAGCACTTTTTTGGATATCTCAGCCATTTGAAAACCAATTTTCATCAAATAAACGTTGAATCCTTCTTAGAATTACATGCTCTTTCATATTTCATATGAGGCTTTTCATTATCTCACTTAGGAATGTTCAAAACATGAATCCCCACCTCAACCAGTACTGAACAGTCCCTTTAACCCGTTGAGGACTAGTCCCGAGTATACTCGGGCAAGTGTCTATGGGAAAAGCATGTTGTAGCAAAATCAGTCTGTCCCCAACGGGTTAAGGTAATTTTTCATGAAATATACAATTGTAACACTAACGTAAAGATTTGGCAATATTCTTTAATTGCTTTTTCCCCTCTTATCAACATAGAGCATTAATTTTGGTACTAGATACAACTACAACAAGTTTTTCTCAAGTAAACAGGAGATGAAAGCATTTCATTCTGCCAAAAAGTATGATCCTATCACAACTACACGTACAATGTACAGGAACTGATAAGCCAGCACATACACATACAAATGTACATTGTACAATGTTATACTGTATACGCCATATATATTTTTCGCAAATCAGGAATTCCCAACGATTTCGTGAGTGGTTAAATTCGCAATCGTGGAGTCCTGCACTGAACGGAGAAGTGTACACGCGTACAATGTACATCACATTCACATTGGGATCAGATAATTTCACGAATAGCACCTGACTCGCGAAATTCGCGAAAATAAAAACCTCGCAAAATATTTGGCGTATACAGCAGGGGTATGTGAAGTTGTATTGTACATGTATGGTACATTGTACATAGCCTAAATCAAATGCAATGAATACTTCATCTACCACCATCAAATCTAAGATAAGGTACTAAGTAAATCATTCCTACATTTAATACACAATATATAAATTTAGAAGATGAAATCGATTGATGCATTCCTACTGTACATTTCAAGTACATGTACATTGTACATGCTACAATACTCAAATTGAAGACTACATTGTACATTTTGATTCAAAACCTAACCACTGTGTACATGGCAGTCATTTGCATCACATAGTAGTTACAGGGGTGGTATTCTGAGGCCGTAATTAAGTCTGTAATTAACTTCAAAAGTCGAGAAGTTAATAGGCCCTTAATCATGAGCAAAATCGGTATTCTGAGGACGTAATTAAGGTATGATTAAGTCCCCTAAGATTATCTTTAGGTTCCTCCCATCTAATTGTTGTTCCATCCAATCAGACACGTTGTTAGAAGCCAAAATGATGATCACGCGCACAAATATGCCCTCAATGCGCGCTCCTCCACACACCCCCTGTAATTACAACGCAAGAGCTCCGTGCGCACACTCCGGTCTTTGATTACAACCCTTCACCTATGCACGCGAAGAGCTCACATAAAATGACAAAATTCCTCGAAGATCACCTACATTTCTTTTCTTCTCTGAATTCTATGGATACAGTGCACTCCCGTTATAACGAACACGGTTATAACGAAATTTCGTTATAACGAAGTAAATCTTCTGGTCCCAAAATAATCACCATAAAAGTCTATGGTAAAAGATTCGCTTATAACGAACACGGTTATAGCGAAATTTCCGTTATAACGAAGTCTTTTCCGAGCGCCATAGACAAAGAAAAACAAAAGAAATGTGCTCCGTTATAACGAAATGCGAATTGCTTTCGAAAATTCGTAGCGGAACAAGCATTTATAGCTTCTCTGCATGGGTGAACGCTTCACACCACTGTGTGTTCGCTCTTTGTGTCACGCACAGTTTCTGAGGGGAACTTGCATTTATTACTGTAATACAGTTATCCCATCACATTTCACATAGCTTTCCAGTGTATGATGAGTATTCAGCAAACATGATATGATATATATATACGTTTTTTTCTTGTTTTCGTTATATATTGTATTTGTTCGGTTATAACGAAATTTCGTTATAACGAAAGAAACCTGCCGGTCCCGAGCATTTCGTTATAACGGGAGTGCACTGTACCATGACAACAAGACTCAACCGCTCCTCGGTTACCGAAGACGGTAAGAATCGTTTTGGCCGAGAAAAAACGATGAAATGTGTGATATTGGAGAAGTTAATGACACTCTTTGGTATCATTAAGTTTTCCATTAACTTTCATACTTAATCACGCGCTCAGAATACCGATTTGTAATTAACTCTGTGATTAAGTCCTCTTAGAAGTGCATGCACGTCATTACGCGCAAGCGCGTAAGACTTTCCCGCCAAAATGCTTGTTGTCTGGGTAGTTAATAGACCCCCTACTTAATCAAGCTCTCAGAATACCAATTTGGTAATTAAGTGCTAATCAGACACTTAATAAGCCCTCAGAATACTGCCTCTGTAGTCCACTGGGTACATTGTATATCATTGTGTATTGTCATTTCTTCAACAGTTTAGATCCTACAATGTACACGTAAGTACGCTTCTAAAGCAATGAAAAATTTGCAGCATGTGGGATTCATTCATTCTTGCCTTTGTTAATCACTTTCATTTGATCCCTTAGATCCTTTCACTCAGTGCATCGAACATCGATTTGGGAGTCAAATATGTAGATGTTTCTATAGACTACACATTTACACTGAAACTCAAAGTCTACTAAATAGGGTTACTGTAGGAGATACTTTAGCAAAGAAACAGATTCACCAGTGATCAGTTATCACCAAAATGTATAGAAGCGCATACATTGCGTGCACTTTTATATCCTTTGGTTATCACCATGCACGTTAGCGTGTTTTAAATTTGCAGGAGGGATGCTCTAGCACGGAAACCAATTTACCCACGCTCAGTTATCACTAAAGAGTACAGTTTGTATGTAGAAGTGCATGCAGTGTGTGCACTTATTCATTCATATTACAGTATCTGTACACATGTACCTTTTGTTATCACCGTGTGTTAGAGTATAGACGTATTATCAGCATATCGATGAGCTGGTAGCTGTGTCCTTTTCCATGAAAATCCCACTCAAGTCTTTATATTTCAAGCAGCTGGTGAGCACATTGTATTTATGAAATGTTTATTTACTACAGTGATGTATATAAACTGCATATGTGTGTAAAACACAATATTTTCGCGGCATGCCAACACGAGTTGCCTCAAAACATTCAATGCATAAAGTGTAAACAAGAACTTTTGCATGCATTTTAATTTCGGGAATCTTGGCTTTCACGAAATTAAAATGCATGCGAACATTCCTTGTTTCACAGAAAACGAGTATGGTAAGTTTAAATTTGCCAATCTACAGTGTAGGACTGTGAATTACATGAAATTGAGAAGGATGAGGTACCTCAAACAATTAATAGTCATAGAGCCAGTGGTTCCCCAACAGTAATGTATGGGACTCCATTCAATCTGTCTGCAGAGAGCCGACAAAGTCAAACCATTGATAAAAGACTCCCCCGACAAACAATTTTTTTTTTTTTTTTTGGTTGGTCTAAATGGAGAGAGGCTAGAGTGAGGCGGAGAATGATTACATACACTTTGAAGGCTGCACTCCCAGACTGCACTGCTCTAGACGGCAAGAGGCGGGGAAGGCGGCAATATAACAAGAGAAATGAAGATAGCAGGAACCCTACCATAGATAATCTACTTTTGTATGCCTAGCCTACTAATTAATACCACAAGCAATGCACTCATTAAATTCACTCTTCAGGTGTCATCATGCACATCAAAGTAGACTAAATGTTCAGTCTAGTCTATATTTGTCAACACGCAGCTCATCGCAGAGAACCAACAATTTCTTCAACTATTGGCACTTTTCTCCTAAAATTATCATCCTTGTCATAAACAACTGTCACAAGGGAGTTCCAATCTTTGAACTTACGGCATCAAAAAATGGAAATACAATCAGCATTAGACCCTAATGCCATCATGAATATTCCACAGATCCAGTTGTTGTTGTTGTTGTTGTTTTTTGTGTGTTTTTTTAGTCTCACTTCTAGTCATCATTCATACCCAATGTTTGTAGGTCTAAAACTAAAGACCACCTAGAGGTTCTAGACAGAAAGATCTGTCTGTCCAGAGGAGTCTTTTTTTTTTTCTTTTTGACGTTATCGCTCTCCTCATAGGAGGGGATCTGTGAAGCCAGACACAGTCTCCACGGAACATATCCACAACAACCAGATACAGACCAATCTTTCGGTCAAAAGACCACCTTGCAGCTACAAATTGTACAACCCGTCAAAGCTGTGCTCCATGCTCCAAGCCAAAGCAATTCTTTCGACACATTGTTATGCTGAGGATACGTAGATTCTAGACTAGAGGTCTAGGTTTACCCAGTACTTTACCTGTCTGTAGTAGTTGAAAAGATAGACCAGTAGACTTCTACCCCTAGGGCCTCTTATAAACTAGACCTTAGGGAAAGAGTTCCTTATGTCCCCCCCCCCCCCCAACTTGCACAAAACAAACAAATTACTACTCCTCTTCGCCAATAATAAACTAAATAAAGGCCATGCCAGGGTTATGTCTCAAAAGGAAGTCTTCTCAAAATATAAATGGCATGTAGTAAAAAAAAAACAGTAATCCATCTATCTTGTGCAAACTAGTGGGGGGGGGGGGGGGGGGGGACATAAGGAACTCTTTCCGACCTTAGAGTAGAGAGGAGCTGAACCTGTGTTGTGAACTTACTTACTGAAGACCTCTGCTCTGTGAGTGTGAAGTTTAAAGGCATAGAATCTAATTTATGTAATTTACCATTTGCAGATGAAACAAAAACCCAGCAATAGTACTTTAAAATACTTCTAAAATATGAGTTAGAGATAGAAACAACCACTGTATAATTTGAATCAATGAAATTGATGCCAAGTACAGGTGTAACGTTAGTGATAAATGTACAAAATGTGAATAAAAGACTAAAATGCCCTGTTTGCAGCCAGCTTTGTACAGCCAACAGGGCCAGGGGCCATTTCATTCATTGATGAAAAGGCCCAATCAGATGTCACTTCCCATCAAGTACTGTACGAGCTGAAATTTTCGCGGTGGTCTTATTTTCGCGAATTTCGCGAATCGCCTTTGAACCGCAAAAATAACAACACGCGAAAATAACAATGCGCGAATAACTAAGTTCAGTTAGACCCTCGCAACCGTGAAATTAACAACACGCGAAAATGTCCTCCAAGTACACAACAAGTAGCAATTCGCGAAAATATCTGTACGCGAAAATTTCAGCTCGTACAGTAACTAACTTCTGCTTGTGTTCTAAAGTGGGACTAGAAATTCTAAGCACACATGATGTTCACTAGCTGTTTTCTTGATGAATGAAAGTACCCCTGCCAGATATGGCACCCTGCTGCATATTGGGTGTTTACACGTAAATTTTACAAGTTATAATGAATAAAAATGATTCCAGACGATTAGACTACAGTTACGATTTATTGACAAAAATGCTGATACTTGATACTGAATTATCTGATGATAGACCCTATCTCCTTTTGGGATTGCCTTTAGACTCTATTGCATAAAGTTTATAGGGTTCTATAAATAAAGGGTCTAGACCTAGAATATAATAGTAGGATGTTTTGTAGAAAGGTGATAGGTATCTTGAACATTTTTTAAAATAACTGCTCCCAAACGCCAAAGGCAAAAGCCGAAATTTTATGCCAGACAAGCAAGTCTGCAAGCCACATATAATCACTTGCATTTCCGGCGCCCGGCGACGGGCCCTGGCGCACTTTTAACTTAGTTAGGTACCGTACATGTAACCTATTTATCACTTTGTTGATCTCCGACACATAAATTTAATTTAAACTACGGTAGCCGGGTAGGCCCTACTTACATTGTAGTCTAACTACAACTGGACTAGCAACAACAAGCGATAGATTTATTTAACAATTAGACTCTACTAGAATCTATAGATATGGTTGAACTGAGGCTCCATCTAACGTTAGCTAGCTAGCCACTCGCCGAACGAACTCGCTAGCGAACGTCGCAAGCAAGCAGCGGCGATCTTCCCGCTCCGTTGAGCCGCGAACGGCCACCTTGCGGGTATGATCGCAGCTGCAATGAGGTAACGTAGGACCTACCTGTCGCGAGGATCTATCCATGTTGTTGTCCGCGTGTTGTGGTCAATAAAATACACTTTGCCATCAACATCGCTCGCTTCTTCCCATCCTGGTGGCAGGGACAATTCTCCTTCTTGTACTCTCGGCATGTTTCCTTAGAATTACTTTCAAATATCCATAAAATCAACTCACTACCTACGAACACTTTCAACTACTTGCACGAGTCCGAGTCTATGCAACAGCCGCCATGTTTACAGTTTCCTTGTTATTTTTCTTTTTTCCTATCCATCGCCCAGTCTCATATCTCCACGACGAGTAGAGTACAGTATGTAATCTGCTGTTGTGTAGCTAGCTAGCCTAGCCTGCCTGGGACGGCTGAGCCGAGTGCATTCTTATATTCTCAGGGGTACACGCACGCACGCTAAAGCACGCAGCGCGCGTACTGATTCTACGCTACGATCGTATAATTCTGTGTAACGAAGGCATGTGGCACCGCCGCCACTCCTGTATGTGTACTCAGTACTTCGCACGAACCACCTGCCGAATGGGTGTTACCATTATAGCGTATTAAACATTTGAGTGAGGAGACCCTTTACTGGCATATCGTTGTAGTGTTATGTTGTGAAAGCATGGACAGTTGGCTTCTTTTAGAAGAAAATCTTAAATGAGTAGTGGACAAACATTGAAACCTGTTCTAAGTTCTCTACTCAATTTTACTTTTCGCGGTTTGTAAAGTGATAGTCATTCGGTATCCGCCCCTTTCGAAGGTGGTGGTTCTACCGAGGAGCCCTTTTAGTTACAGATGAAATGGACACAAAGAAAGATGTGTTCCAAAATGTCCCACCCTCCGTTAGCTCTGTTCTTGAGCATGGAGCTGGAGCTCCATACGAAGGGGAGAAAGAATTTATACACATAACACTTTTTTTAATAAAAAAAAAAGGAAATGACACACACAACGGTACACACGCACACAGACACACACACTCATCACACACGTATACGCAAGGGTTGAAAAATCTGTATCATGGAAAAAAAGTTTTCTTTATCCGACGTACGCGCACAGAGTTGTACTGTTCGATAAAGTGTAGCCTTGGTGACATCATCCGTGAGCTATTCCAGCTATGTCTTTGATCTGAATGCGGTTTTGTAAAGTCCGCGATTTGCAGCAAGAGTTTGGTGGGTGTTTTCATGCCTCAACTACGGTACAGACTCAGTTAGGCGGCGCTGTTCCCACTGCCTCTTATCGCACACGGCATCTCAGAGCAGTGCTGCGATTTCAACACCAAAATTAAAGACAAAAAGTACAGGAGATACTAAAAACAACTATTTACACAATCAATTCCATCGTTTCTTTCAGTTTCTTCTCTCTCATAATAAAAGACAAAGGCTTATCACATTTAAAGTTCCAGCTTTCTAGTAAAAGAACGATATACATTTGTAATTTGTGAGCGCAGTGGTGAAATTTGATCAAAGTCCCTACATACAGAATAAATTACTAGTAGGCCCTAGTATCAGGGAATTTTTTTTTAAGTGTCTTTATATTTACCAAAATAGTTCTCGAACAGTTTATGAGAGAATTATGCAAATGAGTGAGTTGATGATAATGACACCACTTCACACATTTATGAACGAAAACTCGGTCTATCTGCTTTGAAGTGTAAAACATTAAGTGATGCATTAAATCAGTCAGATATAATATTAGGATTTGAGGCTATAGGGGCCTAACTTTTGCGCTTGCACAGAAGACTTGAAAATCATATCAAGATTTCGTGTACAAATTATAACAGTATATTTAGAGTATTTGATGACAAGAGGAGGAAATGGCGCCTCATAACTCACTTATATAGTTGCATAATTCATATTGATTGTAAAAGAAATTGTTTTATGGAAATTAGCGAACTTCAACATTTCGTAATACCCCCAAGTTTCTTTTCCAAGTTCAATCACTGAAATTTCACTGCTGATGCATACTCAATTTTATATATTTTTTTTCTTTCAGACTAACTTTTAAATAGTCTGGATTCCCATTTAGGCCTAGAAGGAAACACAATTTCAGTATCTTCCGTATGTCCCCCCTCCCCCCCCCCCCAAAAAAAAATATATATATATATGTATATATATATATATATATATATATATATATATATGAATGAAGAGTTTGTTTGCAAGAACCGATAAGTCCATTTTTTAAGATTTTGAAGTACGGTCTCTGTCATAAAGTACAAAATAATACCTTTTAAATGATATATTGGTTACTACATATAAAGATATATAATATATATTATATTATATTATATATATATATACAACGGGAGCCTCCGCAATGATATCTAAATATTTAATCAATCTAAATACAAATTCAGGGTATGAAACCATAACTCATTGCCCACATATACAGAAAACCCCATTCGATTTGCTTCAGTGGTCAAAGAGAAATGAGGAATTTTGTAGAGGACGTCGGTATAAATCTCTTCCCTCCAAGTTCTAGCTGTCTATTGTATTCAAACACAAGATCATCGAAGTGCTAAACTTGGAAGAATCAGACTCATGACATGCTTTACAACAGTCCCTTTTCTGTGACCGCTTAACCAAATCGAATGGGGTTTTCTGCAAAATAGAGCTAAAATGTTAGGCATATATACCTATATTTCAAGACCCTGAAGGAGCATTTATTGTTTAATCATTATTGGGCGTTATCAATGCGAAAATCTGATTGTATTTTTTATTTTATTTTTTTTTTTTTTAATTTAGATTCTGGTAATATTGCCGATTTTGAATTTACACGAAACAGTTAACTGTTCATAGATAGCACCAGTAAATTAGATGTGGTTTGGGCAAAATGAAATGCGCATAGGCCTATAGACCCATTGGTTTATCCTGACTATTAACCCTTCCCTTTCAGAAGTCAAGAATGCTAAAGTTATAGTTGCTGGAATTAGTATAAAGTGTGAAATTTCTCAAGAAAATGGCTTCATAACTTCTCTATATTAATGCGTGACGGCCAATCATCCGCACTGTTTCACTGATATTATATAAACGTTAGTACTTTCATATCTTGATTTAACTTTATTTACCGGTAGGCTCTATACCTTTCTCTGAGCCCAAACTCCATCTGTATGATAAAATTAACTTCAATTCAAATCAATTCAGTTTCAGTTTTACTTTTGCAGTTGTGGTTTTTTTTTTACACTGCAAAAAAAAAAAAAAAAGAGCATTATGATCGACAGTAATTCCACACGCTAATATTGCCATGTGTGCGACAGAGAAAATCATGAATAAAGGAAGCATGAGAAAAAAAAAAATGCCAGGAACAGCCTGGTAGTAGTGTCGTTGCCTGGAAAGCAGTAGATGACAGGTTCGAGTCCCATTGGTTCGTTTTCCCGGCATGTTTGTTAATTTACAGATCAGCAGTTGCGATCTTATAAGAAATTTTAGAATACATATAGCCTGCTATTTTGAAAATATCGTCATAAATTAGTGGCGGCGTCGTTTTGCAAATAGTACGTCATGGAGTGTCAAACACATTTTTATTGTCAACACTGAGTTGGAAATACTATGTACCTATTTCGTGAACCTCATTCACCCATGCACTCACGACAGGAAAAAAAAAAAAATGTTTGATCCAAAATACCGGAGCAGAGGTAATACGCCATGAAGAAGGTTGAGCTTTACCAACCATTAGATGGCGCTGTTCATCGTTACTCTTTCCTGAAGAAAGAGGATGCAGACGAGTAGGGCTATCCAGCCATCTTCTCAGATGGAAAATGAACAAACAAACAATCAAATAAACAAACAAGCACTAATATCTGTATAATGATGATGGTGATAATGATAATCAGTGGCTGATCCAGGAAGAGTGCACCGGGCGCCCCAACCCTTTAGTTTTTGCTAAAACAGAAGAAATAAAAAGAAAAAAATGCGGGGGGAGGGGGGCGGGCGTGCACCCGCCCTTTGTGTAAAGGCGCCCCCTCTTCATGGAATTCCTGGATCTGGCCTTGATAATGATAATAAAATTAGACGTAACAATAATCATGATATATCCTCGACCAGGCTGAGTATTCATACTCAGCCTGGTCGATGATATATCATTGCTTCAAAACTGGATCATTGTATCTAAAACAGAAAAGACTGAAAGTGTGGAAAAGAACAAAAGTTGAGTGCTGGTCAGTAGCTTAGCTTTTTTATGACCCCTTTCGTGTTTACAAATTGTGTTTAGCCTCTGTGCACCAAAATCTGATGCAAAGATCCGAAAAGGATAATTGATTATTCTCTGTGAATCCATGCTGAGAAAAAAAATGTAATTAAAGAGGAAATATTTTTTTTTTTTACCAGTGAAAACTATTTAATGAGGAAAAAACCCAAATACTTAAAAATTTCAAATCAAAATATATATTAAAAAAATACTTGTTGAAAGGGGATAAATGAACCACAAGTGCAACTACAACAAATGATGATCTGACCTGTGAAGTTATGTTATTATTACAAGTTCATCAACTAACAGTATGCTTATGTGATCTTTAGGTGCAAAAAAAAAAAAAAATGTTCTCATAAAATAGAATTCAATCGTGTTAAGATAAAAAATAAAAAATATTGTGATCCTAAAGTAGGATCACACTAGTAATTCCCGCGGTGAGACTGTTGGTTTTATTCGATCAGTCTGGAGTTTTCGTAGCAAAGTTTATCACACACACACAAACAAAAAGTAAAAATATATATATATATAATTCCCATAGTCTATACACCGGAGAGAAAGAAAATCATAATCCTTTTATTATATCAAATATTCAATAATGAACGACATCAAACTCTGGCAGCTGACATATTCTGCATCTGATATTTTATTATCTGCCGCACTGGTCTACACATTTGAATCTGAGCACTTGAAATCACACTGGTTATCATTGGTAAATTATTGCATTTAAGTATTTTTCTTTGTGATCAATCAGTGTCTACTGCGGGAGCAACTTTTAAACCACCAATAACTTTATTCAACACGCACAGTCATTACCGATCGAGAGAAAAAGATTCAAGAGCAGCTGCTGTGTCATTCTGATTTCAGTCACGGCCATCATACTTGGTGCAATTGCACGGACATTTTTGTACTACACCATAATGTACCTGTACTTTTTAGTAGTAAGCGCAGTAGAGCGCGGTGGCATGGGGTACGGGTACGGTATGCGGTAATAACGTGTGTGTCTTCACACAGAGTGTATGCGCATGCAATGTATGTATGCATCAATTATGCGAAATGCGATCAAGTTAACAAACGACCCTCCTCGTGCCGTCCTATTGCGTGAAACTAATGAAGAACCACTCTCTACCAACCAGTTTTCATCACCTATAAACATCTGATACTACCATCTTGTGACATGTGATATTGTGATCCACCTCTTCATGTCTTGTTGTCCATGCGAGAAGCTAAGACAACATGCCCCGCAAGAAGAAACAGCAATCTGGGAAGCCCGTAGTGGGGGCCTCCGGGAAGCATTCGAAGCATCGGAACCACGCCAGCGATGGCCCGATCGGGAAGGCGAAGAAGGATCGCGACAAAGAAGGGGGTCGCCAGCAAAGCCTTCGATACCTACAGGAAATGTTTTCAGGAAAATTGGATCCAATGGTGGTTCACATGATAATGGAAGACTACAATTACAATGGTAAATATTCAATGATATTGTGGCATGCCGATATTGTTAGCGTATGAATATTGACAATTTTACTTCAGGGCATTGCTGTAATGGTAAATGTTATTGTTATTTTGTTGCCTTGAATTGTAATTTGTATCGCGTGTCGTTGTTATGTCATCCATCATAATACGTCCATCGCATCGGATTCGGAGTTTACAGTCTAACCGTTAGTACAGTTGTATTCAGTAACCATGAAGGGGCCTACTGCTGCATCTACGTGTATCTGGAAAGAGAGAAGATTCTAACCTCGACATACACGCGACACCTATGTCATGTGATATTGAGGTGAGCTCAATGTAAGTGTAAATCATCTGATGGTCTGATGGTCAATGCATCACACTACAACAAACCTTAAGTTTGACAGTGTGATGATTGAATGATAGACCTAGATCTAGTAAATTTAATAAAGTCTAAAACGTGATATGTGTACATACAGTAATTTGTATTTGGTGTCTTACCAATTGCCAATTGTGTTTGTTGTCTCAGTACAGTTAAGACTCGTCACATTGTCTTGCTGGAATGGCAATTAATATTGTTCTGGTATACGACGAGAATCCAACTTCCTAATTGATATTGGCTGTTGCTATTGGAAGTTGCCATTTCGGCAAGGGTCGCCATTATCTCTTTTATGAAATTGGGCACAGATTTAAGGGAGGTAGAGTTTACAACATTCTACCAAAATTAAAAAGTACAGTGCCCGTACATGTGCATAGGAATGCATAGGCTGTAACCACTTTGCCCCCCCCCCCCCCCCCCCCCCCCCGGAAGTGGCACTAGAAAAAAGAGAATGAGTGCAAGTGAATGAGTGCAAAAGTGAATGAGTTCCTTATGTCCCCCCCCCCCCCCCACCAACTTGCACAAAACAAACAAATTACTACTCTTCTTCACCACAAACTAAATAAAGGACATGACAACTATTGATGTGTTTCCTGCTACTTCTGCTGTCACTGCTACTATTACTATTAGCAAAGGTACTCTTTCTTCTGTGTACAAAAACTGTACTGCTATTTCAGGTACTATCTTTTCTCTAGATTTTTTGAATGTCCTGAAAATATATCCAAACCATGGTTAGTTTAGGCTTTTTTTATTTATTTTTTATTTTTTGTAATGTACATGTATTCCCACACACACTGTAGCATCAGATACTGCCATTCTATTCTTACAGATATGGTATTTTAGCAATATCTATCGATATAATAATACATGTATGTAAAATATATAATTTTCTGTTACTGAGATTGCTTTAGACTCTAGATGGACTACATGTATTTTCATCACAAGGGTACTTTGAATTTAATAACATAAAAGTTTATTCAATTGTCCAGTTGGATGGATTTAACATTTTGATATCTACACTTTGTATACAAAATATTTGATATACAATGTAGAATCAAATCAAATCAAATCACATTCAGTACAATGTACATGTAGGGACAGTATGGAGACATACTTGTACAATGTAGATACATTTTGTTCAACAACTCAGGAGCATGAGCAAAACTCTTACCTTCTGGGTTGAATTATCTCAAGGCTTTCAAACTACAATGCACCATTTAATTTTAGCTGGTTGTTACAGTACAGCAAAGCACTGCCCAAAGTTTGTCAATTGTATAATGAAGAAGCACATCATTCACGTAGGCCAGGAGCCTGCGTGTACAGTCTACATGTTTACATTTGGGCCCGAATTCACGAAGGTGGTACAATCTTTGTCCATGGTTTAAACCATGGACAAAGTCCGTATTTTTGTATGGGGCGCCAAGTGTTGCATGGCCTACATGTATTTTGTTACAAAATCAGTCATTTCGTTGATGAAATGTTAACATTTCATTTATGAAATGACTGATTTTGTAACGAAATAGGCCATGCGGCACTTGGCGCCCCATATGTTTGTCCATGGTTTAAAGGTCCTGTTTACCTTTGGGAGCAGTGATTTAAAAAATGTTCAAGATATCACATTTGATACATAATGTGTTGGTCTGTTGTGTCACAAAACATCCTACAAATGTTTGTACCATATAACATTTTTGCAATAAAGCCTAAAATATAAGGAAATATCAGTGTTTTTCTCAATAAACCGTAACTGTAGACGGTTTAGTCTGGAAACATTCTTATTATAACTATTGTTTACATTTTGTGTATGTAACAACACTTAACATAGATTTCATACATGTATATGGATTCAAATTTTTACAGTGGTTGTTTCTATCCCTGACTCACATTTTAGAACTATTGTAAAGCACTAATGTTGGGTTTTGGTTTCATCTGCAAATGGTAAATTATGCCTTTAAACCATGGACAAAGATTAAGTACCACCTTCTTGAATTCAGGCCAGAGTGTCTGGAAAATGAAATGTCTTCAATTCACAGCTACAGTGTACATGTACACATAAACCACTTGTAAGACATGTACAGCTGGAAGATGACACTGAAAAATCTTGATTTCACTCATACCAATATCCTGAAACCTGTTTTGTATGTGTGATGGAGACTTAGAATGAGGGGGGAATCCCCACAGAGGTACAGCTGTAGCATACACTATATAGCGTGTACTTGTACATGTTGGGTACAGCTGTATGTACTGTATTGCTATCATACCCTCACACACACATACTAAATTGACAATGAGAAAACATTGTAATATCACACAACATCAAATGTAGTTGTGAATGTACATGTGAATAATGTGTACATTGTACAAATTTTGTGCATATGTACAATTTTTTTACTAACTTTTGGTCCTCAAAATTTTTAATTGGCACACATACATCTGATAGAGTAGCTGATGATCATTCAGAAAATCTGGTAATACCGGTAATACATGTACACATGTTCATGTGTTGAAAGATATCTGTAGTTCAATTGTAGATAGTCAAGGTCCAATATCATCTGTATTTCTTTGTCAAGTGCTAAAATGTGAAACTATGATGGAAATTGCACTTTCCATACTTATGTAGCAATCATTTGAAAAGTATGTACAGTGTGTGTTGAACCTTCATTTTATAACGAAATCAGACAGAAAAAAATGGTTTCTCCTGGGATCACTGTTAAATTCAACAAATATCCAGTAATGTAGAAAGGAGCTCCAGACCAATAGAAAAGACCAGATTGTTTTTGTTTATTTCAGTAACAACAATACATTGTACATAAACTGTGAATATAATTTGTTGTTTTTTTGCTTTCCTTTCTCATTTTGTCAAATTATTTTGCTCTAAATGTGAATGAGAAGACATTGTTCCTTGACCCTAACCAGACTGGGCTTTTTTGGCTGCTCTGTGGCCAGGGGAGGGTTGAATCACTCCCTACCCCCACCCCACCAAACTTTGCAGACAAAACAACAACAGCAACAACAGCAACAACAACAACAACAACAACAACAACAACTAGTACAACAAACCAACCTCAATATAAAGGTGCAGTTTTGTAGAGGCAACAACAAAACTTGCACACAAAAAAATGAATAAATAAAAAACAGTCTGTGTCTACAGTAGATCTTCTCACTTGTACATCAAGCAGGTTTTGTGGCAGAAATATAAAAGGTGGAATTCTGGAATAGGTTACATGGTCCATATCAAAGGATAAATGGTGTGTTATCTCTGAATTTAAGAAACTTACAATGGCAAGTCACTTTCCTGTTTACACTGAGATCCTGAGCACTACACTTGTGTACTGGACACACACTCTCCATATTAATCAACTGACATTGAACTACAATGCACATGTACTGTACATAACCCTGAATGCAATGACAGTAAGACCTTCTGGTCTGATTATTAGTGCTATCAAGGACCAACATTTTTTTTTTTTTTTTTTTTCAGAAAGGGGGGGGGGGGTGCACTGTACTGTGATGCATGTAATGCCAACAGTGTGGTTACCATTATATGTCAACAATGATGTATGTCTACAATTTGTATCCAAAGTCAGTAATTAACATGTCTACAGACTCGAAAGTGTGGAATTCCCACTAGCAGTTGTTTCTTGATGATACATTAAAAAGGGAACCCCCCCCCCCCCCCTCATTTAAACAGTTGAACATTGGTATTAGAGTGTATGTGGGTTTTCCCAAACACAGGCTGTGCTGAATACTTACTGTAAAACCAGAAATTTTTGTGTGCAATTCAATTGCGCAAATTTTGCAAGAGCCATGATTTGTGAAATTAAAATGCATACATGTGAAAGTTCTTGTCTACACTATGCAGTGAATGCCAGTGGCAATTTGCAAAAGTTTCATGCTGCAAAAAAACTCTTACTTACAGTACATAATGTATGTATGGTAGGGAGCACTGCGATAAAGTTACTGGATAAACACTTTTTTTCTCATGAAGCCCACATGATGAGATCAACAGTGCAATCAAAGAACAAAACATTTGTCTTTTGATAGTGGGAATTCCCCACATGTGGTACATGTATCTCTGTCAATACAAGTCTGTAGAAAATGGGTCATTTAGCAATGCTGTCAGTGCATGAATGATAGGAGTATAGGATAGGAGTGATAGGCCCATCTGAAGCAAATTACCAATCAGGTTGTTCAGCATAAAATATGGTGGTAAAAAAAAAGAGAGCAAAAAGTGAGACTGTGTGTACAGTCACATAATTGGGAATTGTATCTTTTTATGGGCCATGGTGTACATGTACACTGTAAACCCCCCCCCCCCCCCCCCCCCCCGCATGTCACATTATTCTGAGACAGCAACGTAGTCAAGCATTGGGAAAATATTCTGTTTTTCAGATCTATGTTACTTATAGATTTCTGTCATGATGGACAAGTCATGAGCGAAGTTGTAGAGACAATACCCAGCTTTGCTTTGGTGGAAATTGTGACAAATCTAAATTTTTTTTTGTCGAGCCCACCGGAGGTTCGTGGAGACTTGGGCTGCATTTATCTAACTTGAGAGAGAGAATCACGTTTCCAAACGTGTTTGGAACGGTGTTTGCAAACGTGGTTTGGAACGCGATTCTCGGGGTGCTGCGTTTATCTAACCATCATACAATCGCGATTCTAGTGGTGTCACTGCGCAGCTGCTATGCGCCGTTTGACTTGGGAAGTAAAGGTCAACTGCATACCACCAAACATGCCTCATCAGTCACACACAAATAATGGGTAGAGAGCACAACGGGAAACAGCTGGGATTTGACCTTGAAATATAAACGCGTTTCAAAACGGCGTTGCGTTTATATACTCAGAGAACGGTGATCGTGGTCTCAAACGTGTTTCAAAACGCCCTACAAAAGGCGTTTCAAAATGGTGTTTCTAAATGCATTTGAAAACACGGTTGCATTTATCTAACCCCTGAAAATGCCTCAAACACATTTAGGATCGTGATTCTGCCTCAGAAAATTTTTAGATAAACGCAGCCTAAAGGGATTGCCTGCGGCGTCTGTCCGTAACGCTACAAAAACTTGAATAACTCTCTACCGAGGACTTCAATTTCAATCAAACATGGAGGGAAGAATGGTTATATAAAGTTTCACATTTTACCGAACATGAAGGCAGGCCTCGAAATAGGATTTTGGAGGGGCACGGCCATTTAGAAAAGGGCACTTTTTCCAAGAGGCCAGGGAACTTAAGTCAGTCAGAGGGGCACCAAGGCCACATTGGAAAGGGCATGTTTGGTGTTTATGAAAACAGAAAGAAGAAAAACAAACTGAGAAAAACAAACACACACACACACACACAAAGTGCAACACACAACAAAAACCTCTTCCCTACAGCCGTAACACATTCCCGATCTCCGCGTTTCTATCAGGTGAAACGACATTTTTTTTAAACAGGAATAAAACAACAGTAGGTATTGATTGAAACTCGACACCCTTTCAGGCCAGCCAGGCCAGGCTGCCATGAAACTTCAAAGCACATTCCGACAGCTGGCTGGCAAAACCACAAGGCAAAGGAATTTGCGTGCGCGTGTAGATTGCTATGATTAGTCTGTGACAGACAGTTCATGACCTCCAAGAATGCGCCAGTACGCGCGGTTTCTTCTGTTGATTGGTCTCTCTCTCTCCACCCCTCCCCATTCCCCAGTCTGGCACACCTTGGCATCGTGGGATTTTTCTTTTTTCTTGGTGAACTTGGTGTTCGCTCTTTACTACTCTATCTGAATATGCGCTGCCTAGCTAGTACATACTCGCGGCCGCTGCGCTGCCGAGGCAGTCGGGACGGTAAAAGCCGGTCGGGCGTACATGTGTACACGTCGTCTCGTATCTCGGAAAGATAAGAGTTTGAATCAGATGTATCGGGACGCGAGTGAACTGAAGGTATGATATTTGAGATCAGGAAGTTGTTCAAGCTTATTAAAGAGACTTTGAGAAAGGGCATATCATATGTCATAAATAATAACTTTCATTCTAAAAGGGCACCACGGCCCCAAGAAAAAGGGCACATTTTTTTTGGCCGTAACTTTGATCAAAAAACCAAAGGCATTGCGGCCAACGAGAGGGGCACCAACGGCCATGGCCGTCGGTGGCCGTCGGTTAATTCGAGGCCTGATGAAGGTCACTTCAAGGTCAAAGGTCACAGCAGGGGTCAATGAACTTTAGGGCCCAATGTTAAGTTTTTACGGCGTGTTTCGATTATGGCTCAGAACTTTTTATGTATATATGTCTGTTTATGACCAAACTTGGATGGTAGATGTCCCTTGGGGAATTGAAGGTCACCACAAGGTCAAAGCTTACGGACAGGGGTCAACGAACTTTTAGGGCCCAATGTTAAAGGGATGGTATGGTATTGGTGGAGATGAGAATTGGGCTTTTAGCCTTTTTCAAGATACCAAGAAAACAGTTGTGATGTAGTACAGAGCATACCAATTTAAGAGGAATTCAAAGTTTATTTGATGAAAATTGGGTTTGGAATGACTGAAACATCCAAAAATAAAGTAAAACAAAGCGATCGTAATAAAGTGTGGGTCCCACACTTTATTAGAATCGCTCTTTTTTGGATATCTCAGCTATTTCAAACAAATTTTCATCAAATAAACATTGAATTTCTCATAAAATTACATGCTCTTTCATATTTCATAAGAGGTTTCTCATTTTCTCACCAAAAAATGTTAGAAACCTGAAATTAGGTCTCAACTGTAACTATACGATCCCTTTAAGTTTTTATGGCGCGTTTCAATTATGGCTCAAAACTTTTGATCCCTATGTCCGTTTGTGACCAAACTTGGATGGTAGATGTCCCTTGGGGAGTTGAAGTTCATCACAAGGTCAAAGGTCACATACAGGGGTCAACAAACTTTTAGGGCCCAATGTTAAAGATAATATAAAGTTTTGGTATTACCTCAAAAGTTTCCCTGAATTTCCTTGTCTTAGTTTGTGTTTCAGGTTAAAAGTACCTTTCATATAACTAACACTGTGAGACTTACTCGCCCCAAAGTGCTCTCATGTCTTAGTAATCATGCAATAATGGTTTCGTACCAGAGCCGCCGCCGTACGGCGGCGAGGTAGTACACGTATTGTGCGAAACCATTATTGCATGATAACTGCGACCAGCAGCGTGCAGCCCTATACGCATACCGAGTAGCTAACTGCGACCAGCAGCCCCATACGCAGAGTGTAATGGGGCTTCGCATTGTAGCCTACAGGATCATGACAAATTTAGTATCGCGGGTAAATATCAACTGAAAATCCAAAAAAAATTCTTCAATTTGAAGATTTGGGTCATTCCATGGGGTTGGGGCAACAGCACTTTTTTGTGTTCCTAAGGAATTGCTCGCTTTATCCTGAAAATTTCATTAGGTATTTGATGTTGCAATGTGGTTTTGTGGGAAGGTAATTGTGTTGGTGATTACTTGACGAAGAAATAAAAACGTTGAATCACAAGAGTTGGTGCCGGTGTGTCTTTTAGTGATGATGTCCATGCTCTTTTTTTTGGGTACCAAGTGTGACATCTAAAAAGGTTGTTTTCAGTTGATGATATCTGATTGACAGATAAACAAAGTCAGAATCAGATGGTCACAATTGATAAAGCAACATTTGTTTATCAGCAAAACAGTAATAGGATAGCAAATGAAAAGTGACTTCAGGTCATAAATCATTCCTCAACCACAGGCATACCACCGTTACATGCGATGTCCTAGTTGAACTTTTTTGGTAACGGTGGTATTGTGGTAGATTACTTGCATTCATAAATTATCCTTTCCATGGCTATGTGTCAGAAATAAAGGGCAGGTGGTAGGCAACTTTTCATCAAAAGATCAGCTTTGAAAACATAGGTCTATGTTATGTAAACTAATGAAGGGTCACCGGTGTTTTGAGCGATGTCCTGGCTGATTTTGTAACGGTGGATCACATTTCATGGCATGCACAAAAAAGAGAGACTGGAGAAGAGACCTTGCTGTATCAGGAGGATGGGAGGTAAGCTGAAAACCATGTGCACATAAATCAATCTGATATTGTGCCTTCTGAAGCCCTGCAGTGGCTGATCTTCCAGCAATGTCCCTGTAATGGTGGATTGGATTTCCAAGAAGTTCTCCTTTTTAAAGTGACATAAATGAGGCGATATATATTGGTACTTGTTTCATGACATCAATTTAACCTATCATGAAAATGTGTCAACATATTATAATGGAGAAAGTGTTTTTAAGTTAAAAAAAATTATCCCCAATAGTCCAGAATCTCTTATAACAGTCCCACATACCTCTTTTCGTGTAAGTGAAAACTGCAAGTGAGACATTGCCTGTTTTATTCCAGAGTTGCTATAAAGGCCTCAAAGAAAGTAATATTTTTATTACTAGAATTCTGTACAGACAGGTTTTGATTGTTAGCCAACATGTCTCATTTGCAATTAGGCATATTTTTTCCACCAAAATATGTTAAGTTAGTATGGACTGAATCCTCAGAAACCGACTACGATCAGGTAGTCTACTGGCACTATAGATCAGGTAGTCTCTCTATGTCCTGTGAAACATCAGTTCTGGTTGTGGGATTTGTGTCAGGATAAAAATATTACTTTGTGCATAATGATGCATGACCACAGTCCAATTCATTTTAAGCTATAATTCTGGTAGACCAATCAATGTTCCTCTTGCTTGGTAGCCTCTTGTTATGACTTTGCGGTCAGGAGTGGATCTGACTTTATTGCCGACAGTACATTTTGCATGAAGCCACCGAACAAGAGCTAGATTTATTGGTCTATAATTTTGGTAATCTTCCCCAAACTACACCCTCTCCAAACAAATTAATTGATATGAAATACAATTTTAGTGATAAAAAACAGAAAACAAATGAAGAATGATGAGTGCTGAAAGTTGATGGAGTCACAACTTCTTCGTGAAGAATGTTGATCAACCTGTCAGCGCGTATTATTTTTTTTTTTCAGTTCACTATCCTTGAAATTTATCTTCTATTTGTTTGGAGTGGGTATTTGTTATAATATGAAAAAGCAAAAGCATGTGTGATTATTTTCATTGTTATTTTTTAATGCAATATATATAGACTTTAAATATATGTATTCATTTTAACAACTATTTGTGCTTACCAAGTATTTTTTGCATGTTCACATTTAATGTTTTATCCACTTATAAGTTCAGGGATGACATCATTATATTGCAATTAATATTCAATTCTATTGTGTGTCCATGTAAGTGAGGAAAATTAAAGTAATCAAATTCAACAAGCTACAGTATTTTTGGAACGTATTGACCATGTGCTGTCGTTGTAATGCCATGTCTTGACATACTTGTAGTTTAGGAGAAATAAACTAGTACATTTTTTCGTACATCTCTTCGGTAATGCATCAAAGGTCTCAGAGTTATAATTGTGTATGGAAGACAAACTCTTACCTGTTCATTGCTACACATTTTAGAAGCTTGCCTGGATGTGATGTATACCTTTGCTTGAGTTTATATTGAGTTTGCATCAGGTGGTTGATACTGGACAACTATCAAAATTCAGTAATGTAATACCATTCGATATGACTATTACAGGGACATGATATCCATGTAACAGTAATACAAATCAAAATGATAAGTTGAATAAGTTATTTTTGTCAAACACCAATCATTCAGTACTCAAACATTGTGTTCTTACTCTCCTTCATTTACCAGGTCAAGAAAAAGTTATGTGAATGAGAATAAAGTAACAGTTGTACACATCTACTGCTCAGACAAAGTCATAAAATCTAAATGTTTGCAATTTTATAGAAAAAAAGGGGGGATGCACACGTTGTGCCAAAAAATAAACATTTTGCCATGCATTCATCCATTTTTTCTTTCACCAGGATGCAACTTGCCATACACATGTGTACATTTGATATCATTTCAAGTATCACAAGTTTTATACCATTATCAGATTGTTAGTTCTGTGCCATTGTACCACCATTTCGGGGACATTATGTCCACGTAACAGATGCATGCACATTTTAAGGTAATGTCTTGAAAGAGATATTGACATTTTAAAGTAATCAAAGATTTAGAAATTATAAGATTTAACAGTCTTTTTGTATTTACACAGAAAAAGACATGACTCAAAAGACAAACCGAAGTGGAAACTTGAACAGGATTAGTATGATTTTGAAAATCACTTGTAAATAATTTCTTACATTCTCGTTTCAACTTTAATATTTAGTCCTTTTATTTCCATCCAAAGAATTTGACATTCAAGGTGTTTTTCTGCTAGTACAACAGTAGTAGTATTAATTGGTCCTGTGGCAAAAAGTGAAATTTGGTATGTAATGACCCTTGATGGACATTTAGTTATAATGCTCCCAATCATACCTCTGTTACAGAGACATGATGTCCATGTAATGGTGGTAACATAAAAAATGGAAGGTCAGGCCAGAAAAAGTGGTCAAGTATTTCCAATGAAAATTATTACATTCTGATTAGGCATGATTTCTCTTCAATACCTAGTTCTACATTCCATCATAAATTGAATTTCTTTGCCTGGTGAGAAAAAAGAACAACACAGAACATGGAACTGCTATACACAAGGAGTCTCACGTTCCATTTATTGATGCTCTATCTGTCAAAATACTTGTAACATGTTGAAAAATGTGGAACAAAGTGATTAACAATTTTGTTAGTAAAAAGTTTCTTAGGAGTGATTGAGATCAACTCCTTTTATTTTGAAGGTAAGCAAGTATAGTCTTAGCAAGGATGATAAATGATGTCCATGTAATGGTGGTATTTTGTCAAATCTTGTTTCTCAGTTTACTCAAATATGAAGGACAGTATTATGAAGCCTTGGGTGGATTTAGTTGAAGAATTGTCCCACAAAACTTGGAATAAACAAAACAATCCATTTATCACACTTCTATTTTTGGACTCTGATGTCACAATTTTTGCCCCAACCCGATGGAATGACCCATTTACCAATAAGTTGAAGTCTTGAAAACAGGCTTCGGGCAACGTTTGGTTCTGCCAATAGTCCCTTTCTGTTCGAATTGATGACTGAATGTGACTCGGTCGAGAGGACCTTGGGAGAGCTACGCTGAATGCTAACGGCCAGCGCTAATGCGCACAAAAACATCTTATCCGTTCGTGGATTTGAAATTTGTTTGCATGTGATGTGTGCGTATGCGCTGGCCGTAGTAATCAGTGTATGTAGCTCTCCCAAGGTCCTCTCGGCCGAGTCACATTCAGTCATCAATTCGAACAGAAAGGGACTATTGGCAGAACCAAACGTTGTCCGAAGCCTGTTTTCAAGACTTCAACTTAATTGGTAAGTCTTCAAATTGAAGAATTTTGGGATTTTAAGTTGATATTTACCCGCGATACTAAATCTGTCATGATCCTGAATGCTACAATGCGAAGCCCCATTACGCTATGCGTATGGGGCTGCTGGTCGCAGTTAATTGTATGATTACTAAGAAATGAGAGCACTTTGGGGCGAGGAAGTCTCACAGTGTTAGTTATTTGAAAAGTACTTTAACCTGAAACACAGAAATTCAGGGAAACTTCTGAGGTAACAAAACTTTTTATTATCTTTAAGTTTTTACAATGTTTTTCGATTATGGCTCATAACTTTTGATCCCTATGTCTGCTTGTGACCAAACTTGGCTGGTAAATGTCCCTTAGGGAGTTGAAGGTCACCACAAGGTCAACGGTCATAGGCAGGGTCAATGAACTTCTGGGGTTAGAAAATATTAATTTCTACGCGAATGGCCGAGACACATTTTGGCACTTGCCTCGTTTGTTTGTTGTTGTTTTTGTAAATCAAATGACCAGTAGCTGTATAGAGCCATGACCTATGCACACAAAACTGTGATAGGAACTTGGAATGTATTCACAAATCCAGTAGGGAACACCGTTTGGTAGTCAATCACCACATAAAATGCAAGCTACATGTGACAGGAATGGAATCGTGAGAAATGCTTTCATTGTAATGTGCATTTGGCGATTTGTCCATCAGCTTGGGCAGGCTTGTTCGTTTTGAGCAGAACGTGCGAACTTGGCACGCAGTCAACTGAGTTGGGCATGGGAACATGGCACATAAAGAGTTGAGCGATTATAATATGTATTTTAACTTTTTGAGTAAATACTGTGGGGTGGAAATGAAATGGCAGCAGTAGTGAGTTGGAATGTGTGGGTTTGCATGGTGAGTATGTGTAAAGAGATGGTGTTGTCTCAATGTGAGAGTCCTAAGAAGGACTTTTTGAATTCTTTCTGGGAGCTCTTAATCAGGAGTTGAGCAAGCATAACCAAAGTTCTAGGAAGTCAGTCGCAGCCTCGGTGGAGCTTGGCATTTTGGAGGAGATTTGGGCATTCAGGTAAAGGCCAAGTATCTATGGACAAGTTGAAAATGGGTACTTGCAGCATCCTGCATTGATTTGGACTTAAATGTATCTCCTCAGGTGTTTTGTATACTACAGTGAAGACTACAATCATTTGTTATAAAAATCTGTGTTATGATTTCGTGTGTACATGAAGGACATATAAAAACATTGTACCTTTTGTCTTGAACATGATCTCAGGTCAAAATGCTGTTTTTAAAGATCCTGACACACCTGTGGTCTGTTTCGCTCATAAGACACACTTTGGAGAGACTTCATTTGTAGTCTACACTTTGTATTTGTCTGTCTAGGCAAACTCTCACATTCTTTTTCTGTTATTGTTTTTTTTTTTTTTTTGGTTTTTTTTTTTTCACAGTGGACTTGGCATTGGAGGTGCTTTTCCCCCTGTCTGGTGATGCTGGAGATAAGGAGAGATTTGAAGAAGGGGCAAAGACTGCATTGGTTGGGTACAATGACAGTGAGGAGGAGAGTGAAGATGAGGAGGAAGAATGTGAGGACCCTGCAGGAGCTGGTAGCTTGGTAGGAGGAAGGAGTGAGGGCGACAACACCAGGACTGGTAGTACTGGAGTTGGTCTAGATGACTTCAGCATACCCCTGTCAAAGGTCAAGGGACTGGACATGGCCATTATCTTGGCAGACCAGTTGGATCGGAACACCTTTGCTGAGGAGTCAGTTCAGCAGATTTTGAAAGGCTTCAAGACTTACCAGAGGAGTGGAGACAGGAAAGATTTAGAACAACTTGGAAATCTTAGTGCCATCGGAGAGATGCTGCTGGAAAAAGGAGTCGCAGAGGAAGAGAAGAAAGAGAAGGAGGCAGTTCAGGCTGCCAAGGTGAAGGTGAAGCATGTACACTCTAGACTGCCGGTGTATAGTGTTACTGATGACAGACTGATAGGAGGCATGTCCAGCTGTAGTAGCTCTGAAAGTGACTCAGCCCAAGCCAGTGGTGATGAGGATGACAGGGGCAATGATAATCCAACACCTCTGAGCAAAAGCAATGGGACTGCTGTTGGAGGCAGTCAGTCCTCTGAATGGTATGATCAGCAAGAAGCCCAGCATGAAGACTCAACAGCTCATCTGGGCACGAAGACTGAATGTGAGCATGATCCTGATGACCCTGATAAAGTCTGGACTGGCAGCAGTGATGTCACTTCTCATCAAGCCTCTTCAAGGCCAGATTCCACTGGTGGAGCCTTGTTGGTTGATTCCAGGAGTTGTGAGACCTCAAAGGCTGGCTCCATCAAAGATGCTGTTAGGAGTAGAGCAGCTAAAGAGAGCTCAGACTTTGGCCTGAACGAAAGTGTGAAGTTTACAGATAACAGGAGCATTACAAATAAGTATGAGGAGCAGAATTCACATACTCCAACCCAGGACATAACATTAGAAAGCTTTGTTGTGCAGTACAATCCAATTCTAAATAAACCTGAAAGAACTATGGAATGGCAAACTTCTGAGAGGATCCCTGCAGAACCTAAGACACAACTGAGAAAAAGTCATTCTCTTGATGAGACTTTCACTCTTCCATCCTCTCACAGAGAACATGTGGTGTTTCCCCCAAACACCCAGTCAGCATTCATGTCACAGGGACCAGCTGTGTCACACCCAGCAAGGTTTATACCAGCATTTGGCTTTAATACTCTAGACTTCTCCAAGGCAAATATCACTACAGGCTTATTGCCAAGAGTTTCACCGTACAGCCGGTCACAATTTACTCTCCCACAAGGTAAGGTTCATGATAATCCAGCATATTCTGACGGGTTTCAGCAAACATCAATATTTCAGGATTCCTTTGGAGGTCAGTATCCGAAGCCTGGCTTTCACCCCAGCTTGCCCCCCTATAGTGCCCCTCCTCTAAGCTTTGTTGGAATGCCTCCACAGCCAGGTTTCACTCCCATGCCAAACATGGAAGTTCCTCGGCCGTACTTTGACCAGATTGACAAACAAGTTGTGGAACCCATCTTCACATCGACAATGGCAGAGGAAGAGATGGGGAGCCCACAAAGATGGCCGATGATTCCTCACACAAACTTGAAAAGATCACAGCTCCCCTCACCCTCTCCAAGCCAGAAGACACCCCCACAGCTGCCCCCAGGCAAAGTGCTCTGCCTCATGAGAGGGTGCCCAGGTAGTGGCAAGTCTTTCCTGGCCAGGTGAGGTTTCAAGCAAAACTTTCAATATGACTCTAATACTAAATAGATAGATTATACTCTAACGACCAGAATTTCAATAGTGAAGTTTTCAATATCTACATTATCACTCAAAACAGAAAGTTAGTTAACTATCTTTTTTAAAATGTCTCCTTCAAGGAATAATATTGTGCAATAGCCATGCAAAGTAGATGGAGAAGTGATGATGCCATTTCCTCACAAGCCTCTTTAATGGGACTTAAATCATTACTATATTTCCTTTTTAACATGAGTGGAGCGTAGCATTTCTATTCTTATCAGATCATTTTATGAATGAAAGGATTTACAGTGACAGCTTCTTTAAAATGAAGTGGCTGATAAATGCTCAAACAATTATTAACAATGTGAGTATAAACCAATGTGAGAATAGTGAAATGACGACATCATTACTTATCCACACAGATTTGCATACAATATGTAATTTGCTTTTTTTGTCATTATGACCTGTCCAAGTATTAGTAAGTTCCATAACTTTTCTCAGTTATTTTTTTTTTCACTAATTTCATGAAGTATTGATGCCTCTTTGTTTGGCTAAAATTTTCTTTTGAAAGTCGTGGCATTGAGGATTCTCTTTGGTAGCCATTGGATGACTTAGAATACAAAGTGCCAAGAATTGCAGTGGGCAGGACTGAACTACACAGCTGATGAGCTCTCTTCTTTTTTGTCTTTTTTTATCTCAAAGCCTGATGGTCAAATCTTGCATTTTCTGTTCCATATCAGATTTAACAATTTGGGAAATGGTCATTCAAATTTCACCTTGAAATTGACAACATTCCTCCTGACAACTACAATCATGGTATTGAAGTGTAGTCGTGAATTCTGTCTGGAAATGGGCATTGTCGTGTAGAAAAAAAATGCTTGTATTGTTTACACCAAAGATATGAGATTACAGAGCTTGGACATGGCCTGCTGAGATTGTTGGAAGGATTTTCAAAGACCTAAAGTTCATCTTTTACTGATGGACTGACTAGAATTGTCAGAATGGCTAGATCCACTAGTGAGAATTGTCATGAGTGACCCTGGGTGGCAAATTTGCTTGTTTACAATTCAGTGTATTTCCAACCAAGTAGGAAGACAAAGGCATGAATAAAGCAGTGTACAGCCTGAGGGTTGGATTGATACTAATTAAACTGTAGCTTGTGTATTGAACAGATATGTCACTTTGTTTCTTTTAACATTGTTTTTCTCCCTTAAACTGATGTAAATTCTGTCTTTCAGGAAGCTTGTTGGGAATGGTGTTATACTCAGCACTGATGACTACTTCATTGTAAATGGGGAGTACCAGTATGACATCCAACAAGTCGGAGAGGCACATGATCGGAACAGAGAGAGAGGTTAGTTGTCGAAAGTATGGCTTAAAGGTCAGGTGTGAGCATTGTATGACTGTATCAATATCTTCTCCTTGTTCTTGTGTTGCAGTAGAGGCCTGGTTGATATCATGTGCTGACTATTACTAGTCATCCAGGAAGAACCAAGAGGGTATGACATCTCCCATTCACTGTTTTGTGTGTGTATGGGTGCACATTTCACTGGGTGTACACCCTGGTCTTTATGAGAAGTTACTGTATGTTTTTTATATCTTTATGTTGTAACCACCACTTGTCCAAATGACTTGAACTGTTCTGAATGTGAAAATATTTGATTTACTGTAAAAGTAGAAATTTCTTGTAGTTTTTTAGGCTTGGCCGGTTAAGATGAATTTTACATTTTTACCCCTCTGCGGGATAAAAACATTGAATAGTGTGCTTATGATAAAAATAAGGAAAAACATGTGCTTTTAGTTTCGCACAAGGTTTTTTGTTGCTCGAAATGCACAAAACTTCCACAACATGAAAATTTATATTTTTACAGTTAGCATATTTGTGAAACATGCTCCTTTTGTAGGAAGTTTGACCTGAAGCTAGAGTTTGTTTGATCTTATTGAACTCTGCAGAAAGTAGACTCAACTCAATTTCAAAATGTTTGAACAAATGTCAGAAAACTTGTTACCATGGAATAATCCAGAAAACTGCATTCTTCCTTTTCCATGTACAGCCAAAGAGCATCTTGAAAAAGGGACCACACCCATCATCATTGATAACACCAACATCATGAGATGGGAGATGAAGCCCTATGTTGCCATGGTGAGTTGTCAGACTGAGCATGTTATTTAGCTACATCTGAATGTATTCCTTCCTCTCCTCTGTGTTCATTCTTCTCTCTCCACCTTACAGTCTGTCATTCCTCCTCCCCTTTTTCACTTTTTTTTTCTTTTTTTGTTTCTTTTCACTCATTGTTTTTAGTTTGTGTATTAAGCCGATTTTGTGTGTGGATTTTGTTTGAGTGCAGATATGTGTGTGGATGTGTGTATGTAAAAGCAATAGAATGTAAATCTCTACTGTAGGAGGCTAATCAAAAGGCAAAAAAAGCCCAAGTGGATTCTCACATACATCTGTAACATACAGATTGCGTATGGAACTGTGGATAGCTTAAGTGTGCTGTGCTGGCTCTGTGTAAATGTCGTACAAAGACACCATAACTTAGTTCCACAGAGGATTACCAGGCCAAACAGACGATTTCAAGTTATTAAAAAATAATTAAAAAAAAAATAAACTCAGAAAGTTTTCAAGCAGATCTTATACATTTCTTGCTTCATTTTCTGACAACAAATGGTTGTCTGATTGTGTTGAAATTTCAGAGAATATCAGGTGTACACGCCGAGGTCCTATGTGTGATCTTGTGTATGTTGTCCACGATTAAATACACATATTCATCCTTCCTTTCAGCTGTTCCTTTCACTCTCGACGTTATATCATATTCACACGTACACACAGTCACAGACGGTAGGGGGGTATTCGCAAAACTAAACAGCTACACGCCTATAGGCACTTTACACGCTCCCATATACTGACATCGATGTTTCTTCCGTGCTATGTACCGGCATCCTAAACGTCCAATAGTTGTACTGCGCACCAACACACTGATCGTGCACCACACGTACTCACATGAGACACACGCAGTGATAGTAATCACAGGTTTGCATCTCATCTGGCGGTCAAATAAACAGCTCCCTTCCTTTTATTTGATCCGAACCAAGTGGCAAATATCACATGATATGAGTAATGAAGGCAATGTGAGCAATGAGAGGTTAAAGGAAACTTGTAGGTTTCCACCCCTACCTCTGGTTCTCTACCTTCTGTTCCTTATGACTCTTTTCCTACCTATTTCTAACAACAGGTCTTCACTTCACTTCTCAAGCTCTTTTCTTACCCTGGAACCTCACCTCTCCTGTCTCTCCCTAACAACCAACATGTGTCTTTTCCTATGTTCAACACTAGATGGCGCAAATGAAACAAATGAATGGAATGGCTCCTACATCAGGTGTATGGAAGAATTTATCTCAAAATTTACTGACAAAGGGAGACATAATTGAATAGTGTTATCAAGTTTATGTTTAATCACTAACCAAACAGTATTGTGAACAATGATTTTTAAGGATCGCATACAGTGAGACGACACCTTATAGATTAGTGTAATTATAAGCAACAAGTAAGTAAAATTCTCATCAAGACAATCAAGTTGTCGGAAAGTTATGATCACAAGATGTTATAACACAGAAATACATTTTAGTCAAGTGACTGTGACCTGACTGGATCTGTATTTGCTTTGTTCACATCAAAACTGAAATGTTCATCTTTTGTCTTTTTTATGTATGGAATCATTGTCCTTCCTTCTCCCGCTAGTCATAAACAAAATAAATTGTTTTGTTTGTTTGTGCTGCCTTAGGCCTTGAAGCATGAGTATCAGGTTGTCTTCATGGAATCAGACTCTCCATGGAGAAATAAAGTTGGAGAGCTTGCCAAGTAAGTTACCTTCTCAGATTTTCTTTTTCCAACTTTTGTTTCTTTTCTGTCTGTCCTGAACAATTTCTTTCTTATTCTATCGACATATCTGACCAAGTTTCTATGGCCATAAATGTATTTGTAGCCAAATTGTAATTTCTTCAGCATATCTATACTTTTGACTTTTGTGTCCTGTATGAATTATTATAAATTGAGCCCTGTGAACTGTGAAGTATCTTATCTGGTATCGAAGATAAAATATAAACATACAAATTTTTTTTTTTAAGTTGAAGTTGTAACAGAGCTGTACCATGACACATCTTTTTTTAGCCTTACACTATATCACTTTGTAATAGTGATACCTGTTTTAAAATGATTCATCACTTCTGTTATACCCCTGCCAAATGAAGTTTGAAGGAAATAATAGTGTACATTGGAGTCAACATTTGGTGGGGTAGACGGTGTGTTGCAGAAGTTTCCCAT
Source organism: Diadema setosum (assembly GCA_033980235.1). Taxonomy (NCBI): domain Eukaryota; kingdom Metazoa; phylum Echinodermata; class Echinoidea; order Diadematoida; family Diadematidae; genus Diadema; species Diadema setosum. The sequence goes on along the minus strand of CM067068.1, from coordinate 37,986,122 downwards.
CAAACTACAAAAATTGTACATCTCCTGTTTTCAAGCAATTTACAAAAGCATTGGCAAGCACGAAAACCTCACTGTATAAAACTTGTGCAGGACACATCTTTCAAGAGTATTGGAAAGTGCATTGCCATGGTGACGGCCCATAATGGCACCCAAATCAGGATAAAGCCTTGCAGACTTACGTGTATATTCTTCTCCAGTTTATAAGCAATTAAGAAGAAATTTGGCACACACAGTTAATGCGATGCACAGCTGTGCAAAACGTATGTTTCAAGAGTAGTGGACAATATGTTGCCATGGTAACAACACATTGGTTACTTTTTATTATTCTTGGCAGTGTACCATTACAGAAGTGTTATTAAAGCAGGGACATTAATCACCTTCAATGACATTTCTTGTTTTAGTTTAGTCTGCCAGCCCTGTCCAAACAAGATTGGAAATCCCCATAAACACTGTAGGGACCCATCAGGTTCTCAAAGTATAATGTTTACATCTTTCTTATACCTGTTTACAAAGGAATCAATGAGTTGAAACTTTGTGACATCAGTGCCTTGTATTATGTGCACGTGTTGTTGTGACCAATCCTACTGCTTGGTATAGAGATATGAGACTTTAAAATGCCATATTTTAGGTTTCATATTATAGGTTAATTTTGATGAAATTTCTGCCATGCTGTCTTCATAATTTTACTATATCCGTCTCAGGAGTTTGATCATTTAAGGGTATTACTTTTAGAGAATGAAGTGAGAACGTTTTACTCACATTGCAGGAGGAATAGTCACGGTGTGCCGAGAGGAGCCATAGCAAGAATGCTGCAAAACTTTGAACACAATGTGACGGTGGAGTCTGTGATGAATGCTCCTGACAAGAAGAAGCAGGCAGAGGATGTGCATGACTTGTACGCAGAGAGAACAGGCAATGATAAAAGGAATGGGAAGAAGCCTGAGAAGGAGGGAGAGCAGGCTCATGAAGGGAGAGAGGGTAGGGAGAATATTGGGGAGGGTGTTGGTACAGAGAATCAAAATACTGGAGGAAACAAAGATGTGAGTGTGACTGAAGATGGCTCTGAGGAGAGTGCTTGGGAAACAGTTGGGAAGAAAAAAGTAGAGCATACCAGAGGGCACAGGGGTAACCAGAAGAATGGTCAGAGGACTAGAGGGGGTCGAGGAGGTGAGAACCACAGAGGTAGTCCACACCGTGGGTCACCAAAGAGATGGGGACAGAACCGCGACAGGACACATGACATGGGCAAGCAGCCAGAACCTCAAAGATTGGGGGACTCTCCTAAACGATATGGAATGAAGAGAAACAATCAAAGCAGCCCTGGACCAGAAGCTGATCGTCATCAGCAAGGGAGACAAGCCAGGGTGAGGTCTTCACCTCGTAAGGGGACAAAAGTAGGGGGTAAGAATGCAGAGCAAAGTCCAAAATTAGAGAAACGAAATGTCAGTCAAATCTCTCAAGGGGAAAGAGGTTTCCCAGCTGATAAACCAGGTCATGAGAGAGAAGCATTAAGTCAGTTTGAGGAAGCTGTGGAGTTTCTAGCAAACACAGAGAGTATTGATGATCCCATGACCAGGCTAATGGCAGACATTAGGACCAACAGTAAGGATGCTGGGACTGCTTCAGCCAGAGAAACAGACAACATGCCTGCAGCGTGGACTGATGATAATCCTTGGCAGGTTTTTCCTTCCCACCCTTCTCAGAAGTCTGTGCAATATTCCAAAAGATCACAAGGGCGAAGACGGGAAACAGCCATAACGAAAACAAGCAGCAATATAACTCACTCCTCTCGGCCAGCTGAGGCAAATCCATTAATGAATGTGGAGGACATAGAACAGGAGTCATGTGACAGGGTATCAGAGACTCAGACTGGGAGATCCCAGCAGAATGTGAGTGAAGAAATCAAGCCAGGAAAGACAGGTGGTGTTGAGGAGAAGTCTTTGCCCCTTACAGATTGGAGCGATGGTGAGATTAATGGGGACTTTCACTTAAATGAATGGGAAATTGACCATAACAAGCCCAGACCGGCAAGAAAGGTGGATCAGAGAAACAAACAGCGAAAGACTGATTCAAATAACGTTCATCAGGATGCAAGTCCAATAAAGACTGCTAAGCTTGATGGCATTATCCAGCCACCAGACAGGTTAACAGAGCAGGAATTCTCCTCTGAAGTAGAAACATGTAAAGCAAGTCCGCAGGAAGAACAGACAGACCAGTTTGGTGCCCAGAAGGCATTGAAGGATTGCCATGCAGACTTGGGAGCTCCAAATGGTGAGTCATCAGACAAAGTGACCAGTTCTCAGGTTCACCAGTCTGCCAGGTGTACAACTCCCAGCCAGGGCAGGGCATGCAGGAGGTCCAGCAGTGGAGGGAAGTCTTCCAGGCGAATTGCAGCTGTTTTTACCCCACCTGCTGAAGTTCCTAAAGTTGACTGGTCCATTAATGACCCTTCAAAGTCCATTCCCAAGCCAACATTCCCAGTAAGCAGACAGGAATCTGTAGACCAAGAAAAAGATGTCAAAGCTGCAGGTACAATGACTGATGCAAAAGACTTTGTGATTCTTCATAATGTAGTCAATGGTTCATCAAGCATTTCTGACTTACCTACAGGTTATAGCTTCAAGTCTGTCACAATAACTCCACAGGATAAACGAGACACTGAATTCCTGCTTGAAGGAAATGATGGGAGTGCCTCTGCTGCTACCTCCAGTCCAAGTTCTTCCCCTATTCCACACAGTCTGAAGCTCCACAAGAGCTGCATGACAGAAGAGATTGAGGATGTAGATACCAGTGAGGAGGATAAAGTGGCCATGATGAAAGTCTGCTTCCCAGACGCCTCTCCCAGTGACTTGGAAAGCATCCTAGACACATGTAAAGGTGACGTCCAGTGGGCCACAAATATACTCCTGGACTCATATGCGTCGGCGAATATTAGTCTTGTAATGGGAGGTGAGGTAGTAGAAGCTGCCAGAGATGTTGGTAATGAAGCTGTCGGCACTAACATGGCATTAAATTCACAAGGCATTTCTAGTGAAAAAGAGGCCATGGCACATGATCAGACAGAATATGCTGCCCAGCATGATATTTCAGAAAATGACAAAAGGCTGGGTCAGGTAAATGAAGGTGAGGGCTCGGAGGTTGAGAAGACTAGAACTGATAAAGTGGAACAGTCTCACGGGACTGACAGTGAGTCTCTTCCAAGGGATGCACATGGGAGAGTGGACAATAGTGATGGCAATAGGGAAGGAGTTGAACAAGTTGCTGGAGACAATGTGGGGATTGAAACGAACAACAGATTCAGTGATGATGATCATGTTGAAGGAAGTAAAGGTGCAGCAGACAAAGAGTGCAGCCAACATAGCAGTGAGCATGACCTTACTGCACCAAAGATTTTAACTACTTCAGCTGAAGAACACTCAGAGCTCACTTTGGGCAAAAGGGAGCAGAGTAATGAGGTCGTAATAACAGAAAATGTGAAGGAAAGCAAAGAGCAGAGTGAGGATGATGAGGGAGAGAGTAGCTCTTCTGAAGAGTTTTCCAATAACTTTGCTACAGGTGTTACTGAAACAAGTTGTAGTAAAATTTCCACTAGATGTGACACTGAAGTCATTTGTAGTGAAACTTCCACTAGCCATGACACTGGAACCATAAGTAGTAAAACTTCCACTAGCTGTGACAATGAAGCCATTCATAGTAAAACTCTGACTGTCTGTGATGCCGAAGTCATTTGTAGTAAAACTCCCAGTAGCTATGTCACTGAAACCATTTGTAGTAAAATTGCTGGTAACTCTGAAACCACTGAGGATGACATGCCAGAGCTGGAGTCATCTGTCGATGCTCAGATGATGCGAAATAAATTAGCAGCTCTCAGTGACAAGAGTGGGATAGGGGGAGTGGGATATTTAGTGAAGATTGCAGACACCCACAACCAGGCTAGCCTTGGCACAGGGAGTGTAGTTTCACAATCATCAAATGCAGCGGTTGTTTGTGAGGATGGTGTTTCAAGAACAGATGAGAAAGAAGACAGCAATACTAGAAGAGATGAAGTAGGGAGTTCTGATGAACAAACTTGCCAACACTTGCCAGAGGGGAGTGACAAGAATGAGACACCCAAAGCAACACATGAAGGGATTCCTGGAGAGATTGTGATTAGTGAGAGAAGTGGAGAAAGTACATCGACCCCACCAGGAAGATGTGAGGAAGATGCTGTACTAGATGGGGCTACCTCAGAGTCACTCACAAGGACAATAGATGCACATTTAAGCTCTTGTGTGAGACCTTTTGATGAGATAGAGAAAGTAACAAGACAAGGAGACACCTTACCAGTTGTTGTTGAGAACAGAAGGGATCTTTCGGATAGTCTATGCACGCCTGACTTTGATAGCACTGGTGGCATCAGTGCTAGTGAACTCCGAGAGGGCCAGAGTAACACCTCAGCTGTGTGCAGTGGACTGTTCTCTACAGTGTCAGGCATGGAGTCCATGGTACCAGAAGTAAGTGACAGTGACATTCCATGGAAGGAGGAGTACATATCACCAGAGGAGAAGACCCCCAAGGATGATGGGAAGGAAAAAGATGCCATCCAGGACCCCCAGGGGGAGAGTGGACGTAGTGTTTATGACTATTTTGGTGGAATGGTTCTTCAGATGGATGCAGCCTTTGCTCTTCAGCTTCAGGAGCTGTTTGGACCTGTAGGCTTCCACATGCAACCTGGTAAGTTTACCGCATTTCCTCAGGTATGGCGAATGGAAACAATAGTTTCACTGAAAAAAAAGACTATTTTTTTTGTATTTCTGGATTTTATTGATCAGAACAAAGCATTGTCCTTTTTCATAAGTCATATGGCAGTATGAATTTTTGACATCACAAAAACAAACATTTTTAACAGAATTCAATGACAGTAAAATTACAAGGCGTCTGATCTGTTTTTGGATTATAGCGCTAACATCAATACACTCTAGAATCATAACACAGAAAATGAGGGAAAGAAAAAAAAAAGTGAAAAATAGCTAGAAAGTCTGTTCGTGCAGAAAATGCTGCTACATATTTTAATCAAGTTTCATCCTCTACATTTTTATACCCCCGCCACATGTAGTGTGAAGGGGGTATATAGGAATCACCGTGATGTTGGTCGGGCGGGTGGTCGGGCGGGTGGTCGGTCGGTCGGTCTGTTGCAAAATCTTGCGTTGCAAACTCCTTCTCAGTTTTGAAGCAATTTAAATGAAACTTAGGGTAAATGATGATATTGAGGTATAGATGTGCAAGACATGTTTTTTTGTGTTTGTCGGACAATGCGTTGCCATGGTAACCATAATTTTACCAAAACCTTGTGGATTGAATAACTTCCATAGTATTTAAGTAATCAATTTCAAAATTGGTATCTATGATGATCTATAGGTGTAGTTATGCAAGACACTCTTTGTATTTGTACTTGACAAAGCGTTGCCATGGTAACCGCATGTTTTCTTCAAAATCTTGTGGAGTGAACAACTTCCACAGTTTTGAAGCAATTGAAATCAAATTTGGTAGGCATTATGGCCTTGAGGCATAGATGTAGAAGTGTTGCCATGGTAACCATAATTTTACCAAAACCTTGTGGATTGAAAAACTTCCACATCATTTCAAGCAATTAAGGTCAAATTTAGTATGTATGATGATCGGGAGGTGTAGTTATGCAAGACACCAATGTGTTAATATAAGAAAAATGTATTGCCATGGTAACCACTCATATTTGTATCAAATCGAACCATTTTATCTATGAAGGTGAAATTTGGTGTGTATGATGCTCTTTAAGTGTAGTTTTTGCAAAATGTCCTTTGTATTTGTATCGGACAGTGCATTGCCATGGTAACCGCATGTTTGTTTGTTTTTTTAAATCCTGTGGAGTGAACTTCTTCCACAGTTTTCAAGCAATTGAAACCAAATTTGGTAGGCATTATGGCCCTGAGGTAGAGATGTGGAACACATAATTTTTGTGTTTGTCACACAAACCGTTGCCATGGTAACCACAATTTTACCAAAACCTTGCAGATTGAATAACTTTTCGATCATTCAAGCAATTAAAGTCAAATTTTAGTATGTATCATGATCTAGAAGTGTAGTTTTGCAAGACACCAATGTGTTAGTTTAAGGAAAATGTGTTGCCATGGTAACCACTCGTTTTTGTATCAAAATAAACCATTCAAGCTATGAAGGTCAAATTTGGTGTGTATGATGGTCTTTATGTACTTATGCAGAATGTCCCTTGTGTTTGTATCAGAAAATGCATTGCCATGGTACAGTTGTAACCACACTTTTTACCCAAACCTTGTGGAACTCGGTGTCAACTCTGTAATTGTACAGTAAACTAAAATTATTCTGTTTCCAATTCGACAAGTGCACAAACTTGGTATTAACGTCATTGCCCTCATGACATTACATACTATAAAGCAACACTAGGGGCGGGGGTATTAATCACCTTCAGTGATAATTCTAGTTAAGATTGCAACTGATGATCTTCAATTAAACAAATGTCATAAAAACAAAACCAGTTGGATTCAAACCTGTCTTCTCCAACTTTCCAGGCAGAGACAGTACCAGCAGGCCATCCCTGGTTGGTGGCAGTTACAAGATGAACTTGGAACAAATGATGCATCACGCGTTAACCCGGGGTACCGAAGTACCCCGGGTAACCGCGTTGTGTAGCCCCACCTCACGTCCACTCAAGGACAGCCAGAGAAAAATGCATGCACTGTGTGTGCGTGTACATAGTCATTCCCATGCCACTGCATGTTATATTATGCGTGCATGGAAGCTGCGATACCACTAGCGTGTGCTTTAGTGCAGTGCAGTGCAGTGCGGTGGCTAGCACGCGCTAGCTCCAGCACCAAAATAATTTCCTCTTTTTGGCACCCAGGGTACAACGTTTTTAAAAAAATAAATAATTCAACAAAATGGCTGATTTTTATTTGGTACCCCGGGATACCATTTATGTCATCAAATACCCAGGCTGTGAATTCCAATATTGTTAGGTTAAATTGTCCAAGATTAAACAGGGCTAATGAAAAATTTTCTTGTGTGTAAAAACACCAAGCTGTCTTGGACTATTAAGCATAACGTTGGAGTTCAGAACCTGGGTATTTGTTCCAAGTTCATTGTGTCACTGCCAGCAATCAGGGATAGTGTGGTACTGTAAAGGCAGAGATTTTTTGCAGTACCAGTACATTAATTTTCATGTGTTTGTGCTACTTCCAGCAAGCTTGAATTCTAAAACCCACAAATATATCTTCACAATTTTTATGCACATTTTGAACAGGTTGACAATTGCACAGTATAAATTCAAGAACCGGCGAATACCTCTCTAAGCTGCTCAGCACGAAAAAATGAATCACATGAAAATATGAACATTTACAGTAGTAGTGTGGCTCTCCAGAAAGCAGTAGATAGATGGGTTTGAATCCTATTGGTTTCTTTTTTTTACATGTTTGTTGCAAAATTTAAGGTCAGCAATTGCGATCTTAAGAATATAGAGGGTGACATATGATGATGATATGTTACAGCAATACTTACCCTGTTAACAGTGCTGACCCATCAGTTTACAGGCTGTGTATAACTTCATATGTATGTAAATGATTTTCCCTATATTTAGATTGTCAATACTTTTTAGCTTTAAGATTACATTAAATTGTTTGACTCTTATAGATGCACTGTCAGATGATGACCTGAAAGTGAGCATAGATTACACTACAGCCAAAAAGCTGCATGCTGCCTTGTCCCAGGGCCTCAAGGAACGCTTTCAGTCTCAGGAAACACACCTTGAGGATATGCTCAAGAGAGGTAAGTAGAAAACCAGCTAAAACTTTTACAAATGGTGTTCCTTGATACATGGCAGCTATCATGAGGAACGAGATGTTATGCCTCCGCCACGAAGTGGTGCCGGAGGCATTATGTTTTCAGGTTGTCCGTCCGTCCGTCCGTCCGTACGTCCGTCCGTACGTCCGTACGTACGTCCGTCCGCATTCGTTTACGCGATAACTTGAGTAATATTGACTGGAATTTTACCAAACTTGGTCCAAGTATAAAGTATGATGGGGCAATTAATTGATTAGATTTTGGGTGAAATCGGCCAAAGGTCAAAGGTCAAGGTCAAATCATTAAATTGTATCTGTTTACGCGATAACTCAAGACTGGATTCAGCAAATTTCACCAAAATTTGTCTGAGGATGATGTATGATGGGACAATTACTTGATTAGGTTTTGAGTGAAATTGGACAGAGTTCAAAGGTCAAAGATCAAGGTCAAATCCTAAAATTTATCTGTTTACATGATAACTCTAAACTGGATGAAGCAGCTTTCACCAAACTTGGTCCAAGGATGATGTATGATGGGGCAATTAGTTGAGTAGATTTTAGTGATATTGGCAAGAGGTCAAAGGTCATAAGGTCAAGGTCAAATGCTAAAAACGTTGCTATTTCCCCCATATCCATGCAATGCCCGAAGGTATTATCTTGAAACTTATTGTAGACATGTACTACTGCATAAAGATTCTCCAGAGAGAGTTTCATGTCATAAGGTCAAAGGTCAAAAGGTCAAAGGTTAGGTGAATATGTTACAATTTCACTTTTCTTGCAAATGGTTCAATGTATCTTCATGGAACTTGGTACAGACACATGTACTGACTGGCAGGGATTTTCTAGGGAATGGGTCACCAGTCAGGGGGTCAAAGGTCAAGGTCAACTCCTCAAAATTTTACTATTTCCCTCATATACTAGTATATGCAATGCTTACATTATTATTTTTAAAACTAAAACTTGATATATATATGTATTCCCTAATGGAGATTCTCTGAGAAATTTCCAGCCAGAAGGTCAAAGGTTAAGGGTCAAAGGTCAGGTTTAAATGCAAATATATATTTTATACTGTAATTACACTCTTTCTTCATACCTTGAAAATTACTCAATGCATAAACTTATGAAAGGGTAAGTCAGAAGTCGAGTAAAAGTTCTCAATTCCCCAAATACAGGTACCTGCACTCTTAGACAATTATAGCAAACCTAGTTAAAGGAAAGTGAACATTCAAGATATTTCTGACAGACCTGTCATTTCAATATTTTGTCAGTTTTGTGAAACTGTCATAACACATTGTGAAGACATTGTACCATACACCTATTGGGAGAATCATGCATTATGGCGGAGGCATCAGTCGCCATAGCGACATTTCTAGTTGTATTATGTTTTGTGAAATCAATTCATGTCATGTTTTGCTCTGTTATGATATGTCGTGTCCCAGTTAGTAACATTTGTGTTATGAAATGGGCCCGTAAATTCATATAATACAACCATTTTTCTCATAATGCGTCCGATACACCTACAACACTGTACAAGACTTGAGCCATGCGTTCAGATTTTACCGGATCCATGGCCATGCATTCGGATTTTACCGGATCCATGGCTCAGTGTGGATCAGTAAAAATCAATGCATGACAATTGACCAATCAGATTGCAGAGATTTTAAAGCCCATTTTATAATGTGATCTGTAGGCAGTGATATGAAGAGGGAGTCATTGGTATTGATAAATATTCTGTGAGAAAAAAAAAAAAATTCTTTAATACAAGCTTGTACCTCAGGCATTATATGCAATATTGAGGAAGGAAAGTTCATCATTAACCAATCCCACTTAACTCCTGTCTACTGTGCGCTCTAATCATTATATCAATTGTCAACACTGTGTGGCCTTTTCAGTTCCTCATACCCCCTTTGGGAAATAATGAGCCAGGTTGTATCAAGTTTTTGGGCACCATATTAATAAAGAAAGTCTTGTCTCTCTCTCTCTCTCTCTGTGCTTTGGAAAGAGAGAGAGGTAACTCTTCTATTCATTTTTATTGTTTTAATGAATCTTCTTGACAAAGAAAAGCTGTTGTACATTTTCATTATTACTGGCACCTTTCTGTTGCCTGAGATCTTTCATAGCTGTGTAAGGAGGACAAAATATTTTGGCAAAATCTGGGTTTTTCTGTCCCTTTAACACTTGAGTAAGGGGCCAAACACCTGTTAAGGCAGAAAGTGTGCCTCTTCTCTCAATGATTCAAAAACTTTAGGTCTTCCCAATATAATGTACTCTGCTGGGGTCAAAAAAAAAAAATAGACTCAGTGATAGACAAAGTGCCACTTTCAGCATTATCGGCAAAATCCAAACAGGGCATCATTAAACTCAGAAAAAAGGCACATTTTTGTCTGTTGAGAATTGGCTGGTTTAGCTGCCCTTGTTTTTAAGGAAGGTTGAAGGTTTTTTCTGTAAGTCTGGGAATTCAGCTTTCTTCTTGTTCTAATGCTGTTCCGAGTTTCCCTGGGTAGCTCTATTTAACATGATATTCTTTGAAAATTTGTCTTAATGTTTTCCTGTACTACTGTATACGCCGTTTTTTTCGCATACAGATATTTTTGCGAATGACGAGGTCATAGACATTTTCGCGAGATGTTGTTTTCGCGAATCGACGCCGACGCTTACATTAATGCGCTATTAACAAAGCGCATGGAGACAATTCCGCGTGTTGTTAAATTCGCGATCCAACTGCAATTTGCGAAATTTCGCGAAAATTGAACCCTCGCGAAAATAACAGCTTGTACAGTATATAAATGATTTGGATGACATACAATTCAAAAAGTTCTTCTTTGCTGTACAAAAACTAGTTGTTCAAACATGCCACAAAGAGGTAGCATTTTATAATACTGTACAAACCTATAATGTCTCCTCTTGAAAAAAAAGAACACCCTTCTACTTTCCACTGTGACTACAAACAATGATAAGTTAAGTCTCTTCAAGTCACTGTTTATGTGATATTCATACTGGAACAATACTCTTCACTCTGTAAGTCAATATTTGAGTTATGGAGACAAAATGGTTTCTGTACTTGTCTGGCCTTGTTTGTGTAGGATGATTTGGGTCACTCAGTACTAATCTTGTGAAGTTGCCAGGAAACCCACAGGAAACTCCACATTTGGCTCCACACATGAGTGACGCGTCAAAAAACTGTCAGCCTACACACAAGAATACACAATGATGAGTCAGTGCAATAAGCTACCTCTGTAGTATCTGACACTGACTACTGTTTTGTATGTATACAGTGACGACATAGTATTTGTGTTTTTTAAAGTGTATACTTTGAGGAGAGAAGTTGTGTGGCAGAATTTCACAAATAGATGACAAGTGGCATCCTCTAAAGGATCCTAGGAAGGAATATACATTGTAGATAGGTGGAGTTTGTTTTAAATTTAGTAGCAGCAGAGATGAAAACTTGTTGGTGTCCATCCACACACGGTGGTACATAGCGAGATCTAACCTTGAATGAATTGACAGCGGAGTGTTTTGATTTCACAACTTCCCGAAGAGATAGGATGTGGATAAAGTAACGTTGGACATACATGCATTGTCTGTTTGGAATAGACTACAGCCTCTTCATGGTGTGTTGATAGTGGAGAACCAGAATTAAAGTGTGGTAGCTTGTTTGATGACAACAGTCCAGTTTTGCTTTTTCTGCTTCAATCATTCTTTTTGGAACAACCTCTGAGTTCTGAGCTGAATGACAAACCACAAACTGGTCCTGTCAATGAGAGTCAAAGTTGAAAGTTCAGCAACTTCCATGATGAGTCGCATGCAAATCTTAGAAGCTCAGATGGCTTACCTCTGCCACTGTTTTTCAGACGAGGAACTTGCTCGTCGACTGCAGCAGGAGGAGAACCTGAAGAAGTTGGTGAAGTCTCACAAGAACAAGACGGGTAAGGCCGTCGCCCCCTGGTCACCCAAGACCAGGAAGAAGAAGGAGGTAGCTGGGATCGGAGGAGTGACTGGTAGGGGGATGGGAGAGGGGGAACTGACAGGACGGATACAGCCACCACCTGTTCAGAGAACAGTGGTGCCAGAGCTAGCTAAGATCATGGCAGAGGAGGAGGAGAAAGAGCGAGCTGAAAAACAAGAGGTAAGCTGAGCCCCCACAGTACTGTGGTAGAGTGGAGGTGGCTTTAGACAGCTTAAAGGGAAAATCTAGTCTAAATATAAATCAGTCTGATAAGAAAGAATAAAATATTACAAGTTCAATATAATTATAATTTTGATCAAAATCGGATGAAAAATAAGGAAGTTACGACAATTTGAAGTTTCGCTATTTTTTTTTTTTTGGGGGGGGGGAACGGTTCTTGAACAGTCGACTTGAATATGCAAATGGCAAAGTGAGCTTGTCTTTCCCTCACAACCTGCCATGTAGTTTGTACATAAAATTTTGAAACATCCATTTTTTCATTCAAATGCAATTATGCCCGATGCTCAATTCCTGGTATATCTAACTGATCACTATTATTCAACCAGGAATAACATCATGTTTCACACTTTGATGACAGAAACATTGAATTTTCATCATTTTTTTTTTTTTTTGTACACGATCAATGGAAAATTGTAAGGGTATGACATGGTTAGCTCACTCATTTGCATATTCACAGAGACTCCAACCCCAAGCACCTTCTGATCTGGAGATTCTCCCGCCCGAAACCCTAGCAAACGGGAGACTCTAAGTTGATGCGTGCGAAGCGCCAAGTTCCTAGGGTTCTAGATGCTCTCTGGTGCTATCTAAGGCTTATTTTTTCAACATACGGTAGCAATAAGTAAGAAATCCTTTCCAATGGGAGACACAGAGCCAGGGTGGGAGAAATTAAATCTCAAGCGGGAGAACGGGAGATTTTGCAAAAATGGGTTTTCGGCGGGAGATCTCCCGTTGAAAACGGGAGAGTTGGAGTCTCTGTATTCATATCTACTGTACAAGAACTGTTTTGCAGAAAGTAACAAAACATCAAAATGTCATAACTTCCTTATTATCTGATTTCAGTCAAATTTTTACCGTTGAACTTGTAAAATTTTACTCTTTTTTTATCTGACTAACTTATATTTGGACTGGATTTTTAAAGACAGATCCCAATGCAGACATTTATGAATCGAATGCTTAGCCCACAATATCTCCCTTTGTACAGGTGATAACACTGGGTTTGGTGAGATTAATTGCAGTGCCCTCTACATGAGCAAAGTTAATACTAAAGAAACTGCTTTGGGTGATTAGGAAATGTTCTTTATCATTATTTTTGTTATCATTGATATTATTGTCATTTTATCAGTATCAATGGTAGTAGTAGCAGTTGTAGTAGAGTGCTCACCTGATAGTCAGTAATCTCTTTTATTTCAGGAACACTGCTTTTTAAAAGTGCTACAAAATTTTAAGTCAGTGGAACAAACTTTGTGTACTTCATGTATTGTCACCACTTAATTGAAACCACAAACTGCTTTATCAGGACATATTTTGGTTGCAACAGCTCCATTATTCATCATTGATCTCTAAAAATGATAACTGTTAAATCCTGTGAAATAGTCACAGATGATATCATTTTCCTACTTCAAGGATTATCTCTATAGCCAATCTTGGTCAGATTCTGCTGGTTGCAAAGTCTGAACATTTCATGCTTGGGAGTAATAGGACCTTGTGATAGTAGTCATATCAAGATCATCAGCTTCTACTATCACTTTAGAGCAATTATAGAGAGTGGCTTTGTCCACATGTGATTTGTACTAGTCCTCTTTGTGTATCTGTGTGTACATGAAGTACATGTGACAGACAGAGACAAAAAGAGGGAGGATCAGAAGGGTGGATCGTGCAGTTTTGGTTGAGACCTAATTTCAGGTTTCTAACATTTTCTGGTGAGATAATGAGATATCTCTTATACAATATGAAAGAGCATGTAATTCTACGAGGAATTCAACGTTTACTTGATGAAAATTGGTTTTAAAATGTCTGAGATATCAAAAAAAGAGTGATTCTAATAAAGTGTGGGACCCACACTTCATTACGATCACTTTGTTTTACTTTGTTTTTGGATGTTTTTCATCAAATAAAGTTTGAATTCCTCTTAAAATGGTATGTTGTGTACTATATCATAAGTGTTTTCCTAGTACCTCACAAAAAGTTAAAAGCCCAATTCTCATCTCCACCAATACTGTACCATCCCTTTAAACTCTGAAGTATTTTAATACATGTTCAAGTTAGTAGTGTTTATGGTACAGTATAGGTGGAGATGAAAATTGGGCTTTTAACTTTTTGCGAGATACCAAGAACTCACTTATAAAATAGTAAAGAGCATACCATTTTAGGAGGAATTCAAAGTTTATATGATGAAAATCAGTTTTGGAAGAGTTGAAACATCCAAAAACAAAGTAAAACAAAGTGTTCATGATAAAAGATGGGTCCTGCCTTTTATTAGAATTGCTCTGTTTTGGATATCTCAGCCATTTTAAAACCAATTTTCTTCAGATAATTGTTGAATTCTTCATGGAATTATATGCCCTTTCATATTTCATAAGAGGTTTGTCATTATCTCACCAAAAATGTTAGAAACCTGAAGTTAGGCCTTAACCAAAACTGTACAATCCCTTTAATGTAAAAGTGGATATTTTTTCGTGAGTGATTTTCGCACTAGCCAGGTAAAATGAACTTCATGTGTTTTTAATCCCGCGGAATCAACACATTAATTAGTGCTACATACAGCAAGCGAAATATTTGTGTGCTTTCATTTCAAGCTAGTTTCTGGTTGCACAAAATGCACAAAAATTTCCACTTCTGCAGTACTTGGTAAAAGGGTTTATGTATTGTGGCTCATTATGGACTGTAAACTCTGAAAATGGTGAATTTTGTGAATCAAATGAATGAAGGTTTAATCCAGTGATGAATTTGTTGAAATTATAAAACAGCTGTGTCATTTTCTATCACAGTTTTGTTTCTGCATGTCATAGCACATGTCTACTTGTTAATGTGGATGTCATTGAGTGAATGTAACTAAAAGCAGAGGTTTTTTGTATGGAAATTTGATCCTTGATATTACAAGATGCAAAGAAAATCTATTTTTACCCCTCTATATTGTCTTGTATTCCTGAAGATTTGGAGTAATGGTAATCAGGAGAGGGGAAGCAGTATCGCCACCAAGCTAAAGAGAGAACAACTCTACGAGACTTACCCTGATGTCGACAAGAGTGTCCTGGAAGAACTCTTTAAAGCTAATAGGTGAATGGTTTAACCCTAAAAGGGCCGGGGGGGGGGGGGGGGCGGAATCCGCCCCCCCCCCTCGACGTTTCGCGCTTTAATTCTGTTACGCGAGAAGGCCTCGTCGCGAGGCTTCTTGACTTTGTTTGTTCAAGTCTCGCGCAACTTTTGAGACCAAATTTGCGACGTCCGCGCGTACTTTTGCGAAGCCACGCCCATTTTTGTAACGGAATGTCGCCCCAAAACGGGCACAATTTTGTGATTTTGTGTACATTTACTATGGAAAACAGTGCTCTGTCGTGAAAGTCATAAAAACCTGATTATTTTTACAATTAATCACTTTCATTGATTAGTTTTGTGCTAATTATGGTAGAAAAGTGGTCAGTGACAATTTCCAATGAAAAAACAAAGAAAAAACAAAAGTTGAAAAACAAAGAAATACATAAGAAATTCTGAAAACAATAAAATACATAAGAATTGAAATGAATTTTGGAATTTTTTGTGATGTACAATCATTGAATATGCTGCAACAGATTTACAGACCAAAAATTAGACTCTCAATGCTTTTAATTAGGCTAAAATATGATCTTGAGCTTAATTTGCATAATTAATTAATTAAAATTAGAAATTGATTGTTTCAAAAAATCTTATGACACAATCTTGTAGATTATGACGCAGGTCTCACGCATGCAAAATTTCATCGCGATCGCGCCACCGATGGCCGAGATCTCAAGGGAATCCGCCCCCCCCCCCCCCCCGGCCTGAGCATAGCCAAAAAAGCCCGGCCCCTTTAGGGTTAAAGTCCTTTGATAACAGCAGCAATCACTCCCAGTATATCTTAGGGGATTTATCACCATATGGTGTCAGTCACATGGATGTGATATTAAGCAAATTTATTGGCATGTAGTAGTTCCCCAACATGAAATGTTGTTGTGAATGTAGTTACACAAATTCATCATTAAAGGGATCATATAGTTTTGGTTGAGACCTAACCTCGGGTTTCTAACATTTTTGGTGAGATAACGTGAAACCTGTTAAGAAATGTGAGGTGATAGAGCATGTGATTCAAAAAGGAATTCACCGTTTATTTGATGAAAATTGGTTTGGAAATGGCTGAGATTTCCAAAACAGAGTGATCCTAATAAAAGATGGGACCCACCTTTTATTACACTTGCTTTGCTTTACTTTGTTTTTTGATGTCTCAGCCATTCCAAACCGATTTTCATCAAATAAGCTTTGAACTCCTCTTAAAATGGTATACTCTGTACTATTTCATGAGTGATTCTGTGGTACCGGTATCTCACAAAAAGTTGAAAGCCAAATCCTTATCACCACCAATATTATACCATCTTAAAAGTGCCACATTGTACTGTGCCACAGTAATGTGTGAGCTCTTGTGATGCAGGAGGAACAGATAAGATTGTGTAAACCCTGCTCGTCAAGTAATTTCAAGACATTTTAGAGACTAAGTAGAGCAGTAGATGATGTTGTGCTGATACTGTAAAACGAGGAATGTTCATATGCATTTTAATTTCATGAATTTTGCGAGAGCCAAGGTTCGCAAAATTAAAATACATATGAAAGTTCTCGTCTACACTATATGCATTGAATGTTAGAGGCAACTCGCCAAAAATTTCATGCCGTGAAAAAGGCCGTCGGCTCCCAATTCACAAAAATTTCATGCCATGAAAATATCATGTTTCACAGTAAGCAAAGCTTCATGCTTGTTAATTAGAAACTATTCTGACCACACTGTTGGAAAAGTATAGAGATGTGACATTTGATGGCACCAACTGTGACATATTTGTAGTAATATTTGCATGCAAAAGAACTTTGCATCTATGTATGGTGCATTAATATTCTACCAATTATGTCACAGCCTGTTCAGGATACATTCTAATTCAGATCGGTCATAAATGTCCATGAACTGTCTGTATTTTATCATGTGCAACAGGTTTTTGTTTAAAATGGCAAAGGATTATTTGGATCTATAATCATGGTGTGTTTGTCAATCATACTTATGAAAAAGGAAAAATAAAGAACACAGCGCATATTATCAATGTACGTCATTACAGAGCACTCGCCCTCTAGAGGTTTATTGCTGGCTGACATCTCAAACAAAGCGTGTTAGTGTCTGATTTGTGATGAAATTGAGATGTTTGCTTAGAGAGTAGATGTTTTGGAATTGAGGTCCACACTAACAAACATGTTCACACCTTCTTCCTGCTGTTCTTTCTGAGTCAGTATAGGGCTATTGGGCATGTAGAGGATTTCTTACAGACCTGAATCTCTGTGTATCTATCTTGTGCTTTGTTTCAACAATTAAGAATCATGAAAACATCAGTGATGTTAGGAAAGGGAACCCTAGGTAGAAGAAAGAAATGAAAGTACTGCTATTAAGATATATTTTCAAGCCGTTTTTATATTCATGAATTTCACAACTTGGGTGCTATGCACAAGTTTAACAACACATGAAAATATCACGTCTGATTCCTACATGAATGCGAAGTGCACACATACATTACTCCATGATCTCAAAGTTAAGAACTTAAATATGAAATAATTACAATAGGTGTTTTATTCTTATTGCTGAGACAATCATGATCATGAGATATCATGATCTGCAAGTATATCAGCTGTAGGCTATAAAGTCACTCATCTTACCAGCAAAAGTTGATGTGCTTTTTTATGCCTCCGCCACGAAGTGGTGCCGGAGGCATGTTTTCGGGTTGTCCGTCCGTCCGTCCGTCCATCCGTCCTTCCGTCCGTCCGTAATGAATTTTGTGGACAAGGTAACTATCGAAACCTGTTGAGGTATCCTAATGAAACTTGGCATGTATGTGTATTAGGGGGTGAAGTTGTGCCTATCAACTTTTGGGTGCACATGCTCAAGGTCAAAGGTCAAAAGGTCAAGGTCAAATACATAAAATTTTACTATTTCCACCATATCTATTGAATGCCTGAAGAGATTTTCTTGAAACTTAGTGTATCCATGTATTACCCAATTAAGATTCTCTGGTGAAAGTTTGGGTCATGAGGTCAAAGGTCAAAGGTCAAAAGGTCAGGGTCAAATGCATTAAATTTCACTATTTCCACCATATCTATTGAATGCCTGAAGAGATTTTCTTGAAACTTAGTGTATACATGTATTACCCAATTAAGATTCTCTGGTGAAAGTTTGGGTCATGATGTCAAAGGTCGAAGGTCAAAAGGTCAAGTAAAAATATTAAAACTTCTTTTTTTTCTCCATACCTTGGAAAATTGTTCAAGGTATCTTCATGGAACATAGCATATACATGTACTGACTGGAAGTGATTATCTAGAGAATGTAGGGTTCATGGGGTCAAAGGTCAAGTGCAAGACTTCAAAATTTTACTGTTACCCTCATATTTATGCAATGCCAGCAGGGTTATTTTTTTACACTTGGTGTATGCGTGTGTAACCTAATAGAAATTCTCTGGAAAGTTTTTTTTTTTCTCTTTTTGCTTCAAAGGTCAAAAGGTCAAAGATCAAGTGAAAGTGCTGAACTAACTTTTTCCTCCATATCTCAGAAGTGGCTCAAGTTACCTTGAAACTTAGTACATATTATGCATGTTCTACCTGAAAGTAATTATCTTATGAATTTTAGGGTCAAGGGCCAGATGAAAATGGTAACAATTTACTATTCAATTCAGAAATTGCACTTTTTCTCCACACCTGTACCTTGAAAATTACTCAATGCCTAAATGTACGAATGGGTCAAAGTCAAGTTAAAGTCCTTAAATCCCTAGATACATGCTCTCTTATTCATCAAATTAAACCTACGTCAAGGAAGGTGAACATTCAACACATTTGTGACAAACTTGTCATTCCAATATTTTGCCAATTTTGTGAAAATGTAATCACACAGTGTCCACATGTACTATCTAGACCTATTGGGAAAATCATGCATTATGGCGGAGGCATACCAGTCGCCAAAGCGACATTTCTAGTTTTTTTCTTCTTTTTTTTTTTAAGGGAACAACAGTGAGGACTCCTACCTTCAGTGCATTTGTGTATAATTCTCATTTGTATCAACTGGAGGGGATTTAAGTCAATTTAAATGATTCCCATGAGTACTGATTTTGATATTGCAAATAGGTGTCTGCAGTGAAGTTAATTGTCCATTCAAATACTACATGATCAATTCCCATGTCTACAACTATACTGGGTTGTTTTTTGTTTTGTTTTTTTTTGTTTTTTTTTTGTTTTTTTATTGTATGTTGTACATACAGTGTATGTACAACATATGTAAGAGATATGAGTGAAATCAAGGGCTGACTTGAGATCATTATGATATATTGCCATGCTGCAGACCTTTGAGCTAACCAATTCTTCACAGTAAAGCCTATTTGTTCAAATGTCACCATTTGACTTACTCTGTTGATGATATTCCAAACTATCCATACTTAACTTAGAACAAACCTACACCATACATCCAAACTCACCTTTTTCTTTTCCTCAATCTCTTGATTGAAGCTATGACCTACGACACACAATATGGGAAGTAAATGCAGTTTATCGGGAACCAGCAGAACCAGTCAAGAATGTCTACAGTCCGGGGGCTCTGGAACGGATGCAGAGAAGACGGCAGAATTCTCCTGCTAGGCAGAAGGTAGCATTTTATTACTCAGATTTTACCAATGAGCAAGAAACATTAACCCGTTGAGGACGGACTGGTCTTGCTACAACATGCATTTCCCATAGACACATGCCCAAGTATACTCACTATGTAAATCATCCTCAATGGGCTATGTTTTCGTTACCGTTGGTTTGTTCCTGATTTCTTCCTGATTTTAATTCTTTTCTTGATCTTCTCTTGCTCTTAGTGCTTCCCTGCCAGACAGGATAAATTGAGTGTGCTTTGTAACATATCTCAGTCTGAAAGTAATGCTATTTATTGAAAAATAATCTGAAAATGATGTATCAAGGAAAGTAATAATTCAAATCAATGACATGCAAGGTACAACGATACATATATCCTGGCAAGACAATGCTACATGTATTTCAAGAGAAATGTATTATCCAGTATCAAATTCATCACAGCTGCCAAAGATATATGAAGCCATGTACCTTTCTGATTGCAATTTTATGGGAATTGAATCATGGTGGTGTTAGTAGACCTGCAAATTGATCTAAAATGAAAGGGATATTAGACATTTTGACATCTCACCCTAAAGTAAAGAGATGATTAGGCAGACAATGCCTCTAATATCTTCTTAGCCATGAAATATGCAAATTGTAATCTTGATATCCTTGTCAGAGAAAATATATTTTGCATGAAATGCAGCAGTGCTCTACTCATCCATGACCAATTCACACAGCTTTATATATACAATTTTGTAAATGAAAAGTGACAAAAAGAGACCCTGATGTGCTGAGTTTTACAAAAACTTTATGAATGCTGTTTTGCTTTATTGAAAAAAAAAAGAAGAGAACTAACAGAATTACAATGTACATAACAACTTAAATGATTGGAATTCTGTTGTAAGAAGTAAGTTTCAGATTTGTTTCATCAAAGTCTTTGCATCCCGATATAAGGCCAGGAAAACTGATATTTTTTTTTTTGTTTACCAGGTTGATGGAGAGGACAGTTCTGATGGTCAGTTCCAGTCCAGGGAGCAGCCAGACTATGATGATTACCGAGCTGAGGCTTCCCTTCACTACAGGCAGAGAGATGAGTGTTTTAAGAAAGCTGCTAAGGCTTACCACTCTGGACAGAAAGAACTCGCCCTTCACTACTCAAACCAGGTTTGTCTTATCCTTTCTCCTAACTTATTTTCTAGATAATCTGTGGTGGGCAGCTTGTGCCATTCACACACACCCAAATTAATGCTTTTTGAGACTGATGTTTAGCAACGCAATGCCAAAACTGGTAATTTGTGTTTGTGGACATCAAAAATAGTTCATTGCTGGATCTGCATGGCTATGCAAAAATTGATCCCACTTGATTTAAAAACAAACAAACAAACAAACAAAGTGACATTTTGCCCTGAGCTGTGTGTGGTAAAGAGACTTGGGTGTTTACTCCCACAATGCAACTCACCACAGTATGCTCATAGTCACATTCTGGTCACTGCTAATTTTTTCTTTTCTTTTAACATCGCAATAATTTGTTCTGCGCAGCTTGTTTGAATGTACTGGCTCACATTATCATGCGCATACCCATGATCTATTTCGACTCCTTGGCGTTTTATCTCTGTCTGATTTGGTTTTGTATAAGACTGGAATTTGTATGTATAAGTTTATTCACAATAAACTTCCATCTGTTTTTATGGATTATTTCAAACGTTGTAATGAAATTCACTCAAAAAAGACACGGCATCAATGTAATATTTATCCATTTTGTTTCCGAACAACTCGTGCCCAAAAACAGTCAATAAGGTTTTATGGATCGAATATTTGGAACAATGGAATTCCAGAAAATCTTAAAAAGCTGCCTCTGCACAATTTCAAGAAAAAATTTCGATATGCTCTTGCCTTCTACTCATTTTAGTTAAAATGGGAAATTTAATTGCATTTTTTTATTATGTATTTTACATGTGCTGCAATCGGTAATGCTTTCTCGTACTATTAACACGTATATTTGAAGAGTTTGTTTGCAAAAACCGATAAGTCCATATTTGTCAAATGGAGATATTTGTGATTAAAGGTCAAGAAAAACAAAGAGAATAATAAGAAAATTTTTGCTTCTTTTGACCATAACTTCAAAAATATAGCTTTATATGTTGTGATCAATATATCATTTAAAAGGTATTATTTTGTACTTTATGACAAAGACCCTATTTCAGAATCTTCAAAAATGGACTTATCAGTTTTTGCAAACAAACTCTTCATTTGTAGTCTCGTTCTATACCTCATTTTGTTTTGTTTGCTTTGCTTCATGTGGTGTTATTTGTTTTCTCCTCTGTCTTAGTATGTTTTATTCTCTCCATGTTCCCTTGATGTTGATCGGTAATTTTGGTAAATTTTAATTTTGTGCTTGTTTTAATATGTTTTATTCTCTCTGCTCCTTTTATCATTTGGTATTTCAATGCTTAAATTGTAATATGTGTATGATTTGTTTTCAAGGGTACATTCTTTTTTAACAAGCCTCTGGCTTTCTCAGAACTGTATCTGCTACATTTTGTAAACATTTTATATCCAAACAATTTTTATTACTGAATAAATATATGAATTGGAATTGGAATGGTGGCAAACAAACTCAAGTATTGCATCACAATGCAAAAATCATAAAATCCTGTGTGTAAATGCTGCTATTGGACATGTTTGCAAAAGAGGAAGGTGTGTGGGGATGTGAAGAGACAGAGGAGAGAGGAGAGAGAGAAGGGAGAAGGGGAAGAAGAAGAGGAGAATAAAGAGGTGGAGGAGGAAGTGAGTTTAGTCTGCTCCTTTGTTTGTCCTTGGAATGAATCACTATCACACATGATGATTCTTTCCTTTGTTTGATACAGGGTCGTCTGCACTCCATGAAGCTGAAGGAAGCCAATAGGAGAGCTGCAGAGCTCATCGTTCAACAAAGGTCAGTGTCGCTGACTGACTAATATCAGTAGCTACCTCAAACATAACAAATTATTACAACTGATTGACATATTGCCCTACGTCGATGCAGAGCAATTTGTCAATCAGTTGCAATGAAAACATCTCGACGGAAGAATTTCATAAATTTGAATAATTACGCAGTACCCACTGGATGCTGTAAGAATTAGGACCAACACTTGCTGTCGGGCGGAAGCTCGGTGGTCTAGTGGAGATGATGCCTGTCCAGAGATCAGGAGGTCGTAGGTTCGAATCCTGCTGGAGTATGTACGCCCATGATTTCTTTTATCATGACTACTACTAAAACACTGATCAATTCAGTGCTTATTTACGTCGATGTAGGGCAATTTGTCAATCAGTTGTAATGAAAACATCTCGACAGAAGAATTTCATGAATTTGAATACAAATCTTTGTTGGAGAAACTGTGTGCAAGGTTTTACATTGAACACCGTATGACAAAGAAACACTTTGCAACAAAAAGTTTTGGAGTATACCAGACTGTTAAGTGCATATGCCTGCAAGTGTCATACTGGTACCACTTTTTAAACTTTAACAGTTCCTCCACCCTACCCCACCCCCTCTTTCTAAGTCTATCTCACTTTTGAATATTCACCTTCTCTGACAAAGGTGTTCACCTAACAGATGAGACACAAAGCAGAGATAATGAAAGTGGAAAAGAGTAATCAAGCAGAAGGGCAGGCTGTTTCAATAAATTGGTCACATGCGTAATCAACTATAAATAATGTTCAGTGAAACTGAACACAGTTATACCGACACACAGATTCAATGTGAATGGGATATCATTGCCTTTGCTTTGTGTACATGGAAAAACAGTATTCAGTCATGTAAACAAAGAAAAAAAGAAAATATGCAGTGAATAATCAATTACATCATTGTTTTTAGTTTGCATTGAGCCTTCATTGCCATGATTACTTCATATCCTGACTGTGGGGGTGAAAAGTTTCCCCATCTCAAAGGCCTAACTCCCAGCTGTGTTTTGTTTTTTTCCCCACCATGTCTTTAGGAGGCAGGAGACGGGGGAGGACAAACTTGATCTTCACAATCTCCATCTGGAGGAGGCACTACAGGTTCTCCAGGAAGTCTTGCTGGAGAAGGAGCAGCAGTGGGGTCGGAGACGGGTGGACCATGGTTCACCCTCCCAGAACAGGTACCTGGAGGTGGTGACAGGGAGGGGTAAACACAGCCATGGTGGGGTGGCCAAGCTCAAACCAGCTGTGGAGACATTTCTGCAGCAGAGAGGCTATAGGTAAGTAAGTTCTTTTCAACCAGTGACCCCTGACCCCCGACCCCCGGGTTGAGTGGAAGACTTAAATCTAAGGGTAATCAAGAGTCAGGCACCTAACATGAAAATATGCAATCTGACTCACATTGACCCACTGGACAGAGTTGCATGGAGAGCAGATGTTAGAAATTCCGGCCGCCTGCTGCTTACGCCAGTCACATTGAGAGGGCTGATGGATAGATGTATCAAGTAACATAATATGTCCATATCTCTTACTTTATCTATTTACATGTATATATATCTATTTATGTAAATATCTGCCATGAAGTGAGTCTATATTGTATGAATAAGATGATGGAATATGGTCTTCTGGTTATCTTCTGATTAAGTCTAAGGACACATCAGCAAATAAAACTTTTCCTCAGAAATTAATTTCACCCAGACTATCAAAATGTGCTAATCGCAATGCTAAAAATGTACTCCAGGCTTGTAGTGGATGCCTTCAGTTACTCCATTACAAGATAGAATGGTTGGTACATTGTAGATTGTTTTTTTTTTTTTAACACTTGCAAGTAATTGCAACTGTTAAAATTGTAATATTTTTGTCCACTCCATTGTTGACATTTTTCCTGTTTTCATTCCCTCTGTATTGATAGGTTCAGTGTAACCAACGCTGGATGCTTCAGAGTCTACCTACAGTGACAAGCCCTCCAGTGGAAGAGACCACTGATATACCATGATGGGATAATGCTGCTAATTTGGGGATCCAGACTCTTTAGTATAGCTCATCCACAGACACCACAGGACTTCTGGCATCTTGCCTTGAAATGGAGGACATGCTTGTGCATTTCTGGCAACTTGCTCACGATGATTTGACAATGAATGGGTTGCCATAAAGTGGTGGATACACTGTTTATTACAGAGATCTAAGATTGAACCAAAGAGACCTGGTCAACAAGAGGCAAGAAGCAATATTCCGAATGATACAACTGACAATGTTGCTAAAGTTGTCAGTAAAAGGTCACAAATGTTGGCCTGTTGCGCTGGTGGAATCATGTATGAACTCCCACACGTTTGTCTCCAGGAGATACTAAGATCAATGGAAAAATAAGTTAATATCAAGGAACTCAGGAACACATCGTCCAAGCATTGCAGCTTGTTGTAGTGTATGATGTGAAGTAAATTCAGTCAATGGCAAATCGATACTATGCTGCACTGCTCCCAAAAGGATCCTTAGAGTATTTGTAACTCTGTCGTTGAGGAGGGCTGCTCAGTCAGTTATGAATAATGTGCACAGTACCTCTGATATAGTCCCTTGTAAAAGTATTGTAGCTCTATATGCATTTCTTTTTAGCTCAGAAATTTTTGCACAAATGAAAATATGAAGAGGACAAACTGGTTAGAGAGGTGTAATGATAATACATTGAAAATCTAGACTTCATGAAGCTCTCAGAAAACTTGTGCCATTGATGAATGATTAATGGTTCAGAAATGCCCTCAAACTTTCATTAGTCGTAGAGTGATTTTCTCATTTTCCTTCATATTTGAAAGTCACAGAATAATCGGAACAGGCTTTACCTAATACTTTTTGACTACCTTTGTTTTAATTTTGTTGAATTTTGTTTTGCAACCCCAAGATTTTCGTCTTAACAAAGTGAAGCATGACTAAGATGCATTTGAGTAGACGGAAAACAAATCAGTCATATTGTGTTAATGCAATGTTCTTTATTATCAAAAGTTATAACATGCCACTCCTCATGTCTGTAATGCCTTAGTTGCGGCTGCCTTGTTGCAACTAAGAATTGACATTGTACAAAGGATACATTATGAGTGGCAGAGTTTAGCTACAGCTCATCTTGTCATACAGTCTAGTCAGATTGAACCATGTATAAAGACTGCCTGGATGTGATGGCAGAAACTTCATTTGCCTTTCAGTTAGCAGCATTGTGATACTTAATATGTTGAATCTATGAAAAGTCTCATAATCTGTTTCATTTACTTAAGATATCATTTACCTTTGTTTGTTTTGACTAAAGTAGAAAATGAATACTGAAAAGGTTCAGTTATTCCTGTACTGGTCTGTGGTAGTTTAAGCTCATGAATTATGCATGAATGTAATGTAAACTGTTGTCTTTCATTTGTTTCTTTTCTTTTCTTGTTTTTTTTTTTTCTTCTCCTTTGCAAAGGTGAATATATGGTGTCATTTAATACCCACCAGCAGATAATTTTTTCTTCATGTTATCTTTCATGTTGGCAAACAAGTGATGCAGACATGTTTCATGTTAATGCAACTGAAGATTTTTTTGCAGTGTTCTTTATTTAGTTGTATGTGACATGGAACTGTTTGAATGACCTTAAGCTTTATGTATACCACTTTGTTTCACATGTACAATAGCAGTTTTTGTAAAACTTGCATACCAAATAGACAACTTGTTTAAAGATTGAAATGTAAAAATCATGAATGTGGTGAGTGCATACATAGACCGAAAATGCCTGTATATTTAAAATGTTATACATGTATATCAGAGTAATATTTTTCACATTATGCATTCCTCAGTTTGACATTTTTGAAGTGAAAATGAATGAAGACTTTGTAGTTCTTCAACAAGTGCTTTTGCTAATTATTAATATTATATTTTTTTTAGAATATAAATCCTCTATTTCTTAGTAGTATGCTCATCTTGTGAGTAGTATCTTTGTACTTGAATTGCCAAATTATTTCTTTATCCCATTTTTATTGTCATGTTTCTTCTACTGTGTATGAGCCAAGTTTAGTCTGCAGATATTTCATGTTTCACTACTACCAGCTCTCCTCCAGTGTCGCTCATTCTTTTCTTCCTGTCACCATGGAAACCTATTTGATTGGTTAAAATAAGATACAGTAGTGAATGGGAGCCACAGAGCTCAGGGACTGTTCCATGTGATTGGGTCACTTTGATAGACTGAACACACCGTACTGCAGTCTTAACACTGTGTGCAGCAGTCTTTACACACTGTACTGCAGTCTTCACATAGTGTGCTACAGTCTAAACACTGTGTGCTGCAGCGGTCACAATGTGTGATACAGTCTTTGTTGGGTGTATACATGAGTATTCATCTGAAACCCATCTGAATTCATATTATCATACAGTAGACTCCCGCTATAACGAAGTCCTCGGGACCGGCAGTTTTCTTTCATTATATCTAAATTCCGTTATAACCGAACAAATAAACAGAAAAAAAAAAATTTGAGGCAATTATGTTGCGGCCTAAATTTTTACTTCGTTGTAACTGGGATTTCGTTATAACCATGTTCGTTATAATGGGAGTGTACTGTAGTTGTTTTGCAACCTTTAAGTCAGGAAGACTCAACTACGGGAGAACTGTGTATGACTAAAAAGCATAATGTTTGTATTGTTTGAAACTTTTATATTCCCAAGGAATGCTAATTATGAGAGTTAAGAAACATTTTATATGTGATAGATATTAATTTTGTATCAAGAGAATTAGAATGCCACAGGTTATGATGTTCATATTTCCTTTTGAATGTGTTTTTTATGACGCCATGTAAAATGGTTTATCTTTTTATATGAAAACAGATTGTCCTATGCTCAGACAGGAAAAGTATACTGTGTGATATTCCAAGTCGTATGTCTTCTCCAAACAGTAATCATAACTTGATTTCATCCCAGCATGGTGCTAGAGGCAGAAGGAAAGCCATGTTTTATAGGTAGAGAGGGAGAGAGAGAGAGGGTTTGAAAGAAAGGTAAGCAGAAAGATATAGATTGGACAGAGATATAGAGACAGCAAGATGTATGGTACAATAGTAGTATGCCTTTTAAGTCTCACAGAAATAAAAAAAAAAACCTTCAAAAGCAGAGACTACAAGTTACAATGATGCTCAGAACATTCATGTGTAGAAAACATAAATAGTCCTTACTTTTGAAATAGGAGTTTCTACTGTAGCAAAGTGTTGTAGTCAGAAAAATGAGAATGAGATAAATGATCATCGTAAAAGCAGTTCATGAAACTTGGACTTAAAAGAAGAAATTCATACAAAGAGTTGCACATTTTCAAAGAATAGTTGGCTGGCAACCACAAATGCAAAGTAGGAGATACAATGATGTCACCACTAGTGGATAATAAAGGCGCAAATCATGGTTTAGGTGGATAAATCAACAACATCTCTTCCCTAAAAGTCCTAATTACATGACCATAATTATAATTTGATGTTACGTTTAGAACAAACTTTCATTGATATGCCATCAGAAAAGAGAATTTGGTGAAGATATCTGCAGGTCAGTGAGAGAGTTCAGAGGTGACGACATAATCTCTTTCAATTTGTTTGTTTGCTCATGACATTACTGTCTTATGAAAACATAAAAACTTTGATATTCCATCATTTTCTCACTTGATTGTTTTAATGAAACTGCCATCAGTCTAGATGATTAAAGATCAACCTGATTGTGTTGTGGAATTCCACTTTATCTTTAATGTTTCTTGGAACAGGTAGATTTGCCAGTGACACTTATTATTAGTACACTGTGTACTTGCAAATGAAAACAGTGTAACAGAACTTCATGAAAACTGTATGTGCTTTAAACAACATGAATGATCATGATTATGTGCTGATGGACGTTATTAATTTTGTTAATCTTTATGGACTGTACTTTTCTTGTGTACAGTTATTTCATCATGATGTCTTCTTTTACCGTTGATTGTGGAAGAAAAGTAAAAAGTTCCACTGACAGCATTTTCTGTTATCTCCATGTTTCATTTACATTTCACTTGATTCTAAAAATACAGAAATTAAAGAAGAAATTAAGTGCAAAACGCATGTACATGCAAATTGTTTTGATATCACACACACGCACGCACACACACACACACATTAATCGTTACTAACCATTGGCTTCCATCAGATGTACAATGCATTGTGTATTATATCCATTAATGAAATCCTGTTCCTGGTTCATTAATTAGTCTACTCATCATCATGTAACCAAATTAAAGTTGCTATGATGTTTAAAGACAAAAGCTTAATGCTGATAGAGAAGAATATACTGTACCATGATGTAGTATCCATGGTGTAGTATACAAAAATATTGAATGTTTAAAAGTGCAATACACAGAATATTTCATGAGGTGAAAGATGAAATGATCCATTAAACGAGACGCAACCAAAGTTATGAATGGATCAATAATTTCATCTTTCACCGAATGAAATGTTCTCTCCTTTGCATGAATGAAAAACATTTATCATTTGTTTTATATAACACCTATAAATAGATCCTTGTCATTTGATGTTCTATGAATTTAGAAACAAGATTGTGCTAGATACAAGAGTCCTCACTGAGCGCTAAGACTGCAAATGCAAGTGTTTTACATAGGTAGTGTGCCGAACTCTTAGTGTGCGTGCAATGATCCAAGAATGCACGGTAAATGGAGCCACAATTGCACGAATGATGATGTATTAAATAAAATGGGACAAACGATCAATGTCAAACAACCAATCAAATGTCAAGGATCTACCTTGGTGTTATGTAATAAACTATACCACAAACATCATAGATATGCAATCTATGAATTTGTTTTTCACCAATAGTGTGTGAAGTTGCTATCGCTATCGGCCTCACAGACCACTGTGTACCATTTAATACATCAAGTGCAGTACATTGATCAGCTGTGCTGCTACATGTAAACAATTTTGTTTTACAAATTTTATTAATTTGTTCGAGTGACCTAAAACAAATGTATCATTCACTGTTTCATGCCAACAGATTTTATGGATTCCTCTGTGACAGAAATTCCACTGTTTCTATTGAGGCTGTGCCCGTAAGAAAAGAACATTATTCCTGCCACCTACGAATCCATAATTTCAACTAGAGTTTCTCAGTGCTTGGGATATTTGTTTTCTATTTGTGGTGGCAAACCACTCTGCTTCACTAGACAAGTTAATATAAAACTTAGAGTGACTTAAGTCTCTCTTCTTTCACCCAAATTAGTTAAAGCTTATGGACTGCCATCTAAAAAGAATTTGAGATCAATGTGCAAATCCATCATAATGCAAAAGTCTGTTGTTCACAGAAACGTACACGTCAACAGGGGTCTTTAATTCTTGTCTTCACATGCATGTCAAGCTTTTTCTCACACCTCACAAATAATAATAATAATACAGGGTACTTATAATGCGCCAGTTCCACATAGTTAACGTGCTCAAGGCGCAGTAGAAGAAGTAAGTTATGAAATAAAATCCTTACACAAACATGCACATGAAAATGAATGACACAATAATGATAATGAAAAAAATATACATCATAATATACAATTCTACTGGAAAATGGTCATGAACAAATGAGTCTTGAGGGCAACTTTAAAGGAGTCAACATTCGAAATGTGACGGATAGCTTGAGGCAACTGATTCCACAGGTAAGGTCCAGCATGTGCAAACGACCGATCCCCCCATGATTTCTTCGTTTTTGGAACAAGCAATCTACAATCGGATGACCTTAAACATCTGGAAGGATTATAAAATGTCAGTAAATTAACATTGTACTCTGGGGCAGATCCATGTATGCAATGAAAAACAAATAGTAATAGTTTAAATACAATGCGAGATTCAACAGGTAACCAATGCAATGAGGACAAAACAGGGGTAATGTGAGTATTTCTCCTGGTAAGGGTAACAACGCGGGCTGCTGAATTTTGCAATTTTTGTAACCGTGAAAGTTGAGATTGTGGTAGCTGATATAGGAATGCATTACCAAAGTCAAGTCGTGATGATATAAGAGCATGAACTATTTTTTCTGTGGCTGAACGAGTTAAATACTTGCGAATAATGCCCAAATTGCGTAACTGATATCTCACGGATTTACAGACAGCAAATACCCCCCCATTATCTTGCTTTTGTCATTTGGATGGCGCTAATGAGCAAAATCTCATGCCTAGCAGCTTTCTGAACTTGGCATCTATGCACAAACAAAAAGTCCAGATCTCTATAGTGCAACTTACACGCAACTGCAATACATTTCATCACTTTGAATATCATGTCACATCACACTTCACTTTCTATATGAAATACTATATACTAAGAATAGTTGTAATATCTTTGAGGCATTGTTACATCAAAACAAATGTTTATTGTCAAATACAAAATGATATAAAGGTAAATTCTTCTTGTGCTGAGTTACACTGGCAATCTTGGCATCATAATCCGAGTTCAGTAAATCTGAATACATTTCTTGCAATAAAATCCTGATTATACACATTATTTGTTAACAATTCTGACTATACATGTATACACTAGTAATTAGCAAATCTTGAATAAACACATTAGTCATTACCAATTCTGACTATATGCATTACTCTAAGGCATATCTTATTTTCAGTTTGAGCCATCTGTATGATGTTGCTACTTCACTTCAAACACTGTCTAGAATATTATTGAGTTCAAATTTCAGCCTGTCTTTTTGCAGTGATTATTATTCATTCATTCATTTTTTGTTTCAATTTTCAGCAGATTTAACAGTATAATACATGTAGTTATTTTACATAAATTGAATGCTTAAATTATATTACAATGTGCAATAAAAGAAATTTGCAAAATATTGAAAGTATATGGAAATGCTGGAAATGGGGAGGAATGCTAAAAAGCAGTGCTTGTAGGGTGCATTAACTCCAAGTGTAATATTTAATACACTGTGTACAGCAAATCACATGATTGAAACTATACTGTTAGACATAAAAAGCAGAGAACAAAACAAACTAAGACATGGAAACCTAACCCTAAACAAACATCCTGGACAAATCTCTACCCTAACCTGCAGTTATGCAGTAGAGAAGGGAGAGAGAGAGGGGGAGAGAGAGAAAAAAAAATTAATCATGTGGTGTAAGATAAAAAGATACAGGACTATAACAAGATAAAAACTTATGGATGGTTGGAGCTGCTGAGCAATTGCCTGATCTAAAAAAAAAATGATATTCTTTTGCAACTATCAGCAAAAAATCAACAAAATGGTAAATCAGAAAATAAAGCTCCTATAATCTTAATTTTTATGTAATTCTTTTTTTTTGTAGCATTCCTAATTATGAACTCGCAAAAAAAAAGTTTTGTATAAAAATTACTTTTTTGTTTGTTTTTATTTGTTAATAATTCTTTTTTGTTTTCAACTCTTCATTTTTTTATTTATTTTTTTTAAAATAAGATGTCAAGACTTGAAAATAAAAAGTCAGTGAGTGGCGTGATAAAAAAAATTCATGTGGCGAAATGGTCATGGAAACTGTCGAGGGGGAATGATTTAATCCCCTACCCCTGGCTGTATTAGGGTTATCACAGAGATTACCCAAATATTTCATTCCAGCAAAAATGTAAATACACATTGTGTGAAAATAGTCCTAGTTAAAGGTAAATGAAATTCATTAGAGTGACAATGTGGGTATTCATGGAAGGAGTGGTGTGTCACAAACATTACAGTAAAAAAGGGAGGTAATGAATTAATACTGAGTTTGTACATAAGTTGACCAAGATGATAGTAATAAAGATCAGCTATCTTTAAAATCTTGGTTCAGAGAACTAAATATCATTATGAGATGTCCAAGATATGTTGCAAATTCTAGAAAGGTCCCACTCCTCCCCAACTACAACTCACATGAAATGAAGCAGGACTGGGTCTGACATTTTCTACCATGAAAGCAATGCAGTCTAATATGTGTGTACCAAATCCAGCAAGATGTATGTGTGCGTACAGTAGTGAGTTCCTGAGGTAGGGCCATATACTGACATTGTTCTAATGTGATAATCAACATCTCTACACAACATGTATCAATTAGTCGGGTACCTAAGGGGGGGTCACCGTGCACCCCCCCCCCCCAGGACTCCTCGAAACTTACATTTTCAGGATCCTCATGACATACCAAAACATAATCAAGATGTTAACAGGAATGAAAAGTGGCTGTTCTAGGTGAAATGTAATGTATTCTATTGTTTTTCATAATTTCTTATGTATTTCTTTGTTTTTCAACTTTTTCAACTTTTGTTTTTTCTTTGTTTTTCTATTGGAAATTGTCACTGATCACTTTTCTACCATAATTAGCACAAAACTAATCAATGAAAGTGATTAATTGTAAAAATAATCAGGTTTTCATGACTTTCATGACAGAGCACCTGTTTTCCATAGGAAATGTACACAAAAGCACAAAATTGTGCCCGTTTTGGGACGACATTCCGTTACAAAAATGGGCGTGACTTTGCAAAAGTATGCGGGGAAGTTGCAAATTTGGTCTCAAAAGTTGCGTGAGACTTGAACAAAACAAAGTCAAGTAAGTTTTGAGGAGTCCTGGGGGGTGCATGGTGAACCCCCCCCCCCCCCCTTAGGTACCCTATTATGTAGGCCCTACATGTAAAGGCCCTACATGTAAGCATATATATTACATACATACATACATAAGGACGGGGGGGGATCCGCCACCCCCCCCCCCCTCAAAGTTTCGCGCTATAAATCTGTCGCGAGGCTTCTTGACTTTGTTTGGTCAAGTCTCGCACAACTTTTGAGACTAAATTTGCAACATCCACGTATACTTTTGCGAAGTCACGCCCATTATTGTAACGGTATGTCTCCCCAAAATGGGCACAATTTCGTGATTTTGTGTACATTTCCTATGGAAAACAGGTGCTCTGTCATGAAGGTCATGAAAACCTGATTATTTTTACAATTAATCACTTTCATTGATTAGTTTTGTGCTAATCATGGTAGAAAAGTGGTCAGTGACAATTTCCAATAGAAAAACAAAGAAAAAACAAAAGTTGAAAAAGTTGAAAAACAAAGAAATACATAAGAAATTATGAAAAACAATAGAATACATTATATTTCACCTAGAACAGCCACTTTTCGTTCCTGTTAACATCTTGATTATGTTTTGGTATGTCATGAGGATCCTGAAAATGTAAGTTTCGAGGAGTCCTGGGGGGGGGGGGGGGGTGCACGGTGACCCCCCCTTAGGTACCCAAGTAAATGGAGTGCTAGGAATGTCATAGCGATGTGCATGAATACAAGCAGAATCCTCACATCATGATTCATGACTCTGAACAATTGCATAGCTCATTTTAGAATGTTGGCAAGTATAAAGCAGGATGAAAGACTTGTGCATTTGGGCACATCAATTCCTTTACAAAAATAACATGTTATTATCATCAGCCTCCCTTGCCACACAAAGCATACTGACAAAAATTCTCCATCCTACAAAAAGTAATAGAAGAAAAACACTTGTCTATTTCAGAGTTTTATGTCATGTACTTTGTTGACCAAAATCAGATTTCAAGGAAATTATTGTTACAACCAAATACTCTTGACTACGCTGATGGTGGGTATATGAAGTTGATGGACTGTCCTTCCGTCTGTCCATAATCAATTTTGTGGACAGCATAACTCAAAACTTGTTTTATGTCTCATCTACACCACACAACAAAATATTACTGCAAACTTGGACAGCGTTCCCTTCAGGCGAAAGACAAATGAGGATTTTTTTTTCTCCCCTTGTATGACAGAATTTTGTATGGTAAGATAGATAATTAATATGAAATACCTTTGGTTACCCTGATTTTGTAAGTATAAGGCTAGTTGACGGTATTGACACTTTTTTTTTTCTAATGCCCTTATCCACTAACATATCGAAATCTCACAACTGTTATAATTTCACTTCTCCATTTGTATGTGCTAAAAAGGTTAACAACCTATAGTAGCTAGCCATTGTATATCACATTTGAGGCAATGTACAGCTTGGTTTGAAAATAAATTTTGCAACTTTCTGAAGTCTGATCATGAACTTCATCATTCATGCATTACAGTGTAATTTTTTTGAAGAAAAAAAAAGAAATGCCAAGGCTAAAGTGAAAGAGATCATAGAGTGACAGGTGTGTCCAGAAAGAGGAACCATGTCTGTGTAACAAACTTCATACAGAGTTCCACTACTGTCTGAAGAACCACGTCTGTGTAACAGTTTAGAAAAAATCAGCTCCACCACTGCCTTGAGAATCATGACTGTGTAACAATCTTCAAATTTTTCCCAACTCTTGATAGCTTTGAATCTTGTCTTCATACACAGCTGATGACACTGTCTTGACTTCAGCACTCCCTTTAACTCTTTATGTGCCACGTTCGTATGCCCGGCTCAGGCGACGGCATGCCAACTTGGCATATTCTGCTCAAATGTACAAACCCACCCAAACCGATCAATACATTAATCGCCAAATGCCACAGAACAATGAAAGTGTTTCTCCTGATTCCATTGCTGTCACACGTAGCTTGCATTTTATGTGGTGAGGGACTAGTGAGCGTTGTCCCCCATTGGATTTGCGAGAAAAGTTTCTCTCACTGTTTTGTGTGCAAAAGTCAAGCGTCTAAAATAATCTAGCTACTAGTTATTTGACAGAAAAATAATCATAGATCTGTGGTCATAAGATTTACATCAAAGTAAAGCTTGGAATTTTCTCTGCAATGCTGCACATTACATGTCCAGTGTACCAAACTGTAACAGTTACGTAGATTTGAAAAACAGAATGTTCTCTCAAAGCATGGCTACATTGCTGTCTCAGGATAATATGGCCCAAAGGGGGTTTTTACTCTGGCACATAAAAAGTGAAGTACATCAAATATGTCACTGCTCAATTGAAACTTAGGTTTGCAGGAATTGGAAAACTTCTCAAGTGCATAAAGTCAAAAGTTTTGCAGGTAACCTCTTGAGAAGTTTGTGGTTACACTACCTAAACTTAGCGAAGTAAAATACTGGGTAGTAAAACCACACCTAGTTTTCTGCAGTGCAGCCGTTGTAAGTGTACACAAATGCTTGAATACCATTTTACTGAGAGCTGTTACTCCTTCATTCAGTATTCTCATCAAGCTAGGCACAAAGGAGTCTACAAAACTTATGATTCAACACTGTACCCATCTTTGCCCACCTACTATTTCCTGACTCAAACACTATATGATGATCAGTCAAGGGACAGAGCTTATATTCCATGATAGATTTGATCCCACCAACAATTCTAATCTCTAATGACTTGTATGTCCCGGAAGATTTCAGCTGGGGGATGGCAAGCTGGAATGACGGCTAAAGATAAAGTAGGCATGATCACAAAGATGGCAGCGGTCTCCACGATGCTCCTCATACAATCTCATGGCAAAGCCACTCTCTCCTATCCCAGAATGCATTGCAAAGACATACATCACATCAAACACGCTGCAATGTTGCCGAAGACCTTTTTCACTAAGAAGCCAGTCAACACCTCTCCAGTTTCTGACTTTTTTCCTATCTATCTTTTTCATGTCTGTATCATAGTAAATCTTAAATAAACTCTTCATACACTTTATGATGATGCTGAGAGTGCACTCATCAATATTCAATGACCACTGGGGATATTTCCAAGCAACTTCTTGACCAGTCTTTACAAATGGAGTGCAGCAACTTAAACTTGTGTCAGAGACTTGTCCATCTCGCAGAGGTCCTCTACTCCCTCGAAAAGGTTGATGACCTTCAGTGTCTGTGGACAAATCATTTTCAAAGTTGCCTCCAAGTGGAGCATCACCTGGAATAGAGAGAAGACAGAAGACCATTACACTTTATTTGTCAGAGAAAATATTCTTTGGAAATTAACACATATAATAATTCAACTCTTCAAAAGATGCTCAATGGGACTAAATGATGAAGTAGATGATTCATTATCAGTTGGTATTAAAACCTAAATGGCCATGTTTGTTTGTTTCTCATTTCTTGGTGAGTGTTCTCTTTGGAATACAGTTAAACTCGCATAAGTCAATCTTCTTGGGACTGAGCAAAACACATCGACTTAGGCGATTTTCGACTTGTGCGTAAGTCGAAAAAAATCGACTTACAGTTTCACCACACGTACATACATGTATGTATAATGACAATGTACATGTATGTTGTCTACTCTGGAGCCGAGAGCTGGAGCGGTGTGCCGCAGCACGGGTCGCCCGGGAGGGCCGCGGCTAACTTTGCATGGACAGTGCATTAGTATTGGCACAGGTCCGATTACTTTACACCCTTGTTAAACCTTGGGGAAGTGAATATGAACGATATTTGAGCAGTGATTGATTCCCAGTTTACCATACCGTGGCTTGAAATTCGTGTAGAGGTGCAATTCTGATTTACCCGTGCTCGTAACTTTCCCCCTACTTTCCGCTTTGAAAACTCAGCAGCTTCATCCATTATGATTTATACCACTCCACTGCACAGCGCTGCAAATGCCAAGCTACACTGCAAGCTCAATACTGTGCATGTAAATGAACGCATGTGTACTGTATACGAACGCTGTACGTACGTAGCGCAACAGCTGACAGGGCTGTACCAGCGGACCTCCAAACGCGAAGAGAGTTCAACGATCCCATGCGATCACTTTGAATTTTGATTTTAGATCATTTTTTTTTTTCGTCACCTCAAACTCATCTGACAAACAAAATAATGATGAGTAATAAATAATGAATAATAAATGACAGTGATTTATTACACAATAAAATCTTATTCGACTTAGGCACAGTGAATTCAATGGTTTTTCCGTGAAAGTGTTCTTGGAATTTCATCGACTTAGGCGAGTATTCGACTTACAAAATTCGACTTGTGAGTGAATTAATACACGTAAGTCAATGGGGAAAAATCGGGACTTTTTAAAATCATCGACTTACGCGATTATTCGACATATGCGACGTCGACTTAGGCGAGTTGAACTGTATTTACATCTAGAAGTATTGTACTTGTGCATCAATGCAGTCATATTGCAGAAAATTCTTTTGAGTCTCCCTCCCAATCAGACTCACTCACCTACCAGTGAATCTCCCTTCCAAATCAGACTCACTCACCTACACTACCTGTAACACTGAAGTCTCCCTCCCATATCGGACTCACTCACCTGCACTGCTTGTAACACTGAGTCTCCCTCCCAAATCGGACTCACTCACCTACACTACTTGTAACACTGAGTCTCCCTCCCATATCGGACTCACTCACCTGCACTACTTGTAACACTGAGTCTCCCTCCCATATCAGACTCACTCACCTACACTACTTGTAACACTGAGTCTCCCTCCCAAATCGGATTCACTCACCTACATTACTTGTAACACTGAGTCTCCCTCCCAAATCGGACTCACTCACCTACACTACTTAATTGTAACACTGAGTCTCCCTCCAAAATCGGACTCACTCACCTACACTACTTAATTGTAACACTGAGTCTCCCTCCAAAATCGGACTCTCACCTACACTACCTGTAACACTGTGTCTCCCTCCCAAACAGACTCACTCACCTACACTACCTGTAACTGTGAGTCTCCCTCCCAAATCAGACTCACCTACACTACCTGTAACACTAGATCTCCCTCCCAAATCGGACTTACTCCCCTACACTACCTGTAACACTGACTCTCCCTTCCAAACAAACTCTCTCCCCTACACTTCCTGTACAAGTGAGTCTCCCTCCCAACCAGATACATTAACTTTTAACAATCGGTCTCCCTTCTCTGGAGAAGAAGACCATTTTCATCAGTCATCAGGGGACTGGGCTGTCTAATGTGTTTGGAGGTGGATGAGACCAATCCAGTAACCAATACCTGTAACACCGAGTATCCCTCCAAACCAGACTAACTCAACTATACTATCTGTAACAGTTATTTTTCCTCTGAACCACATTCACTCATCTGTACCACATGTAACAAGTCGACCCTTCCAACCAGACTCAATCACCTGTATTACATGTGACATTGAGTCTCCTTCCAACCAGAGTCCCTCAAGTGTGCTACCTCTAACAATGAGCCTCCCTTCATACCAGAAGCCCTAAACAGTATCACATACATGTGCAACATTGTGTCTCCCTCCATCTGCACTATGCTCACTCATCTGTAATACCTGTATCATTAAGTCTCCCTCCAAACCACACTTCCTTTATACTTGTACTATCTGTGATACTGGGTATCCCTCCAAATCCGACTCACTCAACTTTGCTAAATTAAACATTGAGACTCCCTCCTTACCAGACTCCGTCACCTGTAACACCTGTAACATTGAGTCTCCCTTCAAACCACACTAACCACTTGTACTACATAAACACCGAGTCTCCCTCCAAACCAGACTCACTCACCTGTACTACATGTTCCTCCACTGGTACTACCTGAAATATTGAGTTTCCCTTCAAACTAGACTCACTCAGCTGTACCACCTGTGTTACTGAGTCTCCCATCAAACCAGATTTACTCATCTGTACACCCTGAAACAGTGAGTCTCCCTCCAAACCAGATCAACTCAGCTGTACTACCTGCAACATCCAGTCTCCATTCCAATTGTACCATCTGTAATGAGTCCCCCTCCATACCAAACTCACTCACCTGTGGTACAGAATGTCTCTTCTCCGAGAAGCCTGAAGTCACCTTCTTCCATTATCTTGAGCTGAACAACTTGAGTCATGCCTGGGATGAGTCCCTCACACTCATATCTACCATCATGGAGTTCCTCCTCCTTAGAAGTATTGACCTTAACAAAGAGATGGTAAGATTCTGGCAAAGTGTCTTGAAGCTGAATGGTTGCTGTTTCGTCTTCCGGTTTGATAGGAAGAAAAGTCGGGGCTGAAAAAGAAAAGACACCTTGTATGAAAATCTCATTGATAACAAGAAATAAATCATCACTCTGTATACAATTTCAAATCTAAGTGAAGCGTCTAGCATGATATGACAATCACTCACACAGAAATTTAAAGGAATTGGCCAATAGTTGAAATACAGCACAATAAATAATATTTCCTGCCATGATTACATATGACATATAACTTTAGCCCTCATTTTGTATTTATCATAAAAAGAGAAACAATTTATTCTTTACGACCAGTTCTACAACTGATACAAGCACTACTGTTTGCAGCTGCTTTAATAGACTTTTATACAGTGTACTTGCCCCACTCTTTTTTTTTTCAACCAAAATGCATTCCAAAGGGCAAATCAAGTTAACCATAGCTAGGCTGGGATATTGCAGACTTTTTATGTTGGCAAAGGGCAAGACAGATCCCTTTACCAATTGGCTCTGCACACATGACATTGGGACGTGCATGGATACAATAAAGCACATCAAAAAACTTTACACTTTCTTCATAGACTCAATTTCATTTAGTTTACTTGAGTTTGTAATGATTAATATGTAGAGATTTTAGCATGTATTTTCAGCATCTCAGAAATTTGAATATCTCCTTTTAAAAGGCACAGAGTGGTCTAGAATGACTAAATAGCCACTTTCACATTTTAAATATATCTAATTCTTTAATCTTGTTTATATACTGATTTTCTTACCTAATGGTGCCATTTCCATTTTTTTTTTCTTTTTTGTTGCAATAACTGTTTTATTTTGTGTTGCCAAATGAACAAAATATTACAGTAAAACATTTATCAATCATTGACATTGGTATTGCCCTCTTGCAATAAGCACTATTTTGCCATTAGGACACACAAACAAATGCTCAACCTGCACATCTTGGTAGACAAGTGAGCTCTAATTGTATCAGTGATGTCCAAACCATAATGTTATGTCTGAACGTCACAAATGTGAGAGCACAATGTGTGGAAAACATGAGAGAAACTAGAAATGTCGATGGTGACTGATGCCTCCGCCATAATGCATGATTCTCCCAACAGGTGTATAGTACAATGTCTTCACAATGTGTGATGACAGTTTCACATAACTGGCAAAATATTGAAATGAAAGGTTTGTCAGAAATATCTTGAATGTTCACTTTCCCTGAACTGGGTTTGCTACAATTGTCTAAGAGTGCAGGTACACATATTTGGGGAATTGAGGATTTTTACTTGACTTCTGACCGACCCTTTTATAATTTAATGCAATGAGTAATTCTCAAGGTATGAAGAAAGAATGAGTGTAATTACAGTCAAAATAGATTTTTTTCTTTGCATTTAAACCTGGCCTTTGACCCTTAACCTTTGACCTTTGACCTTCTGGCTGGAAATTTCCCAGCGAATCTCCATTAGGTAATACATGTATAAATTAAGTTTTAAAACTAATAATGCAAGCATTGCATATACTAGTATATGAGGGAAATAGTAAAATTTTGAGTTGACCTTGACCTTTGATCCCTGACTATTGACCCATGACCCCTAAGTTCCCTAGATAATCCCTGCCAGTCAGTACATGCGTATGTACCAAGTTCCACGAAAATACAGTGGACATTGAACCATTTGCGAGAAAAGTGAAATTGTAACATTTTCACCTAACCTTTGACCTTTTGACATTATGACATGAAACTCTCTCTGGAGAATATTTATGCAGTAGTACATGTCTATTATACACTAAGTTTCAAGAAAATACCTTCGGGAATTGCATAGATATGGGGAAATAGCAACATTTTTAGTATTTGACCTTGACCTTTTGACCTTTGACCTCTTGCCAATGTCACTAAACTCTACTCAACTAATTGCCCCTTAGTACATCATCCTTGGACAAAGTTTGGTGAAAGCTGCTTCATCCAGTTTTGAGTTATCACGTAAACAGATAAATTTCAGGATTTGACCTTGCTCTTTGACCTTTGACCTCTGTCTGATTTCTCTAAAAAACTAATCAAGCAATTGTCCCATCATACATCATCCTCGGACAAAGTTTGGTGAAATTTGCTCGATCCAGTCTTGAGTTATCGCGTAAACAGATACAATTTCATGATTTGACCTTGACCTTTGACCGATTTCACCCAAAATCTAATCAAGTAATTGCCCCATCATACTTTATACTTGGACCAAGTTTGGTAAAATTCCAATCAATATTTCTCAAGTTATCGCGTAAACGAATGCGGACAGACGTACGGACAACCCAGAAACATAATGCCTCCGGCACCACTTCGTGGCGGAGGCATAAAAAAATGGAGGTGATGCACAGACAAAGCACCTGTATGCAAAAGCTATATTTTGCTTTTATTCCTCTTGGTCAGTCTTTATACACAGGTTTGGTTAAATTGTACATACACCTCATTCTATCCATGTACACGACCCAATGTCCCTACTAGCACAGATGCATCTACAGAGCATTTTTATGTAACTTTCTGTGTATGGCAA
Source organism: Diadema setosum (assembly GCA_033980235.1). NCBI lineage: Eukaryota > Metazoa > Echinodermata > Echinoidea > Diadematoida > Diadematidae > Diadema > Diadema setosum. Next base: position 37,944,181 of record CM067068.1, on the reverse strand, counting down.
ACATCAAGCACCCGAGCACACTGGGAATGGTTCTTCCTAGGTATTTACACTCTCACCCTACAAAAACACACTTACAGTTACAAAACCTCAACACTTCTTAAGATGAAAACTCTTTGCCCTGGTAGTAGGGGGCATCATGTTGTGTTTATGCTTTATGGGCTTACATTTGGTTTGAGTGACAGATGACCACGTCCATTCTATCCTTGATGAGTGACCGCCTCTTGCTGTGCCAAGTTCAACACAATATTTGAGGTTAGGTCTCAGACCAGTGAACTCTGTTTCTCCTGTTGTTATCTGTCTCCGCTGTCCTATCCAATGTGGGTCATCTCCTTGTAGTTCACCAATCCTAGAGTAAAACATCTTTTGATCCACAGGACACTCCACTCTCACTGAGGTAACTGACTCCGTCACTTTCAAACCTACAAATAGGGGTCAAAGGTGAGGGAGAACAACAGGTATATACAAAATGTTAACTTTTCTCCATATAGACTATTTTTTCTCTTTGCTTAACAAAGTACTGGTTGATTCAAAAACTGCATTCTGTTTCCCTGACAATCATAGCTACTGAAAAAATGGACTAACTTTTTTATCTATAATGTAATGGATGGTATTTAGTAAGTAGACTGCAAGCCTGAATGGTATTGTGTGTATGATTATAGACCGATTCTGTGACGCGCTATGTGTATTTTTGGCATGGGCAGCGCCATTAGGCCAAAAAAAAAAAATGGTTTGTTTGCCCTTCGCGACCGACCGAAAATCACGGAAATTTCGGGTCGCGTTTTTTTTTTGTTTTTTTTTGTTTTTGCTCTTTCAAGTTTATTTTTTTCCACAAATTTCATCTTCTACAAATTTGTGAATGGTTTTAAACCCAAAATTATCCATTTTAAGCTAGAGAAAGAATAAAAAAAAAGTCTAAAAATGTTTGGTTTTTTTTTTTTTCATCTGATCGACCCGTCGTAATTGTGGTCGGGCCGCGTCGGTCCACAGGCTACGTTTTATAGCATGCATTGCATGCTACAATGTAGCTACCTTTTTGGCTCACATGCGTGCACGCGCACGAAATCCAATCAATGCATGTATTATTATGCACTTAGTACAGGGCTGCACACTGGCGACATTCGCGCTAGCTTGCGCATTGGCGCTGCTCACGCACTGCCATGCCATGCAATGCAAAGCATGTACAGTGTAACTGCTTTTTGTTTGCTTGCGATCGGCGGTCATGCCAGACAAGAAGCATTGATAGAAGCGCACGCATTTCTGGGTCATTTTACTCATGATACGATCCCGGCTTCGCAGCAGCGTGGCAGTTGACATGTTAGAACTAATTTACTTGTGTCGATTTTTAGAAAAGTAAAAACATATTCGATATTCAGCGATACAGTAAATGGATCTGATTGCGTTCAGTTTCATTTTACACAGTCATTTCACAAATGAATATTTTCATTCGTTCAGAATGATCTCACAATGAAGATGGGCGCAAAAAGGATCACGAAATCGGCCCTTCCGTGTACTTTTTAAGAACGTATGTGAAATGTGAAGAGATAATACTAGGAAGAAAAAAAAATCATGAAATCATCGCAGTCCCGCTTACATATTTGAGGTAGAAATCGTCCCAAAAAGGATCATAAATTCGGCAGGCCGCGTCGTACACCTTTCAAAAGCTCATGTACGAAATGCGAAGAAATCATAGAGGAGAAAAAAAAAAAAATAAAGGACACATTTGGTACGTGCATCATAAAAGATTATAGCCGAATAGAAATTCATGAAATCAACGCAATCCCGTTGAAATTTGAGGAAATAATAGGCGCAAAAAGGATCTTGAATTCAGTCCTGCATGCCGTGTTGGTTATCAAAACGCACGCACAAATGCGACGAGATTATCGGGAGAAAAACTAGAAATGTCGCTACAGCGACTGGTTATACCCCCGCCAAACAACATTTCATAAGCTTTGGTCAAAAAACTGAGGAAGTAGTTAAAAAAATCCGCAAGATCTTTCCTTGATCTTCTGCCATTAATATGCCGTTACCATGGCAACGTACTTTCGGGTACTGTCGAAAAATGCGTCTTGCACATCTACAACCAAAGGCACACATCTGTACCAAGTTTCATGGAAATTGGGCAAAAACTGAGGAAGTAGTTTGCAACACAAAATTTTCCATCATTTTGGCTCATAATATGTGAGCGTGTTACAATGGCAACATACTTTTTGTAACTGTCAAGAAATGTGTCATGCTGACCTATATCCTAAGACAAACATTCAATATGAATTCCATGAGATTTGGAAGAACACTGATGAAGCAGTTTTGCCATGAAGCATTTTGCCCTATATTTTACCAATAACATGCCATTACCATGGCAACGCACTTTTTGCCACTGCGGAAATATGTGTCTTGCACATTAACATATTCAGATGAACATCTGTACCTAATTTCATAAAAATTGATCAAAAACTGTGGGAGGAGTTTGCGACGCAAGATTTGTACCCATTTTTGCCCATAATATGCCGTTACCATGGCAACGTACTTTTGGGTACTGTCAAAAAATACGTCTTGCACATCTACAACCCAAGGCACACATCTGTGCCAAGTTTTATGGGAATCGGTTGAAAACTGAGGAAGTAGTTCGCGACGCAAGATTTGCAACGGACCGACCGCCCGACCGACCGACCGACTGCCCGACCGACCGCCCGACCGCCCGACCGTCCGCTGATTCCTATATACCCCCTTCAAACTTCGTTTGGCGGGGGTATAATAAAAAAACACATTTTTACCCTTCTGGTGCGTGCATTACAAAAGATTACATCCGAAGTAATTAATGAAATCGCCACAAACCCGCTGATATTTGAGGTAGAAATAGGCGCAAAAAGGAACGTGAATTCGGCCGTGTCGTATACCTTTTAAGAACGCGGAAAGGACACATTTTCATCCCCTTTTGGCGCTTGCATCATATAGATTACAGCCGAGTAGTAATTCATGAAAATTTCGCAATCCCGTTGAAATTTGAGTAAACAATAATAGGCGCAAAAAGAATCTCGAATTCGGCCCTGATGCAGTGTATAGTTTTGAAAACGCATGCACAAATGCGAAGAGATTATCGGGAGAAAAATAAAGAACGCATTTTCAACCCTTCTGGTGCATGTATCACAAAAGATTACAGCCGAAATATTGACGAAATATCGCAATCCCGCTGATATTTGATGTAGAAATAGGCGCTAAAAGGATCGTAAATTCGGCCGTGTCGTATACGCATGTACGAAATCCGAAGAGATTATAGGGAGAAAAATACAGGACACATTTTCAACCCCTTTTGGCCCGTGCATCATAAAGATTACAGCCGAATAATAATTCATAAAATCATCGCAATCCCGTTGAAGTTTGAGGAAACAATAGGCACAAAAAGAATCATGATTTTTGGTCGTGTCGTATATCTTTTAAGAACGCATTTACGGAATGCGAAGATATTATGGGGATAAAAATAAAGAACGCATTTTCAACCATTCTAGCTGGTGCGTGCATCACAAGAGATTACATCCGAAGTATTTATGAAATCGTCACAATCCCGCTGACATTTCAGGTAGAAATAGGCGCAAAAAAAGTATCATGAATGCGGCCGTGTGGTACATCTTTTAAGAACGCACTTACGAAATTCGGAGAGTTTATCGGGAAAAAATAAAGGACGCATTTTCAACCCCTTTTGGCGCGTGCATCTTAAAATATTACAGCCGAAGTAATTTATGAAATCGTCACAATCCCGCTTATATTTGAGGTGGAAATGGGCGCAAAAAGGGTTGCGAATTCGGCCCTGCATGTCGTGTACCTTTCAAGAACGCATGCACAAATGCGAAGAGATTATCGGGAGAAAAATAAAGAACCCCTTGTATCGCGTGCATCAGAAAATATCACAGCTAAAATAATTCATTAAATCATCGCAATCCAACTGACCACCAAGAGCAGGTATACGCAGCAAGTTCGTGCACTGATGTTTAGAAAAAGTCACAAACTCATTTGATACAATCTGATTTTGTTCATTACCATTTTACACTAATTCACAAACATCCTAATTTTTTCCTGTCTTTAAATTTCTTGTGCAATAAATAATGCAAGTTTAAAAAAAAATTAATCTGTAAAATGTACATGAGGGGGGGGGGGTACATCCATAAAAAACAAGGAAATAAGTTTGCAAGTCATTTAATGTTTTTTTTTTATGTTGTCGTTGTTGACCGGTAAATTTTCTGTTCGGACCTGTAAAAAATGGTAAACGGGGCATTTACCGGTCCGACAGAGACAGGTCGGACCGGCAGAAAAAATGGGTTAGTGTGCAGCCCTTCACAAGATGGCTACTTTTGCAGCATCCGTTTCCAGCTGTCATGGCACCAAAACTGTTTGGAGTTCAGTTGCCAGCATCTCACTGGAAGGTACTTTTTTGGAGCTGTTTGCAAAATTTAACAAAGATGAACGTTCTAAGTGTTTGTCAGTGAGCGTTTCTGCCTCGCGTACCGGGCCCTGGCAAGACGTAAATTTGAATGAATCTCTTGGAGTTTTGAGTGCATTGACATGGAAAAAAGGGTACCCTGAATTAACAAAAAAAAAAAAAAAAAAAAAAAAATGACCTACCGACCCTCTTGGGTTTTGACAATTAAGGGCAAACAAACATTTTTTTTTTTTGGCCTTAACGAAGTATCTCAGCCGACCCCCCCTCTCCTCTTCCCCACCCCCTTCCGCGCGCGGAATGAAAAACTGATGCATGGTCGTTTTAGCCAATAGGCGTCTCGTACTGAGTGCGCAAACGCTTGCTTAGTGCGCGAACCTTTGTTACAAGTGCGCGATAAACATGTTTCCCGGGGGTGGGGGAGAGCAGGGGGGGTCGGCTGAGACACCCACTATGGCTGCGCCCAGTGCCACAAATTGTCTGCTGCCCTCAACGAACCCGAATCGGTCTATAGTCCAAAGAAACAGTATATTGCATTCCGATTCCCTGACAATACACTGACCTTGTGAAGCAAAATAAAGTTCATATTTACATGTTTTTTAGTAAGAAGACTGAAAGCATGGATTGCCTTGTCTTTTATATGAGTATAGTCCAAAGAAATAGTACTGTACATTGCCAGTTAAAAAAAACACACACAAGAGGAGATAAAAATTCACTCATGGGCTTATAATCAAAGATTCTGAAAGTGGCAAGGCCTTGATGACTTTCTTACTTACAGTTCATTTTGAGAGTCTTGACAAAGATCTTTTTTCCTCTCTGATTTCTACTTCTCCTGCCCTGAGTTTGCCTCCAGATATCAACCCTGTCAGTCCAGTGAAAGTCAGGGATATGGAGCTGGGAGTTCCGATGGTCATCATCACTCGAAACTGTCCAAAGTGATCATGTTTGCCAAAAATTGAAATTAAAAAAAATAATTAATCCATTCATCATTCCTTTGTCTCAAGCTTGGTTCCTTGCTGCTTCTGTTCATGCCATATTACTTTCAATAGAAACAACTGTCCCTCAGATAGGACATAAAATGGAGGTCCCATGTGTGAGAGAGTCACTACTCATGCACGTAAAAGATCCTGCTTCATTCATTCATCGCAAAGACCAGGGTGTTTAACCAGGTGAAGTGGTCCCGCCTTACATCAACTGGACCCCACGGAAGACCAGATTGCATAGCTGAACACGGGCTATCCAGCCATCTTCTCAGATGGAAAATGAACAAACAAACTTTTTGATCATCAATACATTGTTTTTTCTAACACATCAAAGTTTTATGCATGCTACTCAGGTAAAAAAAAAAAACATCAAGAGTTCTATCTGAAGTAACAACTTTGACTCTAAGATGTGCAGCAGCCTCAGATTACAATTCTGCCATCCATGAGAAAAATCCCCAAATTCAGCTGCAATGCATATCAATTTGATTCAATCAAATATCAAACCAAACAAATTAGAAATGATTTTTTAAAAAAACTGACGAACAATCTAGTATGAAAACTCTACAAAACTTTTTGCAAGATTAAAACTGAAAACACAAATGAATAAAATTCTGTGTATCATTCCAGTTCACTGATTTGAAGAAACTCCTCAAATCATCGATACATAGTACTTCCTTCACAGTGACTTAAATGCAAGGCAAGTCAGGAAATATTGAACTCTATGGTGCCAATGAGTCAAATGAGCCCAAATTCCACACACTTATCTACCAACAGGTAATCAATATGGCATGCAGAGGATTAATCACCATCCCTCACTCCCTAATATCTTTGACTTGCACAAGTAATTAGTAGCAAATTCATATAATCAGAGATTTATCTGTTCTTAATCTTACTTATCCACTCTCTGTCCTTTCTGTGGAGGCAAAGTTTTCTCTCTGATCTTCCAGGCACCTTCTCCACAATGATCTCCTTACAATCTGAAGTCCACAGGTATTGAAGACCAAGGATGCTCACACTCTTGAAGTCACTGGTTTCCATGGTAACAGAATTTGCTGAAGAAAGGACAAGAAGTAAAATGATTCAGCAATTACCTTTAACTAACACATTTGAATGTGAGCAGTCAACCGAGATGCTATCACAATAATATTCTGCCCGGAGTACCTTTCCCGTCATTTACACTGTAATAAATGATAGTCGTTGAAATGGGGCAGGGGCTGCAGAACCGGGGTGGTCACATCCCCCCCCCCAATGTTTTTGCCTCGTTACCCCCCTCCCAAAGAGAAAAAAATACAAAAAACAAAAACATTGACCTTGACCTTGACACCCATCCTGAAAAATGTTCTGCAGTCCCTGTGGAGTGTTGACCTTAAAGAATGACCTTTGATTATCTCTACTCGCACAAATAAAATCATTTTTTTCATTTTTAATATTGAAACATAATTCAGTGTATATACATTTCATATCACTCTGCATCATGAATGGAATTGAAATGTGACAAATTGCAGATTTTGAAGGTGATGACTTGATTTTCACGATGCATGTAAGCTAAATTTTCAGCGCTGTCTACCAATAATAACGCCTACTCAAAATCTCATCACCTAAATACCAAAATGAGGTGATAGTACATGAAAAATGTAAGATAGAGATAATTGTAAATTATATCGGCATAGAAACTGACTTACCATGGAGTATCAAGGCATCATCTGGGCCTCTATGCTTGCTTCTTGCATACTCTCCTTTCCTGCACCTGACATAACATATAGAAATGACTATAATGAATAGCAGAGCCACTGTGACAGTAGTTACAGACACAGCAGTGATAACCATCCTCATCTGGGTAGGATCTGAAATGAAAAAAAAAAAAAGTAATGGCAACAATGAAACTGCAACAACTGTACAAATCATTTAGGAAAATGCTAAAATTTCACATTTGACAAAGCCATTACAATATTCATGTAGTTCACAACTTGACTAAACAAAGGCTATGAGTCTTTGACTTCAGACTCGTAGCAGAACACTCAGCCATGATCACACAGGACATATAGCCAAATACAGAAGATGAGTACACGGTGCTGTGATGCAGCACATCACGTCAAGTTATACAAGTTCCAGATCCTGATGAAGGCTTAATGACAGGACGAAAGCTCAACTGATTAAAAGGGAGACTCAAGATCAAGAGCAATGTCCGCCTCAAGTCTAATTTCTTTCACTGTATATATATATATTTTTTCTTAATGTATATATATATATAGATAGATATATACATAAGACCCACATCTGCATTGTCTATTTGGATATGTGACTACTCACCACTGATCTTTTGACCTGGTGTAATACTCTCATATAATGTGGTCTCCATCCAGGATGAGACTTCTGTTCTGGTCACATTCTCCTCCTCCTCATTTCTTGCAGTTGACAGAGAAGTTGATGAGGGGAATGGAGTTGTAATGGATGGAACTAAGAAACAAACAAACAACAACAACAACAACACAATATGGATCATTTCTTTTCATCTCATCGCACTTTATTGCAGTACAAGCAGCTCAAAAATCTTTTTAAAGAAATACCCAGTGTCATAGACTGACTCCACACACAGATCAAAGAAATCAAAGGTATTAGAGTCATCAGAGTTAATTATGATAATGGAATTACAGAATTCAACTGAGTAAAACTGTTGTTATACTGCTGGCAATAAGTGATCTTCTGATCCAACGACATTACTGAACAAAATGCCTGCATGATTAGCAATTAACAAAATAACAGAAGTTATAAAAAGTTCAATAATAGTCATAAGTGAATTCTGTCCCATTTTTGTGGCCTATGCTTAAACTGGAGGATGATATGGCCTAAACCTGACACCTCAATTCAAGCACTTTCCATGGAACAGATCTCTATCTTAATGGCAGCTCTTAACTCAAGTCATTATTTAGCAATGAAATAAGTAAAAGAAGATTGACAATTTGTGGATGGGGGGGGGGGGGGGGGTTAGAGGGTTTAACCACACCCTCTTGGATTGCCAAGTGAAAATAGGAAAGAGAGAATTGGCAATTTATTGGTAGAATTGGCTGCCAAAAATGTGATGATTTTTTCCCCTTGTCAGTCAATTTGTGGAGAGAACGGGAAAGAAGAAATTGCATGTGAAGACCTTTTCACACTGAACACACAAGTCAACTTCCTCCCTGCCCCCCCCCCCCCACCCCCCAGCAAAAAGCTGGATCCAACCCAGCTGAGATGCCAAGTTTGAAAATCAGTGAATCATCCTCAGCCAAACTTGACTGTTTCCCTACTTCCTCCAGTGTATGGAAGTTGACATTAGAAAAACGTTTAGGAGCTAAACTTGTAAGGGTTAAAATGTGTCAAACACCCAACAGGTGGTTCCCCTTCCCTTCTACACAGAAAGATATACAAACATGAATTCCATGTACTGTAAAACATGATATATTCGCGGCATGAATTTTTCGCGAATCGGAGCCGACAGGCTTTTTTGCGGCATGAAATATTCGCAAACTGCCACTGGCATTCAATGCTTATAGTGTAGACAAGAATTTTCGCGTGCATTTTAATTTCGCGAATCTTGGCACTAGCGAAATTCGCGAAATTAAAATGCACGCGAACATTCCTTGTTTTACAGTATATCATTCTTCACACATCTTTAATCAAAATGTAAATGACATTAAAGTTTATGGCATCAGAGTGGATTAAACTATGGAAAAATCAAACACTATTCAAATTTGTTTCTTGCCTACTTTGCCGAATAAAATGTGGAGGGTCATTTTTCATAATTAAGAATTTCTGTGTGGGAAACATATGGCTATGAAAGTGAGGCTGCAATACATCAAAGGTTAAACTTTATGGTAGTAACTATTATCATCATTCACAGTAATAAATTAGAACTGTAGTACATTCATGCAACACTTCTTTGAAGTTTGCTGGCTTCAAAGAAATAAAGAATAAAATATAACTCAATGATGAGGTGTAAACTGAGTCCCTTTGACAAATATGTGACGTCAGTGGGCGAGGCATAAAGTGTACTACACTAGAAAATAAACACTGAAAGATGAGGAGGCCTGAATACTTTGATGTCATGAAATAAAGTTATCCCACTGCTTCCCCCTAAAAAGAAATTCTCAGTAAGTCTGACTCAACTTGACATGCAATCCAAGTTTTATAATATGTACATGTTTGCTTCCAATCTTTGCTTAGACAGGACTCCTGTCAGTTACTGATTCTTGAGAAATCAGGTAAATCTGGCAAAAGAAATTATTTAATTCACAGAAATGTAGAGGAATAGGCAGAGAATCTGAGAAAAGAAGAGTTGTGTCAACTTGATTTCCTCTATATGCAAAAAAAAAAAATAAAAAATGTCCTCTGTGATTTTGATGATTTCTGCTTCATTACCTGGGTGGCCAATTTGTGAGTCACATGGAACGGAATCAATCATCAATCAATCATATCAATCATACAGATCTATTCTAACTGATCCATTGTTGGTCACATTTTTGTGGTTTATTTCAATTTTCCCAAGATTAGGTACTTCCCTCAAGCCATTCATTTCGAAAATAACACATCATCTCAATTTCTCATGACATTTCATCATGTGATGTGTGTTTGTGAAAGGCTAGCCAACTTAAGATAAGAAAACTTATAAAGTTACATTGTTTGCTTTTCTGTTAAGCTCGGTATTCCCCGATGCCAGGGATATGTTTTGGGAACCAGCCACGCATTGAGAATTCATTTTCAGCTCCATGACACATTCCACATATGCTGTGAGAAAAACAGCGATAACATCACAAGATCCAGAAACCTCCACAAAAATATTTTGGGAAATTCTCACAAGAAAATTTTACCCCTGTGATTTAATGTCTCTAAAATCTTCTTGTCACTTTTAGCCTATTTAGAGTAACTTCCTGAAAAAGTTTTGTAGTGTAGCATTTGAAATTCACACCAACTACACAACTTTACCTGAAACTTTACACTTCCTTCACAATATCAAACAGATCGAAATGTACATTTTTACTGAATTATTTATTTTCTTCACAGAAATCTAAATGAAATTGCTGGTCTGCCAAGCATTACTCATTCGGAACCGTGAGGGGATGGGTATTTTTTCTTCTTTCTCATGTTTCATTAAGTAAACTAGTACCTACCAGCATACTCAGTATCCTGTTTATCTTACTGAGTCAGCACTAGAAGCACAAGTGATCATATTGCTTGTGCAAGATATTGCTCATGCATAGAGTTTGAGGTATCAAGTGAAATGTGTTACATCACACTTTTCTGGTAAGATCTGTGCTGTATATGACAAGGGAGTAATAAACAGACACTGCCATATCTAACTCTGTTTAAGTTTGGTAAGTATACATCAGGAACCACATTATCATTATGAGCTATTCTGTTTCTTTCACACACATTTTGAATATCATGGTTTCAGTCAACAAATTATGCCAAAATATTTGAAAAAAAATACCACACTACATATGTGATTGCCCAGTTCAAAATCCAAAAAAGCAGGCCAAAATGAATATCCATACTTTAAAATAGTAAGTGCTATGTTTTAAACTGATACATATAACTTGTTAAAATAACTATGGACCATTGTAACCCATTCAAGAAGTGTTTGAAATATAAAAGAGTTAGTCTGCGGTTTCACAGAAAAGGGGCAAAAAATGAGTTGATTTGGGTCACTAAAGCCTGAAGTGCAGAAGTACTACATCACTGAAAACCTGATGAAAGCAGCGAATGTCCCCATCCCAAAAAAAATAATAAAACAAAAAATAAAACAAAACAAAACAAACAGGAAAAAAATATATATGGTCCAGGTAAACTGCTATTATCTCTATTTCAGTTTTGTTTTAACCCACAAAATATTGACAGGAGGTAGAGAAAAGTAAAATAATCCTAAAAATTTAAAGGCAGTCAACTCAAATGATATAAATTGGTCCATTGTACAGGAAATCCCAATCTGCAACTTTTGGGTGGTTTTGAGCTGGGTGGTCACATATTTGCTTGATTTTGCTTTCAAAATTTCTTTATTGAATTGAGTAGTGACTTAATCCTGGGGGGATTTCAAGGAATAAATGTCTTGTGAATGAGCCAATACAAGGTAAATATCCTGGAAACAGCTGCTTTCTATTCTGTGCTGTCACAGAAATGTGGGAATTCCACAGAATGTGACTCATAAGCACAGGTTCAAGTCCCCACCTCAGACAGTCATGTAAGCAATGAATCATTATTCAGATATATGTGCCTGGACATTTTTTTACTTTCCACTTTCTTTACAATCCTCAGCATGGATTTTATGCACTTGAGAAATAAACTGTTTTCTCGTGATCAGTTTTAATGTTGGCACAAATCAATGAAGATTCAATTCACAGAGTGAGTATCATGGAAAATAAAGAAATTTGCACTTAGCATTAGTGCAATTTTGTGAAACTCAACTTAACAGGGACAGCATTTACTGGAGCTTGAATGTAGCAGATTTTGGTTTGAGTCACACTGACGTTGATATTTTCACAGATGGTATTTGATTGGACACATTCAGGAGATGCTTGTTCAGCACTTTCTGGTGCTCTCATTAATATGATTCATGAAAAAACACACATACAAACATACACACAAACACACAAAAGCTCAGAAGAAAGTATGACCTTTCAAATAAAACAAATTGTGTCAACATTGCTTGAAATGAGATTAAATCTCCTAGAAGTACTAGATTTTAAAATATTTGAACAGCTATAGGATGCTCTGATTGCAAATCACATTCAGCTGCAGCATGCACATGATACACATACTATGGCCACTGTTATACTTACATACAGGGCAAATTTTCTTTACATTTTTGTCAATATTTTCTCCTCAGCATGTTTGACCCGTTGAGGACGGACTGATTTTGCTACAACAAGCATATCCCATGGACACTTGCCCGGGTATACTTGGGACTCATCTTCAACGGGATAATATTGGCAGACAAAATGGAAGACATAGCTAGTATCTGGCTTCAGTCAATACAGTCTAGGGATACAGTCCGACCTCTTTCTATCCGGATGTGTCGGGTCTGGCCCTCATGCGGATAAAGGATTTGGCCGGATATGGGAGACTCAATGTTTAATACACGCAACTGCTGAAGAAAGATCACCTGTTATGTGCCCTGATTTGACAGTTTTCTGTCCATGTTCCTGCGGTGATTTGGGGTAGTGAGTGTCTGAATGCATGGTTGTTTAGATGAAAATTAGATGTGAATATATGATAACCATGTTGGGAATAATATGTAATTCATGTGAATTTCTCTAGGATTAATGTTTGAGTTTAAAATCCCCCTTCAGGGGAGGATCTAGCTTTTTTCCAAAGAGGGGGTTTCAGGGGCTGAGCTGGGTATGGCCAGCGAGTGAAGCGAGCGAGGGGGAGGGGGGAGGGTACGTGTGGGATATGTTTAATTTTTAAGGTTGCCAGCTTGCAATTTTAAGCATACTTGCATGCTCTATTTTTTCTCGGGGGGGGGGGGGGGGGGGGCAAAATTTTGATGGGGGTACATTCATGTGACAGTGAGAGATCCTCAGTGAGGGAGTAAAGCGACCGAGATGGGGGGGGGGGGAGGGTTAGGGTTAGTTCATTTTGGTCTTAAATTGATTGATTAATTATTTGTTGTTCGTTTCTGTGTTCTGTCTTTCTTTCTTTCTTTTTTTAACTTAGCAGCTCATGGAACCCCCCCCCCCCCCAACTGCCCTTTCCCCACAATTATTAGATTGAAAAAAAAAAAAAATCACGGCAAGATCTCATCCAGATAATAGAGAAATCCAGATAGAGGCAGGCCAGATAGGAGAAGTCAGACTGTAGTTGCAAGATGAAACAAGAACACAGAGTTTGAATATCAGCAATAAATTGGTGAAAAATGTCAATCGACCTTGAAATATCACAAAAATCACAATCTATGCCTTTGTTTGTACAGGATTATATACTTTTGAAGATTATGAAAATATTCTTTTTTGAGAAATATACTTAGATAAATTGAGTGCATAATGAACTTGTATATCATACATTCATATATACCATAATCTAGTTGGACAGTATCACTTGCTGGATCAACAACTTTGGGTGGTTCATTCATCCCTTCTGCCTGACAGAGATAGAGACCTTCTTGCTCTTCACGGAAGTCTTGCATGTGCAGAAGAAGGGTGTTAGTCTTTTTTCCACTCAAAGTTTTAGATTTGATGACTGTCCCTGACGGATCACGCCATTCTAGAGAAGGGGTGAAGTGGGAGAAATCTGCGGTGCATGTGACGGAGTAAGTGTTGGTAGACGTGTTGAATAGTGGTTCTCCAATAGTTACATTCACATCTGAATAGACAAAGATAGACAACAAGAGAACAACGTTTCAAAAATTGAAATGATGGTACAAGTACAGTACCGTATAACTACAGCCAAACCTTTAGCAGCTATCCAAGGCAAACGAAAAAGTGGCCTTTAAAGACAGGTGGCCACTATAAAGAGGTTCTCTAATATGCTCTTTCTCTCGGAGGGAATTGTTTTTAGTGGTCATATACAGCAGGTGGCCGCTATAGACAGGTGGTCACTAATACAGGTTTGACTGTATCTGTACTTAATTTAAAATGAAATATTCAAGACATTATGGTACATAACATTACAAAGAGCAAATAAATCCATTGCAGTCAATCACTCAGTGTGAAATAAGGACAATAAACCTGTATAAAGCCTTGAAAATAACCAAATATGAGTTTATGATTTTATCAAAAAACTGCAGAAGCTAAATAGGTGAGTGACATTGGAAGGGGTAATACGAGATTCTCCCAGTCAACTTGAGTCCCACTCACTTGGTTCACACACTTGTGTTTCTTGGTCAGGTGTCTGCCGAGAAGGCAGTGGAATACCCTCACCACACCATTTTGGACAATGCTGGCGTCTACTGCAATCTTCATTGTAGACATACTCAGATGAGATTCCAAGGATGACATCCACAGGGCAGTCTTGACAACGTTTACACACACCATTGTGTCCACAGTAATGACTGTAGAAGGAAAGACATTCCGCCCAGACCAGCCAGGCATCATTCACAATTAATACAAGTCTTTTTCTCCTTCTTTTTATTTTCTTCCTCTTTATTTTCTTTCTTATCTCTTTCTTGTCATTCATCTGCAGATAGCTTCTTCTTCATCTTTTCTTCTTTTTCTTCTCCTTCATCTCATTTTAGTTCTTATTCCTCTTTCTTCATCATCTTTCCCTTCTGAGTATACAACTTTCAAACTCATTACACTACTACAACCATCTCTGTGTTATATTTCTGTTCCATAGCTCTAAGGCATTAATACACAATCAACCTTAAAACAAAAATCAAAGTTCAAATATATTTCCTTTTTATAGCAGCACACTTTCATGTTGGAAAATTGGTTTTCAACCAACCTCATTACATTGGTTGATGATGCACGTTGAATACCTTCTAAGTGAGAAATTACATGTAGAAAAGATGATACTTAAATTATATCAATAATATGCAAAATACATGGAGCCATATACTGCCATATTTCTTAATAGGCAGATTGGTAGTGTGTGTAAAGGGAGCAGTTGTGAGTATTTGATCTTTCACATCATTTCTAAATAATGCCTTTTCACATCATTATAATGTATCTTGTACACATATACATATACACAGACACAGACAGACAGACAGACAGACACACACACCCACACATGCAAATCAAGCCTCATTATCTCATAACATAAGTAGTTTTCTTTAGATCATGATGTTGCTAGGTGCATATTCACATAGACTGAAATACCAGTATTTTGCATTTGTTTTCACAACATGTAAAAACAAATACGCTGTGAAATACATTGCAAAATACTGCATTTTATTTAGATAGGTACCTTAAACTTCAGGGGAAATACACATCATATGCCAAATTTGAGTGTAAATCATGTTACAAAATACCATGTGTTGTACAGTGGTATACCTAACATGGCATACTTTGTGTCTCTTCCCATTGGAAATATATGCCTACATATGCACAACACTAACCAGAAATAACATTAGTTTTTTTCATAAATGAGAACAGTAGGACTACCAAGTGAATTGCTGCAGTAGATATTTTGCCAATGAGAAAGAGAACAATACTTACATGGTAGCAACAAAAATACAGCATTAGGTCTGATTATAAGGTGAATGCATTGTTGATTACAGTGTTGTGAGAAGGAAATGAAGTACTATTGTACTGCTTGATAGTCATCGATTATGTCTGGCTGCGCTATTCAGCCTAAAACCGTTCCATTGCAAAGCAAAGCTACCTGCAAAGTACTTTAAGGTCAGAGACATAGGAACTACACACATGAAAATAATAGCATTGTACTGAGAATTTGAACTGTGATTTCGATGCTGAATAAAACATACTGCTGTCTCTCCCACACGAATCAATTACATTGGCGACATACAGCTTTATATCATAATATCATGTGGGCCCCCTTGATTTGATGGAAAAAATAAAATTGCTCTTTCACAAGAGAGAGAAGTGATTTAACTGATAGGAAATTGCTATCATGAAAATCATCTACAGGACAATCAGGCTCGAAAAGGCTGCAAAAAAAAAAAAACACAAAATGAAACAAAAACAAGGATCATGACAAGAAGTCTAGATGAGCTTTATTCCTATTGGTGATTCATACTTAATGCCTGACAAGTAATAAGACTTAAAATGAGTCATCAAATCAGAACAAACAATCTATAAAGTACAAAAAGGATATGGATAGTCATTATTCTTTGAACATTACTGGAAGATTAATGTAAAGAAAAGCCTTGTCATTCCCCTTGGATGGATTTGTAAAACTCAAAAGGGCCTACCATAAATGTTTGTTATATTGCTAATTGGCATATGTTTAAATCTTCGGGATGAGAGCTCAAAACATTATATCCCAAAGTTCTCCAATTCATGCTGTTCAAATGCTTCAACATATTCTGCCAAGTCACAAAGAACACCCAATCTGGTTCTACATTTCCATACAAGAAAATTTAGGTACATTTACTTCTTTACTGTGCAACATGAACACCAGCATAAGCTCATAGGCCCAAATTCACAAAAATTCACCTTTGTGAATTCGGGCCACTATGTCTCACTCTGGACAATTGTGCATCACTCAAGCATACACATTTGATAGCAACATACACAAGAACGATCAATTCATATAAATGTACAAATGAGCAGGTGGTATAACACATGGTCAACTAGAAATGTCGCTTTGGCGACTGGTATGCCTCCGCCATAATGCATGATTTTCCCAATAGGTCTAGATAGTACATGTGGACACTGTGTGATTACATTTTCACAAAATTGGCAAAATATTGGAATGACAAGTTTGTCACAAATGTGTTGAATGTTCACCTTCCTTGACGTAGGTTTAATTGGATGAATAGGAGAGCATGTATCTAGGGATTTAAGGACTTTAACTTGACTTTGACCCATTCATACATTTAGGCATTGAGTAATTTTCAAGGTACAAGTGTGGAGAAAAAGTGCAATTTCTGAATTGAATAGTAAATTGTTACCATTTTCATCTGGCCCTTGACCCTAAAATTCATAAGATAATTACTTTCAGGTAGAACATGCATAATATGTACTAAGTTTCAAGGTAACTTGAGCCACTTCCGAGATATGGAGGAAAAACTTAGTTCAGCACTTTCACTTGATCTTTGACCTTTTGACCTTTGAGGCAAAAAGAGAAAAAAAAAAACTTTCCCGAGAATTTCTATTAGGTTACACATGCATACACCAAGTGTAAAAAAATAACCTTCCTGGCATTGCATAAATATGAGGGTAATAGTAAAATTTTGAAGTCTTGCACTTGACCTTTGACCCCTGACCTTTGACCCCATGAACCCTACATTCTCTAGATAATCACTTCCAGTCAGTACATGTATATACTATGTTCCATGACGATACCTTGAACAATTTTCCAAGGTACGGAGAAAAACAAGAAGTTTTAATATTTTTACTTGACCTTTTGACCTTTGACCTTTGACCTCATGACCCAAACTTTCACCAGAGAATCTTAATTGGGTAATACATGTATAAACTAAGTTTCAAGAAAATATCTTCAGGCATTCAATAGATATGGTGGAAATAGTGAAATTTTATGTATTTGACCCTGAACTTTTGACCTTTGACCTTTGACCTCATGACCCAAACTTTCACCAGAGAATCTTAATTGGGTAATACATGTATACGCTAAGTTTCAAGGAAATATCTTCAGGCATTCAATAGATATGGTGGAAATAGTGAAATTTTATGTATTTGACCTTGACCTTTTGACCTTTGACCTTGAGCATGTGCACCCAAAAGTTGATAGGCACAACTTCACCCCCTAAGACACATACATGCCAAGTTTCATTTGTCCACAAAATTCATTACGGACGGACGGAAGGACGGACGGACGGACGGACGGAAGGACGGACGGACGGACAACCCGAAAACATAATGCCTCCGGCACCACTTCGTGGCGGAGGCATAAAAAGTGTATGTTTTAGTTAACAGATGCATAGTTAATTCACAATAATCAGTTGACAAAACCATTCAAAATATAAAAAGAAAATTGTGAAGGTATTTTTTGTGAGTTTTAGAATTCACACTAGCAAACAGTACAAACCCACAATTAAAGCAATGCAAATACAGTTGACAATATTAAATGGGTTAGTCAAATACTGGTTAGTGATTGGGTAAACAGAGTCACGTAATGGAGGTACATTCATTATGTTCGCCCATGGGCGAACATTCTTGGTAATGTTCGCCCATGGGAGAACATTTTCACGTAACAAATGACAGAAGGCCTAGGACCGCGGACCGGCCACCCACGCGCACACAATGAATTTGGCTCTGCGCGAGCGAGCGATCTAGTGCATTGTGCTCTGCATGCATGTTGGTGGTTGCAAAGATTGTACACTGTAACTATACACAGTCCAGTCAGTCGCTGTTGTAGCGCACTGCGTTAACAGCGTCTGGTCGGGCTACGCTAGCTACGCGTAAGTACACTGATTTGGTGGTTGACGTTGACGTATTTGACTAACCCATATAATATAACAGTTGATGACTTTTGTTGTCGGGAACATGTACCAAACGTTCCATCCTCAGGGTTTGAAATGCTATTTTGGGAACCTATAAGTCCCTCGACTTTGTCTCGGGACTTATAGCCTCCCTCAATAGCATTTCAAACCCTTCGGATGGAAAATTCAGTATGTTCCCTCCCCCGCCAGTCATCATCTATATAATGTTAGTCACACTTACTCAAACACACATTGGTCTGAACTGCTGCATGCTCTGACCTGGTGCCATAACGCAGAAACCTAAAATACATACAAAACAGGAAAAAATATCATGACAAATCACCTCAAAATAACAATTAGCTGTGTGCTCCTCCTAACATTCAAACTTAATCAATAAGGAGGAATGCATTGTTAATTGTCAAATCAAATCTTCAAAAACTTGCATTTTTTTTTAGCCCTGTGCAAAACAAGACACAGATATCTAACAAAATATGATGTTAGTGGAAAAATGAGTGCTTGCAAAGTTTAAGTGCAAATGTATAAGTGAAAATCATTTTATGTGAAATAAAACAATGGCACTCTGGGATTTAGAGACATTTTCAATATATCTCATAGAATTTTCAAGATTTCAAGAATTTTCAGATTTGATTGTAACCAGCTCAAACATGAAGCGTAGGGTTTAACTGCAGCCAGCCCGCACGCAAAGCGCTCAGGCTCAACTGTGTACAAGGAGCGCCCCGGGGTCAACCTTCAGAGTATGCTCATATCTGTGGAGTGAATGGTTGCCAATGTTCCTTTCTTTAACATTTCATTCTGTGTGTACAAACGTCAAGAAATAGATGAAATTTAATCCATTCATTCAGAACAAAATATAGCCAAGTTTAGTCACATCAAATATTTACTTGACCAAAACAATACTGTCACAGGCTTACACAGTGATGTACTCATTCTACCACAAAAGCCTCAAATCACAATGGTGCTCTTATATCAATTATTATGACCACAACCTATATCTCCTGTGAGACTGTTTACAGCTGTGACAGCTGTACATGTACATGTACTTAATCACACTCGTTTAAAGTGATGGTACAGTTTAGGATGAGATGGGATTTCAGGTTTCCAACGCTTTTTTATGAGGATTTTCAGATGAGAAACGTCTTATGAAATTGAAAAGAGCATACAATTCTATAGGAATTCAAAGTTTATTTGATGAAAATAGGTTTTGAAATGGCTGAGATATCCAAAAACAAAGAGATCCTAATAAAAGTGGGACCCATCTTTTATGAGGGTTGCTTTGTTTTACTATGGTTTTTTTTTTTTTTATATATCTCAACCATTTCAAAACCGATTTTTATCAAACAAACTTTGAATTCCTCTTAGAATTGTATACTCTTTAACATTTTATAAATCAGTTTCTTAGTATCTCACAAAAAGTTAAAAGCTGAATCCTCACCTCAACAGTTACTATACTAACCCTTTAAACTTGTGGTGTACGGGTTTTTCAGTTTCTTTAAATACAGTTTAACATTGTAGTGGATTTATGAAAAAATGAACAAAACAATGTAGATTTGCTAGGGGAGCTACAAAAATAGATGTTGAAATGCATTAAAATGAAAACAAAACTTACCACTAAAGCCAAGATTAATTTACCACTATAGTGTATTGTCACCATCAGGTGATCACTGGGCAAACCACAATCACACTATTAAACTGTTTGTGCTATGGTTTATTCAAACAATACTGTCACATGGGGAAAATGAATATAATGGTAAATGTGGTCATTCTTCAAATCAATTGTTTTCACATAACTTGATCTTTAGACCACACCCCAAATTCTGTTAGAATTAAGGAACATCTGGCTCTGTTATTTTAATCTTGAACTAAGACATTGTTAAATTATTAACAATGTCTTCAGTCTCCGTACATGCACGGGTGATATATTGTACAAGGTGCATGTGAACATAATGTACAGGAAATGATCCTGAAAGATGTACATAGTGTATAATCTGACAAGGATCGTACTTGGTTTTCAACATAGTTTTATGCTCAGAGGTCAATCAGAAGAAGACTAGAACATCATTTCCTGCAGGACTTGCTGTAAATATACTACTAAAAGTGTTTGCTAATTAATTTAAGAATTAGAAATTAAATTCAAATTCAAGATAGCAATCAAAAAGTGTAGCAAAAGGTTTTATAAGCAATAGGAACAACCCAAAACTATGTATTGTAACTAGGCTCCTATACTCTGATGTATGACTCAATGAATAACAAATATTTGTGCAATGGCCTCCTTCTTTTTTTTCAATGGTGTCTGTTACATATTGGTTTCACAACACAATCGATATTAATTTTGAGTTATTTGTGAACAAATAGGGCTGAAATGATGTTAATATAACCAAAAAAAAAAAAAAAAAAAGAGATTGGGGAGTGCCAGGTGACCAATCTAACACAGCTCACCAAAGTTTAGTTTTGTTTCCCTATTTCCAACTGCTTTTAAAAAACACCCCATATCTTGAAGGGCACAAAAACAAGTACCAGCTTATTTTACAAACTTGAATAAATTCAAAGCAAAGGGATTTGGCAGTTTTTATTACAGTCAGTCCTTTACATTGTTCAATAAATACTTTTTCTGCCGTGTTATAAAGTTTAAAAACAGATCAATGCCACAGACTGTAGGTATAAACAACAGAACAGTTTGACAGTCCACTCAGATGCATCTACCTTGTCATATAGTGTAATTCATGTGAAGCTCTCACTAAACAGGCCTACATAAAGTCAATTGATCATGACATTAGACTCATCTGAAGTTACATCTGTTGCAACTCATAACCCATTTAAATGAAGGAAATATCTCTTTAATTATTTCTATTGGTTTTTTCTCTCTTACCCATATCATTTCTCTTACATTACCTGCTCGCAATATCATTTAACACTTCACTGAACTTGCACAAGTACAAAGTAATATTTTGAAAGCATTATATTTTTTTTGGTACAAAAATATTATCACATGCAATTAACATACATGTAACTCCACAGAAATTGACACTGCAAAGAAAAAGAAATGTTCATGCAAAAGTATTTATAATTGTACCATATTGTATTAGTTGTTGGAAAATCAAGAAGAAGAAGAAAAAAAAAAAAACACTTAAAAACTCTGTCAGACTTCCGGGCACTTGCCTACTGTTTCACTGAACGCTAAAAAATCCGCTTGAATGTGTCTCAACCTCATGCAAACTACTACTCCAGGACTCTGCTGCACAAAATCATGGTACCAGTAACTTTACAATTAATAGTAACTTTCCAATCACTGTTAATTACCACAGCAATATCATTCCATAGTCAATCGAAGCCAATAAATCACTGTACAGTATGGATACCGCTGAATGCAGGGTTACAAGTGAATTTAAAGGGATGATACAGTATTGGTGGAGATACCAAGAAAACAATTATGAAATAGTACAGAGCATACAATTTTTAAGAGGAATTCATAGTTTATATGATGAAAATCGGGTTTAGAATGACTGAAACATCCACACAAAAAAAAGTAAAACAAAGCGATGGTAATAGAAGGTGGGTCCCACATTTTATTAGAATCACTCTGTTTAGATCTCAGCCATTTCAAAACCAATTTTCATCAAATAAACATTGAATTCCTCCTGGAATTTCATGCTCTTTCATATTTCATAAGAGGTTTCTCATTATCTCACCAAAAAATGGTAGAAACCAGAAATTAGGTCTCAACCAAAACTATACGATCCCTTTAATTGTACAAAGTTACCATAGTGTTATGTACAGGGCCCTGTATCTAGCTGGTATCTGGAATGAAAGGGAAAATGCTTTAAAATCAAACATACCAGAAACAACAAGATCCACCTGCATTCTTGTGACACCATCATTATTTCAGTTTGCTGTCGGCCAGCCAGGACTTGTAGAACGTACGGCGGACTTGAGAAGACTAAGGGCAGCTGTATATGGGAAAACAAGAAATTACATCTTAAAACTTTTTGGGAAGTTTTTATTTAATTTCACTTGATTTCCGCCCAATTTTAGAAAAGAAGAATTTTGCTTCTGGTTGTGTGCAATCTCCAATATCGTATCACATTATCATCTGACAAATTGTGTACCTGATATATCTGACCATGGTGCACTCCTTTCTTCTTTTTCTCCTTCTTCTGGTTAAGTCTGCCTCCTTTAAAGCTGAAGATACTTGCGGACTGTGTTATTTACATTATAATACAGTATATTTACAGATAACCAAGCACATAACAAAAATATACTTAGAACAAAGACTAGCCACTGTGATCAACTGTCAGTCGGTTACAGAAGGCTTCCACAGATGGCACTGCAACAATTTCCGAGGACAGGGAATTCCAGCTCCTTACTGTTCTCGGAAAGAACGAATGGCGATGCGATTCAGTTTAGTGGTTGGTTGGCTCTCGTCAACTGAGTAACCTGTTTGATATTATTTTCTTCGCCTCAAAGAATACTCATGCTTTCAAATTCTCAGTTTATAACATCCCACTGCTAGAAAATAAATTGATTTCATCAAGTTTGGGAGTAAGTGATTCCAAAGCATTCTTGAAATATTTGCCCTGCTTAGGGTATACTTTGTGCAAAACACAATGTGCACTTTTCAGAGCATTTTTCCAACAGTTGGTGCAGACATTCTTATGATTATGGTTTAATGAAGTATCATATTAATATTGACTTTATGATAGCAAAGACAAATCCCTCCACTCCCCCATCCCCCCCCCCCCAAAAAAAGATTAAAAATTGGCCCTGCCAGTGTCGGACTACCTGCGCTCAGCTACACGAGCCCTCAGACACACTTCTGGAAACTCTCATCATCTAATACTCCAACCGTAACATGAAATGTTTTAAAAACTCCAGATTCCTCATGCCAACGCATCAAGGACTGGAACTCACTACCAACCGTCAACTGACGCATAGGCAACAACACTTTTAAACTTCGTTCAAGCAACTAACTTTTCTGTAACCAAGACTCAAGCTACAAGGACTAACAGAGCAATATCGCACTCTCCCCCTTCCTCCTTGTTTGGTTCCAGATGGAATGTTGAGTATTTTGAAGAAGAAGAAGAAGTACTAAGTATGAATAGGTCATCACACTATCAGTTTACAGCGGTTTAACCGTTTAGCCTCTGGAGCTGCAAGAGGTATTACCTTATCAAATACAATCAACCTCTCAAGCTATGATGGTACCGGTAGCTATGATAAATCTTCTTTTTGAAGTTAAATTAATACATAAGCTGGATTTCTGTCCACATATTTCTTGTTTCTATCCATGTGAATATCTAAAGTATGTTCTTACAGGAGCCCATCATCAACTGAGAAGCATTCAGTTCTAAACTTTTGGCCCTTGCAACTGGAGCCACTTGACTGATAGCGATACTTATAATTGGCTAGTCTACCCTACTCTTTGTTGTATTCTGTTTTCTTGAAACCTTCCTTTACCTGGTGTGTTGGTAAACAGAATACAAAAATAATTTTTTCCTATTTTCTTTTTTTTTTCTCTTTTAAAACTTTCTTATGTCTTATTTTTCAGTGCTTTGTTCTGTTGCTTCAAGTGTGTTCATACCCATTTTTGTACATATGTTATCTATTGTTCAATAAAAACATTAAAAAAAATAAAAAAAAAAGAATACAACAAAGAGTACGGTAGACTAGTCAATTATATTTATAATCATAAGTATCGCTATCAGTATCAGTCAAGTAGTGGCTTCCGTTGCTAGGGCCAAAAGTTTAGATCGGAGTAGTGAATGCTTCTCAGTTGAGCTACTCATCGATCATCCTGACTCTGTTATGTGATGCCAATTTGCAGTTTTTCCCCAAAGGAAGGTTTCAAGAACTACGGTAGCTAGGTAGTACTACCAGGGAGGTGGGAAACCCCACCTCCCTGGTACATTTAGTGTAGGCCCCCTACTGCCAATATATTTCCATCGCTTTTAATAGTCAGCCGCTCATGCAGTGCGAGCGACCGTGGCAGTGGCGAGCAGGACAGGCGTACTCCGAGCTTGCTGCTGGGCTGCATGGGCCGGGGCTGGCTGCATAGCGACTGATGAGGCCATACTGAAAACCCCGTAAAGTGAGAAGGCCTTCGAACGAAAATAGGCCGATATCATTGTTAATAGTCATCACGAATCATAATGTCCTTAATCTTAAAGAATCATACGTACCTTTTCGAAGGTCAGCTTTTCTGTATCTTGCGCTTATTCATCGATCGCCGGGTTCGGAACCGGCCGGCTTATTCTGCTTGTTGTGCCGTGGTGAACTGTGGACGATGATACTACGAGTTTACTGAAAACCCATTGACTCGTCTAGTCTCACGATTCACGCGCGCGGGCGGGGAATCCCCTATACTAGTAGTATTTGTGTCTTTATTCGGAACTTTCATGATTGGCTATTCAATCACGCACCAGGCATTATGATTACTTACTAAACGTAGTTGTTGTTGTCGTCGTTATTTCATTTTTAAGTGACGTGTCGTTAAATTGTGAATATTTACGTCTACTACATGAAAAAGATCGTGATAATAATAAAAAGTTATACCGGTGTCTTGTTTTCATGTAAAGAAAACATTCAAATTAATAAGGGAGAAAAAACCCAACACTGCATTATTGTCGCAATTAATACTATCATCATCCGTCGTGACAAGAAGGGCGACATACAAGAAGTTGTACTAGTATCAGTCCGAGCTCAGACGGGAGTTATTTTCATAAGAAATTAGATACTGTCTGATAACTAAACTCATGTTAAGATACCTTTATGTCTAACTATTACAGGTAAGATCCTTTCTTACCTTGGAATCGAAAGGACATCGACGAAATATACCGAATTTATAGAATCTCGTCCAAATCGGATTTTTGTTACGCATTGTGTATACACAGTATGTCTTATCATCTACAGAAAAAAGAAAACAAGTCTGCATGCATGCACTGTATCGGCCATTTTTTCTTTTAGTTTTTTTTTTTTTTTTTTTTTTTTTGTTCTCATGATATGTATGTTAAAAAAATTTATTTCCCCCACCTTGTATTAGAAATCACCTTGGGCGCATGAGGACCAGGGTCCCATTTCATTAAAAAAAAAAAAAAAAGTTGATATGATAGCAACGCTTGCTGGAATGGCAGTTGTCATGGTAATGACAAGAATCCAGCTTCCTGATTGGCTGTTCCTATATTGGAAGTGTTATTCCTGTAAAGGGCTTTTTACACTTGTGTTTCTTAACCCCGGACTTTCTCTGACCCAGGACTATCGTTAGTCCCGTACCAATTTTTTCAGCTTTTTACACTCGCCAATTAGTCCCGTACTATAATTGTCCGGGGCTAAGGAGAAAACTGACCTTTTTACACTCGTATTTCTTAGCCCCGGACTTTCCAAACCACATGAATATTCATAATTATGCTGTGTGCCGTACACGTACACGCACGCACCGGCAGCACTTGATTACCTCGTTTCTGATTGGCCAGTGAGGATCGGACTTCGTCTCCGTCGCTTAGCCCAGGATTATTTTTTCGTTCTGTTTACACTCACTTGCTTGGCACCGCAATTGCGGTGCTAACCCCTGCTATTTTGCAGGGCCAGATAGTACCGTACTATCGGTGGGGCTAGCCCACTTTGGCAAAAACGAGTGTAAACAGAAAGTGGGCTAAGGATAGTCCCGTACCAACGGTGGGGCTAAGTCCCCCCCCCCCCCCCACCCCCTTAGCCCCACCGTTGGTCCGGGGCTAAGCAAAAATTTACAAGTGTAAAAAGCCCTTAAGAGTTGCTATGCTAACGTCTTTTACGAAATGGGGCACAAGTGTCTCCCCCCCCCCTCTCTCTCCCTTGCTCTACGACTCGATGTACTGTAAAACGAGGAATGTTCGCGTGCATTTTAATTTCGCGAATTCCGCGAGCGCCAAGGTGCGCGAAATTAAAAACCACGTGAAATTTCTTGTCTACACTAGGCATGGAACGCCATTGATTTGCAATTCGCGAAAATTTCATGCCACGAAAAAGGCCATCGGCTCCAAATTCCAGGAAATTGTGCAGAAGCGGATCTAGAGGGGGGGGGGGGGGGGGTGGGGGGGGGGGGTTGCCCCCCCCCCCCCCAAAAAAAAAAAAAAAAATCCGGGGGAAAATGCAACTAAATTTTACAAATTTTCATGGGGAGGGGTAATTTGGCTATGACCTCTATACCAAAAATAGTGGTGTTTTAGATGCAAGAAAACGCCATTTTCACACACAGATTTTCAAAAATTCTCCCTACTGTGGGAGGGGGGGACACCCTCCTCCCACACCCTCCCCCCTCGCTCGCTCCGCTCGCTCGGGCTCGGTCGCTACGCTCCCTCGCATATACTGAGTACCTCCCCCAACCCCCAACCCCTTTATAAAAAGCTAGATCCGCCCCTGTTGTGTGCCGCAAATATATCATGTTTTACAGTAATGTACGCTAAGGGTATACTTTATAAACGTGGCGACAAAGGTCAACATTTGAGATAATTTATATTACAGCAGCCGGTCGAGCTTCCTCCTAAGGTCAGACGATTGTACACATTGACTCTTTAATGTCTTTCCTGTATTCCGCTCCTGTGTTATCTCCCAAATGCTTTTGTTTCCTGAGTATGAGGTCAGGTCAGGTAAATTGGACTGATATACCTGTAGTAATGATATCAGGAGGACCCACAAGAGAGGGAGGAAACGGACAGGGTCGAGACCGCCATCGATAAGCAAAACCTGACTTCAAAAGGCAAAAAAAAAAAAAAAAAAAACATAAAGAAAAACAAAATAAAAATGTCACGAACACAGGTCTACATGAATATAATATAAAAATGTTTGATGATGTAATGTCAAATGCCTTGTTTACAATAGGGAATACAATATATACACACACGTGTGTATATATACATATATATATATATATATATATATATATATACATATACATATTTGTGATCATAATCAAATATTTTCTGTATGAAATGTGCATGAATGGAAAGGTATATAATATACCTCTCTTCTTTCATCGGATGCACAACTCATTGTTCATAATTCATACATGACTGAGTTAGAACAATAGACAGTAATGCTACTAAATTTTCATTTGCACGAGCAAATGGCGACTTTGAATGAGTTTTCAGGCTTTTCCCGCAATCTTTCGCAAAAAATAAAATCATAGCCATTATTTTCCCTTTCATATGACATCTCATGCGTAAATATATATGCATATATTATATATATATATATATATATATATATATATATATATATATATATATATATATATATACGCATGCTCGAGAACACTAAATTTTAAAGTATGCTTCCATTTTACCCAGAAAGATGGATAGTAAATAAGGAGCCGGTTAGCTTCCCGACGCCTGCCGGACTTGGCAGATAACAATGGCCTTCATGCTTCAATGAATTTTCACAAACATGAAGTAGGGGGGGGGGGGGGGTGTTACAGACTGTTCGGATTTCCCATAACCTTTGGACTGCATGCAACCTGAGAATCGAGGAGGTACATAGGCTCGCCTATAGTACCTCCTTGCTGAGAATACACACGATATTAGTCTTCTTTATTGGTGAAGTCGCTATCTTATTCTAAATAAATTACAACAAAGGTCTTTCCGTCTCATAAAGTATTCTCTGTAAACACCTTCCCCCCCCCCCCCGAACAACTTTCACTGTAGCAGTCACTGCCATCGATCGTTTTATCTGAATTCAATGGCGAAGGTGAGCCCATTGTCTATAATGCTATAAGTCGGTAGAGCTGAATGCTTGTTTTTCGACTATCCGTAAAAAGAATCGGAAGAAATGTAGCATGTTTTCATGCACATTTTTCTCAAGCGTGCGTTATTCAGTTTTGACGCATAAGGTCTCATACGAAAGAAGAAGATGTGTATATTTACATATAAACTTTGTTTTTCGAAAACTTAACGTTTAAAGTCTGAAAAAAAAATTCACTTAAAGTCACCATTTGCGCGTGCGAATGAAAATTTGATAGCACCACTGTTCGTTGTTGAAACACAGTCGTGCGTGTACGATGAACATTAAGTAACTTGTACATCAAAATAAATGAAAGAAGAAAAGTTTATTAACTATAGGTAAAATGCCTTTATTTCGACAATAAACTTTATCTTTATATTCCTGTGCTTTAGAAGAGAGAAGAGAAGTAGTCCTACACTATACCCTTTGAACAAACAAGGTTATTTCAAATGTTTTCGTCGGGAATAATAGACTTCTGGAGAAATATACTTCAGAGGTTTAATGGCTATCAAGATAATAAGATCAGATATTATCTTCATTATGACGGTTAGAATATTTGGTTTAAGAAATTTTGGCCATCCATTTGGCATATAAAACATCGCAACAAAATAAATCATAATGGCCCTAGATGAATATAACTAACTTGTATAATATCATTTCTCATGATCCCTGCAAAACATTAATTGGAATATAATTATAGTGCACATACACTGGAAAATGGTGTATCTAAGGCGTATTAATTGAAAATAAGGATAAGTAATAAGCACTCCGGTAAAAAAAAAATAATAATAAAAAATAAAAGATAAAAATATTAACAAAAGGTGTGGACCTACTGGTTTTCACACGTATTGTATATGCGTATTTCAAGATCTATGAAATCATGACAATGCGTTTTTAAAATAAACTTGCATACATACCGTACATGGTATCAAACATAGGTGTCATGTGCACGGTCATTTGCCACTTTGTATTGTGTCCATGCACTGAAGTGTGTGTGTGACATTCCAAGGTGATTGTTCTGATTCTTTAGTGCTTCGGCATGTCTGTACCACCAAGTGCAATGGGAAGCTTTCATACGTTTTTCTACAATCACTGTCCGCGTGGTATTCATTTTGACCCCATGATGCAGAGGCGGGGCAGACGTGTAACAATGGTCATTGTTATGCGATTCATGACGGTCTATCACGGGTACACTCATTGTTCTGCAATGGCACTCTATGCGTCAGCCGATTGGGTTCAGCCTCTTTCGATAGAAATTATCATAAGCAGGTTCCGAGTACGTATAATAGTTGAAGATGTTTTCCGAGCCGGCTTTTCGGTGAATTATGTTCCGCCTGCATTCTATTTTTTTTTAATATATAATCCTTGTTTTGTTATAAGTATTATTCTCTCTTTTATACGGTATTTTTGTATGTTCTAATACTTTGTGTATGTGTGTATTTTGCGTTGGTTTTATGCAGGGCCTCTTTGAGAGTCTGGTTTTTTTTTTATTTGTATGTTTATTTTATGATTACAACTACTGGCATATACAAACATAAATCATTTCTCATTATGGTGTACAAAATAACACAAGCAAGAAAAACTATAATTTTGCGGGAAAAGAAAAAAAGAGTAAAAAAGGCAGCAGATGAGAAATACGTTTGACCCTCCATCAAGGGGACAGGGGAAATGATTTGAACTGAAAGGGCTTCCCTGTGAAAATAAAATCGAATTAAAATGAAAATGGATTGCCTATTAACCCAGTTAAATGTGGTATGCAGATGGGCATGCTTCATTCAAAATTCCCCAAACCCATGACCACTGGAAATTAATCAGCAACCTAATGCAACAATCTTTTGAGTGGGTACCTCCCATGGGCGTAAATCCCGGGGGTGGGGGGGATATATCCCCCCCCCCCCTGAAATGGAGGAGGGGGGATGGCCTGTACAATCATCCCCCCCCCCTGAATTTTGAAGAAAAAAAAATGGAGGAAGCAGAAATGTGATTGTATCAATTTTGGCATATTGCATGACGTTTGTACGCCGGCCTTCAGACAGGTAACAGAGCTGAACAGTATTCTATCTTGTAGGAAAATATATACATAATTTTCTCAAGCGCTCGCTCGCTTCGCTCGCTCACTTCGCTCGCTCGCGAAGAAAGTATAATCGACATACACTGTAAGGTAGTGCTCAGACGTTGACAACGTCAAATAGTATAGGCCTATGTAAACATGCTATGACGCGAGTAACTGG
The DNA here is from genome assembly GCA_033980235.1 of Diadema setosum. Classification (NCBI taxonomy): domain Eukaryota; kingdom Metazoa; phylum Echinodermata; class Echinoidea; order Diadematoida; family Diadematidae; genus Diadema; species Diadema setosum. The sequence continues at coordinate 37,913,734 of CM067068.1, read as the reverse complement.
GGACCATCTGCAAGATATGTACGAAAACAAACAAACAAACAAACAAACAAACAATAACAAAAACTATATTGCCATAATTGAACCCCCTCCATTTCCTGAATCATTCCTGAGAAACGACAGTGACTGGTGACTCAGTCAGGATACATCTATGAGCATACCCAGGGAAGATCAGGGGGCGTCGAATCTATCTCGGGGGGGGGGGGGGGGGGCAAAGGGGCATTTGCCCCGCCCCTACGGAAGTGTTTAGGCAGACAAATCATTTATCCCCCAAGCAATTCCCGAGATGAGGACAAATCTCGAACTTTCTTAATGGAAAATTGTCCAAATATCGCCAGAACTACGCACCAGATCGTTGTATTACAATCATAAACATGCAAAAGCTCCGCTATACAGGATCCCTTTCGATAGACTTTGTACACTTTTGAGATTGACGTATATTTCCCTAATTTATCAAAGAGTGTGCAGCAGATCTTTCACTTAACAAAAGCACCCTCATATGCAGAGGCGTCGATGGGGGGGGGGGGGATGGTTCCCCCATAAAAGTGGGACAAACAAAAGCGAAAAATATAGCTACAAACGGCAGTGTTTAGAGTGTAAAATGTCAAAATTTTAAAGCTCGCTCGCTCCGCTCGCTCGCATTTAATCGCTATGCCATTTTCCTGATGCTGCTGCCAGTGAATGGCAGCAGTTGCGGCCGGTGCGCCCCGGCCCCTTAATTTCCAAAGCGAAAAATATAGCTACAAACGGCAGTTTTTGGACTGAAAAATGTCAAAATTTTGAAGCTCGCTCGCTTCGCTCGCTCGCATTTAATCATTATGCCATTCTCCTGATGTTGTAGCTAGTAATTGCCAGCAGTTTTTTGCCGATGCGCCCCCCTTAATTTCCAAAGCAAAAAAATATAGCCACAAACGACAGTTTGGGGGACTGTAAAATGTCAACATTTTCAAGCTCACTCGCTTCGCTCGCTCGCATTTAATCATTATGCCATTCTCCTGATGTTGCAGCTAGTAATTGCCAGCAGTTTTCGCCCGATGCGCCCCCCTTAATTTCCAAAGCGAAAAATATAGCTACAAACGGCAGTTTTGGGACTGTAAAATGTCAAAATTTTGAAGCTCGCTCGCTTCGCTCGCTCGCATTTAATCATTATGCCATTCTCCTGATGTTGCTGCTAGTAATTGCCAGTATTTTTCGGTCGGTGCGCCTCCTTAATTTCCAAAGCGAAAAAATACAGCCACAAACGACAGTTTGGGGGACTGAAAATTTTCAAGCTCACTCGCTTCGCTCGCTCGCATTTAATCATTATGCCATTCTCCTGATGTTGCTGCCAGTAACTGCCGGCAATTTTCGCCCGGTGCGCCTCCCTTAATTTCCAAAGCGAAAAAATATAGCCACAAGGGACAGTTTTTGGGACTGTCAAATATCACAATTTTCAAGCTCACTCGCTTCGCTCGCTCGCATTTAATCGTTATGCCATTCTCCTGATGTTACTGCCAGTAATTGCCGACAGTTGCGCCGGTGTGTCCCCCCCCCCCCCCCTTGATTTCCAAAGCGAAAAAATACAGCCACAAACGACAGTATGGGGACTGTAAAATGTCAAAATTTTCAAACTCGCTCGCTTTCATTTAATCGTTATACCATTCTCCTGATGTTGCATGCTGCCAGTAATTGCCAGCAGTTGTGCCCGGTGCGCCCCCCCCCCCTTAATTTCCAAAGCGAAAAATATAGCTACAAACGACAGTTTTGGGACTGTAAAAAGTCAAGATTTTCAAGCTCACTCGCTTCGCTCGCTCGCATTTAATCGCTATACCATTCTCCTGATGCTGCTGCCAGTGATTGACAACAGTTGCGCCCGGTGCGGCCCCCCTTGAATCCCAATTAAGCGAAGAAGTATAGCTACAAACGGCAGTTTTTAGCATGTAAAAGCATTAGGGCCTATGTCAAAATTTTCAAGCTCACTCGCTTCGCTCGCTCGTATTCAATCGTTATGCCATTCCCCTGATGTTGCTGCCAGTAACTGCCAGTAGTTGCGCCCGGTGCGCCCCCCCCCCCCTTAATTTCCAAAGCGAAGAAATACAGCCAAAAAGCGGCAGTTTTGGGACTGTAAAATGTCAAAATTTTCAAGCTCGCTCGCTTCACTCGCTCGCATTATGCCATTCTCCTGATGTTGCTGCCAGTAATTGCCAGCAGTTGCACCCGGTGCGCCCCCCTTAATTTCCAAAGCAAAAAAATACAGCCACAAACGGCAGTTTTTGGACTGTAAAAATCAATGTCAAGATTTTCAAGCTCACTCGCTTCGCTCGCTCGCATTTTTTAATCGCTATACCATTCTCCTGATGTTGCTGCAAGTGATTTACAACAGTTGCGCCCGGTGCGGCCCCCCTTGATTTCCAATTAAGCAAAGAAGTATAGCTGCAAACGGCAGTTTTTAGCATGTAAAAGCATTAGGGCCTATGTCAAAATTTTCAAGCTCGCTCGCTCCGCTCGCTCGCAATTAATCGCTATGCCATTCTTCTGATGTTGCCGCCAGTGATTGACAGCAGTTGCGCACGGTGTGCCTCCCCCCCCCCCCTTAATTTCCAAAGCGAAGATATAGCTACAAACGGCAGTTTTTGGACTGTAAAATGTCAAAATTTTCAATGTAAAAAGATTTCACCTTGGGAGGGAGAAACCCCCCTACCATACCCCCCCCCCTCGCTTGCTTCGCTCCCTCACGATCTCATAACCGCTCCCCCAATCCTGTCTACGCCGGTGATAGGCCCCACTATTTAGTAGGCCTTCGCAGTGATGTCGCACAGGCGGAGCAAGAGCTGAAATACCACGATTTAGTCATTCAATAATATATTGTGAATATTTCATTTTCTATTGTTTTTTTAAAGAAAAAACAAACAAAAATTTCACCAAAAGTGTGCACCAGATCGCTGAATTTCAGGTCTGAAAATGCAAAATCTTCCTCGTGTGGGAGAGGGACACCCCCCCCCCACCATACACACCCTCCCCCCGTTAACCCGGTCGCTCCGCTCTCTCTCACAGATATTTCAAAAACAAAAAATGTCTTCATACTTTTAAGGTCTGATTTTCCGCCGCAAGTCATCAGAAAAGCAAAAAAAAAAAGCAACAACAAGAACAAAAAGTCTTCATATTTTTGCTGCCACTTTCCTCTCACTTTATATTTCATGCAAAAGAGTGGGACATCCGATCCCTGTAAAGTGTGTGTGTGGAAGGGGGGGGCACCAAGCTTCTCTCCCCCCCCCCCCCCCCCCCCCCTCCAGGCTGCGCCGGTCCGGTTATGGGCTTGTAATCGTGGTGATGGTGACCATCCCCCCCCCCCCCCACTCCTCAGTACGGATTTACGCCGTTGGTACCTCCACTTTTTTTTTTTCCTCAGGGTGTATATAGAGTGTATGTATCTTTATTGTACTGATCATGTAGACATGAACATGTTGTTAATCCTGTTTGGTTATACACATTTTCAACGATTCGCATGTCAAATTCATAATAATGTTTCTTGTACATTCTGTTGAAGGAAGAAAGTGAAAATAAAGTTTGAATTTGAATTTGAATTTGAACAACCTAATTAATGTCTTATAATGCAGTCCACATATTTTATGAAATTGCCAGGAGTCCAAATCCGTTGTGATTAATCAAAAGTGGAAAGATTACTTTGATTTTATGATAAAGCGTGCTAGTGCAATAGGATACACTTCATTAGGTTACCCACTGCCAACTGAGGATCTCTGGACCATCTGAAGTATTACATCGATTTCATCAGACCCCTTGTATCTTACAGCTAAAGCATGCATGTCCACGCAGTTTGGAATGGTGGCCTACAAGAAAATAATATGTATTGCGAGTATACGATATATAATACACGTCAAGAGACCAACACCTACGAGTCATGTAGCCCACGAGTTATACAGCCCATTTAAGTTCGACACTATAGCAAATAAGATACCCATGTTGAAATGTCGAACTCGTGGGCTGTAAAAATGACACTTGGGTGTCGGTCTCGTGGGATGACTCCGTATAGTTTGCTCGAGTGCAGAAAAGGATCTCAAAAATAGTTTTAGGAACAATATATACCTATTGATTATAATTATGAGATAGCCCGGAATCTCATGACTGATCTTGTTGTCCTTGGATGACAGAAGGAATTACAATAATAATGAGTTTCGCCTCCGCTGAAAACCCGATTTTATAGCAGGTTACTGCCAGTAAATCCCTCTTATCTTTCTTTTCTGGTAAACGTTATCATGCTAGAGAAAGTTTTACTGTTATGTGGAAGGAATTAATAGGATATATTTTGTATACTTTTAATTATTTTAAGATATATCATTTTTATGATTTTAAGATATCAAAACATAATATGAACGTATATTCACAGTGTGTCGTGTGTGGCAGTGCAAGACAGTGTGAATGTGTATACGCATTCAGTGGATGACACAATCAGACAATGAGATGCAAATAGCTGCCCTAGTAGGACGGAAGAGAATGAGTGAAATCGAGAAGGACGGAAGAGAAAAGGTGAAATCAATTACAATTTGTTTTGGTTTAAGGCTGACCAAGACGCAAAGAAAAAGGAAATAAGTATATAATATCAAGGACAAGTGTGTTGACTGGGTACGATTTCGATAGAGATACTTTCTTAGATGAAAAAAGAAAAAAGAAAAAAGAATTAGTATACAGTGCTTTATACTGGACCGGGTAGGTTGTTCCTGACGTCGGGTATGTAATGTCTGATTGTTCTGAGCTAAATCAGTGTGGGGTTCACAAAGTGACAGTTTGTCGAACGACATGTTGGATATGTATGGGCATTCTAGTGTAAAGGGATCATACTAGTTTTGGTTGAGACTTAACTTCAGTTTTTTAATCATTCTTTTGGCGAGATAGCGAGAAACCTCTTATGAAATATGAGCATGTAATTTCATGAGGATTTCAACGTTTATTTGACGAAATTGGCTGAGAATGGCTGAGATATCCAAAACAGAGTGATCCTAATAAAGTGTGGGACCCACACTTTATTACGATTGTCTTGTTTTACTTTGTTTTTGGATCGAATGTTTTAGCTATTCCAAACCCGATTTTCATCAAATAAACTTTGAATTCCTCTTTAAATGGTATGCTCGATACTATTTTATAAGTGTTTTCTCGGGTATAATTCTCACCAAAAAAAAAAAAAAAAGAAAAAAAGTTAAAGCCCAATTTTCGTCTCCACCAATACTGTACACCTATAAGTGAAATATATTGTGGAATAAAGAGGGAAGATGATTTAGTATGTTCTTCTACTATCCACATGCCTGATATTTTGTAGAATGTGAATGTCTTCAAGCTTCAAGGTATCTAAGCGATGATAATTAATAAAGGATCTGTATGCGATGATAAATTATGTAGAGTTAGTAATGATGCCACTTACACACTTTTGGAGTAAAAGCAGTTGATTCAGTGTATAGCAATACTACAATTTCCCCACAAAATATGTGTGGCAGAACAAAATCAAAGAATCGTACAAAATAACCAGGGATCGCGAGTCTGATAAAGGATTTTTTTTTTTAACTTCCAGAGTACACCGATGTTCTTTGATTGGTCCTGTGTAAGCAGAATTATGTTCGTTCCATGTTGAGAGTCAACTTTGACACCTAAAAGTTTGATAGCCTGTTTTATCACAAGGGGAAATCCCATTTTATTGATATGCAAGGTGTTTTGACATTGAATTACATTCTGTGAGTTATCTTTCCTGAAATGAACAAAACTTAGTCTTATTTACATTCAAAGATTGCTTGTTTGATTTAAATCGACGTGATATTTTTGATACTCACTGCCAAAACATTGATGTAGTGTTCCTATAATTATGACGGTTTGATGAAATAAGGATGAACTTAAAAATCGTCTATTTCGTTTTAACAGATTTTGTATCATGCTATTGATACCCGTAACGATACTTTCAAATTGACCTATACATATATATACTAAAAAGTGTGTCTAAAAGGCGTCAATTCCTATGTGATGCGAGTGTGGTGTTTTTTGCCGTCTTTTTTTATTAAGAAAATGGATCTTTTCCAAACCGGCTAAACTCCATGCATTCGCTCATGGTACATAAACACCACCAAATGCATGCTTTCTTAAACGGGTGAGATTCCTAATTATTATGGACTCAGACCTCACAAAAATAGAACGTCCCACACAGAGTTCCTTGCATTTCGTATTTATGAGTATCCAGTAAAAAATAAGGAATATATATGTATATATCATACATCTGTGACTCAGCATCCCCGTCATGCCCGTGTCATGACATCACTTTTTTCCTCTCTCTCTAAGAATTTCTCGAGTAATTGCGGAAGTTGGTTCATTTTGAATATCAACGAGTGGCAGGGGATTCCCCCCCCCATATCAAGAGGGGATTTCCCCCTCTCACCTTGCCGTATACCCCCTGTATGGTGAGGTGCTTGCTATGCGCTGTCAATGACTTTCGAGACCAATGACCATGAAAATTATTTCAACCTGTTCGTTCCTTGTTTCTTTTACCTACGTATATTCAGAGATGGAATGTGTTCATTCGGCCCGAAAATAGGAAACAAAAAAATAAAATCATGTAAGACGTCATGAAAACAATGAATAAACCATTATAATTTATAGGCACGTATTCATGATCAGATGCTTCAGTACCATGATGTACTAGTAGACTGCGACTAAAAAGTAAGAAAGAAGAATATTAAATATGAAACTGGAGCATGGCCGGGGTACGCGTTCGAGCAGATAGATTGTATCCCCTAAACCCGTCCCCCATGCCCCATTTGGATGACTTTTCAGGTAGAAATGTTGCATTAAGAAATAATCAATGAACATAACATGTCATTCTATAAAAGTCGAAACTTGAATGAGGGCACTGTCAATGACAAATTTTGTTACCTAGAATAACCCACATAAACATTCATCGCAAGTTTGAATAAAATCCGACGAGAAATGTGGCTGATAGAGCATCAGTACCTACAAGAAAAATAAGATCAATGAAGATGTGACATGGCATCCAAGTCGGAACACTGAGGGCGCTGTCATCACAAACTGTTGCCTTCCCTTCATGAAGAATGACAATTCATATACACCACCTTTATAGCAAGTCTGAATAAAATCCATAGAGTAACAATAAAAATATCGCATAAATAAGCATTTTTGCAATTTTTTTATCTGATCAGAATGACCTTTGACCCTGTAAAAGGTGGAGTAGTGAGGGCAGCATTACCGATATAGGTATAGGTGTTTATAGATTTGACTCTACCAATAAAAAAAATGGTCAAGAAACATGGCCAGTAGGCACCTATCATAGTTATTGCAGACACAAGCATCTAACCCTGAGAATTGTACCTTTTTGTGTATAAAGACGAAACAATCGAGGGCGCCACAACTAAAAACGATCAGTCTTCGTTTTACCATGCTATTGTAAGCCTACACCTTCATGTCAAATTTAAAGATGACCCGAGAAGAAATGCAGCCGGTAGAGCGCTCACAAGAAAATCTCTGCGGCCGACGCGGCGGCGCGCCCGGCGGCGCAAGGAATTTTTTTTACATAGTATCTCCGAAGTATTTTCTCTGTAATAAAACATTAGAATTTAATGTAAACCATGATAGCTATGCAAGCTCATGTGAAAATTTGCACGTACTGGTATGATAATGGGCTTTAAATGTGTTTTCTTTAAGTTCAGTAAGTCTAATTCAACATTGAATTAAAGGCATAAAACATGATGTTGATTCTTTTTTTTCTTTCGTTACGTCTAAGGGGAAGTTAAAGGGACTGTATACATGAGTACTGATTCAATTCAATTCAAAGTTTATTTCATTTTTCGACAAAACATATGTTTTACTTCTTTTGGTAACAGAGAATGAGGTAAATAGAACATAGAGAAGTGAAAAGACTGTACAACACTTGAGGACCTATTATAGTAGTCATACATAGTATAGTACACTGCAAAAAGTCCGGTGTTAAATAGTGAACACCGAGCTGGTGTTAAATTTTCGGTGCTCATTTATGGTGTTAAATTAACACCCCCGGGTGTCATTTCCAAATTTTAAACTGTTTTTTTGAAGAGTTTCTTAGTAACTGCACTTCTTGTTGATTTTTAATTTAAACAAGACGATCAAGAATTTTACATTAAAATGCTAGATTTTTGAAAAAATGTGAAAATAATTTTACACCAAAGTAACACCAGCTGGTGTGGTCCCTTATTGAAGCTGGACGGGTGTTAAACCATTGATATTAACACCAACAAGTATCAAATCAACACCATGTGGTGTCATTTTTTAATTAACACCAGTACAGTGTCAAAATAACACCAGGTACAGTGTCAAATTAACACCACGAAGTGTCAGGTGAACACTTTTCAACACCATCACAGTGCATTTTTAACACCTGTGGGTGTGGTCCTTTATTGAAGTTTGATCGGTGTTAGATTTAACACCCGTGGTGTTAAATCTAACACCCATGTTTTTACAGTGTACAAAAGAAACAGAAGTGATCAAAGTGAAGTACATGTATACCGTTGCATAAAGTTTGAGTTGGGGATTCATGTTTATATAATTCCTAAGTGAGATAAGGAGAAATCTCTTATGAAATATTAAAGAGCATGTAATTTTAAGAAGGATTCAACATTTATTTGATGAAAATTGGTTTTCAAATGGCTGAGATATCCTATAAAAAGTGATAATAATAAAACTGAGGCGACAGGCCACGCCTTTTATTAGGATCTCTTTGTTTCACCTTGTTTGTTTGTTTGTTTGTTTTTTGGATATCTCAGCCATTTCAAAACCGATTTTCATCAAATAAACTTTTGATACCCCTTAGAATTTCATGCTCTTAGACATCTCATAGAGTGGTTTCTGAATATCTCGCAAAAAGTTAAAAGCTAAATTTTCACCTCAACCAGAACTGTACACAAATTAAAAAAAATTTGAGGCTGCACATGCAAATACTTGATATCTGGATATTATTTGTGTTTTACGTATGATGGGTTTCCAGCAAAGACTATCTCCAAAGATTGTAACTATTATACGGGCATGCTTCATGTAGGGCATATATACAGATTATTCTGTCGATCCGCAGAGCCTAATTCGGGGGTAGGCCACGCCAGTTGACACCGCCATGAGCGTGGTGCTATAATGAGCAGTAGAAGTCTGCTATGACAGGTTTATGTTCTCCTCTTACTCCAGTCCTGTGCTTCATAGCTGGTGATGTATTCCTGGAAAAAAAAGAGAGAAAAAAAAAGAGAAGAAGATGACTTCAAATAACGATGTTTTCCATATACACCACAAACACCCTGATCATTTCAACGGCAAGTCACTGTTTTATAGGTCTTAGCAACAGTGCGATCATTGATGACGCTCAGTTTAGGTCATGCCATTTAGCACCTACTCTACCCCCACCCCATTCTGTATTAAAAACAACAACAACAACAACAACAACAACAACAACAACAACAACAACAACAACAACAACAACAACAACAAAACAAGAAGAAGGGATTCCAGGCGAAGGTTCGTCAACGACTTCGAAAAAAATTCCGAAGGTTCGTCAATCCTAAAAAGAAAGACAAATGCCATCTGACGAACCTTCGAAATTAGGAGTCATATTCCTTTTTCGGATGAACGAACCTTCGGGTTAATGAACCTTAGTCCAACCTTCGGAATGACAACGAACAGTGACCAGCCAGCGATGCCTTGAAATAGAATCAGAAAATAAAAAGATAAGTCAGGTATCAGCCAGTCAGAATTGAGCATTCACAGACCTTACGTGTTTGATTTTCTGACTTCTATTATGTTTGATCTCAACTTTCATGCGACAGCTTTAGAGCCACATGCGTACATATCCTTGTCTTTGAACACGGTTCACCTGATCGGCCCTGTTGTTGAAGAGTTGAAATTGATTGTATAGTTGATTTCACCTGTAAGTCTATGGCAGCCTGTGGTAAGGAAATTCAAATTCGATTTCATCTTTTGATAAAACGGCGCACACTCTTGCTAAAGCAGCTGTCGGCTCACACACCTATTGGGGGCGTAAGTCTCATTTCAGGAACTGAAACATTGAGTGCATGGGCGGCCACGCTGCGCCATGGAATGCGCCGCCAGGCTAGGCAGGAGCTCACTGCATGGATGCAGAGTGTTTATAGTGCAGAGCATGGTGCAGAGTATGCAACTGCCCCATGCCGACGATATATACGCCGTACGGTACACCTGTGTGTGCTAGCTGCTGGCTGCTGGCATATACTTGCCATTCATTCGCGGTGCAGGTGAGCCGAAAACAACCGGGGCCGGTAAACTCAAGTTGCCTGCCTCTAACAACCATCCCGAATTTGCAGCATTCAGGCAGTTTGACCCTACATGGCTACACTAAATATTTTTGCAGACGTCCAGCAATAGCGAGGTTTTTGGCAACATTTAATACGCGATGTTCTGAACAATAGAAGGAAATTTGCGGTCGTATAATTGCCTTCAGGAAGTCCGCTGTTGAAAATTGAGCTGTAATAGAGGAAGCTACAAGTGCAACCTGTTACATGACGATAGTCACACGGGCCACCACAGGGGGCACGTTCATGAACGTGCGCTTCAGAGCCGGCTATTTAAAGCGCAAACACATCTCGGTTGTCATCTCCTGCGTACAAAAGGTAAACACACATAGCTAGGTCGGTGTGTGAGATAATTGTTTTCTGTCTTGCCACATCCTCCACATCCTCCAATGAGAATACCATGGGTGTATGCAAGGGGGGGGGGGGGGGGGTCGTGAGGGTCCTACGACCCCCCTACGACCCCCCCCCCCAAAAAAAAAATTCAAAAGTTCCACTTTTAGTAAAATACATTTCTGTTTTTCGAGGACTTTTTACCCTATTTAACGTTAGGCTATTACAACAGGGAAAAAAAGTGACCAGGTGGTGTTTCAGCAAATTGTCAAAAACCTTGCAAATTTCGTAACTTAGTTTTAATACGCCATAGGCATAGGCCTACCTTATTTCTATTAAAGCCGCACACCCATGCCGAAAAAGTCACTTTTGTATGCACCAAATGGCCCCATTTTAAGATATAGAATTAAAAAACTCCCTACTGTGAGAGGGGGGACACCCCCCTCCCACACCCTCTCCCCGCTCAGTCGCTCCACTCCCTCGCAAAGGTAAAGGTCAAAAATTTTTTATTACGACCCCCCCCCCCCCCCCCCCCCCCCCCCCCCCCCCCCCCGTAAAAATCCTGGATACACCCCTGAATACCTGCCGGAAGTTGAGGAGGTTTTGCTAGACTAGACTTCTACTCGCCAAGAGTAAAAGTCATAATCATATAAAGACAGAAAGATCCGGCTGTCTGACTGGAGGAGTCTTATTTTTTTTGATGTTCTATCACTCTCCTCCGGAGACGAGACTCGTAGAAAGGGTTCCGTGAAGCCAGCTACCCCAGGCCTAGCCCGACCAGACGCTGTTACTACGCTACGTACCTATGTACAGCGACTGAGCTGTGTATACCCCAGGCCCAGATGCAGTCTCTGCGGAACATGTATCCCCAACGTCCAGATACAGACCGATCTTTGGGTCAAAATCATATCTCAAAAGCAACTGCTAACATAATTTTTTATTCAAAATTCATTTTTGCCTTGGTACTGATTAATACACTTTGTAGCACAGTCTACAGAAAAAGATGGATAATGTATTCTGATAAAGTTATCCCATAAACCATGATATGGCCTTATATGGCTAGAATTTGTTACATACTGAATGTAATTGTACTGCAGAGATTGCAAATTGTAGGCCTACATTGTAGCTGCCAGTTCCTTCAAAATTTGTAAACAAAGTGAGAACCTATATTTCTTTGTTAAACTGCTTAGTTAATCATAATGTACACAGCCCTGTCACTTTACAGAAATCAGTGCCAGTGCTTAGTATCTGATGTAATCTTTGTTATCCTCACCCCAGATTCTAATTTTGCTAAAATGTTTGAGAATGTTGTGAGAAGCAAAACTATAAAACCATGGAAACATTTTTGGCTGAATACTGTAACACCAGAAATATTGGCAGCATGAAACTTTCCCAAATTGGAGCCACCAGACTTTTCTTCTTTTGTTTTTTCCTGCATGAAAACTTTGTGAATTAGGACTGAAATTCAACGCATTTTGTGTGGACAAATGCATTTTGCTTTCATATGTATATGAAAATTTGTTATTTTTATAGTACTTAGGTCTAAAAAAAAAAGAGGTACAGAGTGTAAGAATGCAATCATCCCAGTAAATGTCAAATAAAAGTAACATTGTGCATTTTATCCAATTTAAAGCAAAGATTCCTGGTAACCTCAATGTTTACCCCTCACTGACCCCCCCCCCCCCTCCCACACACACACACACACACACACACACACATCTGCCCATTTTCATGCTACATCATAGTTCACATAGTGATATCTTCACCATGTGTGCCCAGGTGCACCACATGATTTCACCATTTTACAACTATAAAAGAAAACTTGCTTGAAACACAGATAAAATTCACTGATTGGATTTTCAGGTTCACCCTCCAATCATTATGAGTACCGTAACTCACTGAACTTGGTTTGGTTCACTTGTGAAAGCCCAGGGTAAACTGCTGTGATGAAACACCAGATGAAATGCCAGAAAATGTTAAAGATTTTGTTTGGTTTCTGGCCTTATAAATACATACTGTAATGCACATTATTTCTGCTTTTCAGGATATGGTTGCTTTGAAACTTCATCAAATCAATATTGTCATGATACATTCTATGTTGAAATTATACACATCAATCTATGTATGAACATTAATTTTTGAGAAAACAACATTTCTTTTAGAAATGTTTACTCTCATTTGTTGAAGTATTTTTTTTTCTTTCGGAGACAGGATGTGTATGGCTATGCTTTCCTGCTTTTCTCCAAACACTTTCAAATTATTTTTTTCTTGTATTTCTTATGAATGTTGTTGAAATTCTAATGCTTTGATATAACATGTCTTACTGTTTGTATTGAAAATGCTTGATGTTTCTGTTATCATATTTTTATGGAAGTGTTAAAAAAATCAAGCAACCACCATGTTTACTTCAGATAGTCTGTCATTTCTGCTAGTATCATATGTGACCCTGCATCACTAAACAAACAAAAAGTCACCAGAAATTGATTTTTAGTTAAGAGCAGATTCTGAAAGAGCAGACTCTAAGCTTTGAAATGATGTATACAGAGCAGTAGCTCAATTGAAATGGACTCTTCTAACCTATCTAAATATTGTAAAGAAAACACGCATTCTGGAAAAGTGTGAACTGAGGTAAAGAGGCTCTGAAGTATAGTGCTATGTGTAGCTGTTTAATGAATTGGACAAAAAACAGGAAGTTAATCTCTGGGGCAACAACAATGAAGGGATGCTCTATTAATACATTCTGACCATCATTAATTCCAACTTTCAATGCAGTAGCCTTATCCCTTCAAAAGTTATCAGACCTAAAAGTGATGAGTGTGCAAAGGGTTATCAAGAAATGAAAAGGGGCCTCTAAGACATACCTGATCTCTCTACTCTATAAAAAAAGAGTTGTAGAAAAAAAGCTGAAAATGCACTTTCCCATTCATTTCATGATTCCAAACATAAGAATTATGTAGAAGAAGGGTAGTTCCTGCAGAAAACATGGAAAACTCAATATTGACTTAGTTGATCCAGTTCACCTTTTTTGAGTCCTGTAAAATCAAAGGGTGCGACTTTTTGTTCATTTTGTGATGCATGTTATAATATTATAGTCACATACAGAAATCAATTTCCCTTGTACTGAAGAATAAAATAGTCTTTATCATGCACTAAAAAAATAAATAAACTTATAAATAATTGCACTCTGTGTTCTTGGCTTGCCTGAGCCCAATTTCACCATGAGTATGAGATTGTGTCAAATAATTTTATAAAATAGATGTATGGCTGCTGTTAGTAATACTTGCATAAATTTCTTTTCTCATACATGTACACATGAAGATACTCTTTTGTTATACATCCCAATACAGGCTGACCCACTCCCTTTTCTAGCCTGCTGTGCCTACTAAACTTGACGTCTTTGTGTACCTCTCCAGCCATGAAATACAGAAATGATGACTTCACGATACGACAAGAGCATTGCTTTTCTGCTGGTAAGAAAAATGATAACTTTAATACTGTACATTCAAGCCTTACATGTTTTCTTTGTCTTCATATGAACATAGTAGATTTACAACTTGGTTTGTTGTCTGATATTCATAAAACTAACAACTCATGAAAATGGTGGCTCCCACAAAAAAAAAAGAAAAAAAAAAGTAAGTTGTGTATCATGTCTAAGGAGGGAAGTAGCTTACATTCCTCTTAAAAAGTTATTAATCTTCTCGAGGATAATCATTTTGTCAGTGTGGTTCTTGATTGCAAAATCAACCACTTGTAAGACTGGCATGCAGGTCCCATTTCACAAAATATGCTTGTGAAAGTATGGCAGATTACAGTATCTTATCAGTATCAAATTATGTGTTCTACATGACATTGTAGATAATATTGATTGGACTTCAAAGCATTTTGAAAGAGCTTAAATGTTGATGCTAGCCAAGTGAAATAAATCAATCAGATCCCACTAGGGTGCAAATCAGACATGTTGCCGTGAATGAAATAAGTAGAAAGTAAGCAGTTCTAGACAGGTATTTGTAGGGCTCAACATTAGCATTTATTTTCCTCTCCTTCAGACAATTAAAGGCATAATTTACCATTTGCAGATGAAACAAAAACCCAGTATTAATGATTTGAAATAGTTCCAAAATATGAGTTTGGGATAGAAACATCCACTGTAAAAATTTGAATCTGTATTATCAATGTTCAGTACAAAATGTGAATAATAGTTATAATAAAAATGTTGCCAGACTAAACTGTCTACAATTATGGTTTAATGAGAAAAATACTGATATCTTCTTATATTTTAGGCTTTATTGCAAAAATTTTATATGGTAGGATGTTTTGTGATACAACAGACTTACACAAATATGCATCATACAAACGTATGTGATATCTGGAACATTTTTAAATCACTGTTCAACTTTCCCAAAGGTAAACAGGACCTTGAAAATCTTTTGCACTTGAAATTTTGGTGGCTGGAAAATGAAATACACTATGGTGGCCCAAAATTTATAAAAGGAAATTTTGAATTCCAGCTGCTCAATGGGACCACAAAAAGATACTCCTTATTGGAAATTTGGTAGCTCGACATCAATTTATAGTGGCCCCGGGCCACCATGCAGGCTGCCAGGCCACTGCTTATGTCGAGGGGTGGGTTAGAGCATGGACCTATGGTTAGAGAAGGTTAAGAAGGGGATTGTGGTGGGGTGGGGGGGGGGGGGGGTTGAGGGATATAAGAGCTAAGAGAAACAAATCCTTTTATAGTTTACCATATGCAGGGTCTTGCAAAGTGTATGAAATTTAAATGCCACAAACTGAATTGGCATTCATTTGTCTTAATCTGTGCAAGAGTCGTAAATGTAGTTGTGTTGGGAAAATTTACTGGACATATTAATTGATATGCATATTCATCACCAGGAGTTTTAATCAATTGTTTGTCAAAGTTTTCATCCAGTAAACTCCGGGCTTTTGTGAGTTGATTTTCCTGTGAGTATGAAATGGTGACCTTGAGAATATTGCCATAATAATTGCATGAAGCATGATTTTTTTCTGTCTCTACAAAGAGAGTGCTGTTGGTATTACATAGTATTTTTCATCTTATTTTTCATGTATTTAGTTTGGTGCCAACAAAAGATGTGCCAATATAGTGCCATCTCTTTTTCTTAATATCATAAGGAGAAATTCTTTTTCATCCTGGATTTTCTGTCTTTGTCTTGGGCTACGTTATTCTATAAGTCACAGCCAATGACATACCTGCCATCTGTTTCCATTTTGCAAGGAACATTCATATTTGTTGGGAAAGAGGAAGCTTTATTACCCTCGCCCAAGAGGTTAATGTTTTTGTTGGCAGTGGTTTGTTTGGCCTGTTTGCAAAATAACTCAAAAAGTAGTGAATGGATTTAGATGAAACTTACAGGAAAAGTTGATAATGACATGAGGAATGGATAAATTTTGGTAGTAATCTGGGAATTTTCATGAATTTTTGAAGGATTTTTAAAAATCTTTTTGCAAATAGGGTCAATGAACTTGGGAGTGAAACTGATATGAGGTAAATAAAAAGCTTCTTGGATTTTAGGTATGGGAAATTGGGCAATTATCAGCATACTATGTATAATAGGTGGAAATGAGGTGCTTGGTAGAGGTCTGTGCTCTCCGACTGCTTTTCTAGTTCAACAGTTTTGTCAACACCTGTTATTAGTGATGTCTAGCAGATTAGTGGATATTCCTATTTTTCCATTGTTTTTTCCCAGTTACTGTAAAACCAGAAATATTGGCTGCATGAAATTGTCATGTATTGCCACTGGCATGCAATGCACAGTGTAGACAAGAACTTCTTAGTTCCAAAAAACTTTACAATCAGGCTGTCTGTAGCCTACAAATTGTATAATCTCGGTGGAGGATGCAGCTCTTTTCTTTACCGTTTTGCTATTACTTTGCTATTTTCTTAACGCTTCACGTCTACTGTGGTGAGACTTTTGTGTCAGATGCTAAGCAATACACTGTATGTCTGATGCAGCTAGACTGCAAACAGTGGAAGCATCCACTGCCTATATCCACCTGTTTTGCTGTACAGCTGGTGTTTTCTTATTATCGACCATGAATAGGTGGCAGTTTTTTCATACAAAATCTGCCACCAATACCAAGTTGATACGAGATATGAAACTCGTCAGACTGACGAGTTAGGTGATACGCTTGGGGTCATCAGATGTCGGTCATCTGTGATCGACAAAGAAAAGAATATGATATAGGCACCTTGAAGTTATATTGAGCGTGCATGCAAAACCGTTTCTCTAACCTCTCGGCCACGGGACATCCACGGAAATGGTAAGGCAAAAAAGAAATGTATAGATATTACAGGGAGAAAAGTCAATGCCCACTCAACCAACGTGGCCGCGTGAACATGTTGCATTGCTAGACGGAAATGCGGCCTTGTAACGACTGATGTCGCTATGCCATTTCTGGCAACTTGGGAAAAATACGTGCCGTAAACATAAAACCTATAATCGGCTGGTTTTGATACCTTGCCTTTAATCACAATTTTCAGTGTGATGACGTCATCAAAGTACAAAACAATGACATGGTCTTGAAAGACAATTGTTCAAAGTACAACACCTCCGTCGTCGTCATTACATATTAGGGAGCTTTAGATTTTAGACGCGCGGACGTTCAAAGAGAAAAAAACATGATCTGAGCGTGCGCAGTAGCGCGGATCAAGTTACTGCGCACGCTCAGATCATGTTTTTTTTCTCTTTGAACGTCCGCGCGTCTAAAATCTAAAGCTCCCTACTATGATCGGTTTGACAAAGTCAGCCTGCAAAATTTTGCAGCAGTCGAAGCAATTTGGTCTCCAACACAAAGAGGGATGTGGTGTGTGTGTGTGTGTGTGTGTGTGTGTCTGTGTGTGTGTATAGGTGCGTTTATATACGAATGTGATTTCTACATGGACGAATATGTAATACAAAATTGAAGAAAAAAAAAGTAAAATAGCTAAGTATTTTGTTTCGTGATCTTGTGGGGTTCGAACCCGCACGTGTGCAACCTCACGTCTCTGAGACGTCGCCTTTAACCACTCGGCCATACGTCTCGACGAGAAAATATGAGGAACGTAAACTTATGTATGTGAAAGATGAATCAGGAATCGTTTTGTCCACATTCCATTCTCATTTTCAGTTTTAAACTGCAAAATTGTCAAACTGATGAGGAGATTTCAAAGAATAAAATGCATGATTACTGCAGCTTATTGTCTCAGTTACCACATACTTAAGTTACAGAGGAAATGGAGCAAAATCAGCTGAGATAAAGGTGCTTAAACGTTGTCAAGTCAATGCACATAAAAAAAAATCACCTCCCATAGACATAACACGTAAACTTGTCTGATTTTGAGTCTTTACCATTAAACAATTTGAAGTATGATGTTAAGTCTTCTCGAACCAAGAGTGTGGAACGTAAGCTTCTACGTGAAAGATGAATCATGACGATCACCCGTGACCGACACATCTTCAAAGGGATCAGTTATTAGAAGTGGAAGCCCCCGTGCCAAGCATATTGTCTCAGCAATTCCAAAGCAATGATACCCTTACATTTAGGCATACCATAATTTCCCTCTGAAATCAATGGTAGGTATTATTCATGTACAATTGCTTGCCTTGTCCATAAACTTTGCTTTACAAACTTTTTACAGTGAAACGTGTCATAACATAATTCTGTAACTCCATTAGCAGGAATTGACTACATAAAGAAAGATATATCAAATTGAACGCTTAGCGCGTATAACTAAGGGGAATTTTAGCCTGATGCTCTGTTCTTCACTGCTCAGATACCAACAACACTCATTACCTACGGCTACGTATAGAGAAACAGCCATGACGAAAATAAGTTATTTCTTTTCTTTGGCAGATAGACACACAACCCCTTTGAACACACTATAATTGACATGGAGGGACATGAAAAAGTTAATTACTACTACTAAACAGTGATGCCTTCTACTCATGTGGCACAAGATTCCTCTATAGCAACATAAAACCTGTCTACAACTCCGTTATTGCGTCAAACAATAACATCCTGGAATTTCAAAGAGATGAGCGAGACACCATACACCTGGCCTAGAGTTAATTCATTCAGTTGCCATTCCTGCTCCAGTTGAGTTATGCAAATTATTTTCCGACCTGTCTTGTGACAATATAACAGGAACAAACGTAGAGAAAAGGAAAGGGAAAAGGAAAGGTGGCAAGCGGGGCACTGTACCAAGGGCAATTTAAACAATACGTATGATAAATGAAGCAAATCCAACCTCCAGCCTCCGACCCAAAAAAAAAGAAACTTGAGCGACTGTGTGTCGTGGGGTAGTATAATTGATAAGATAATACGATAAATGACATCGATCGAAATAGAGCTGAACTGCCAAAAGAAACACAAAGAAAGAGAGAGAAAAAAAATGATAGCGTCCTGCGGGTCTCGAACATCTCGTCCTAAGGTAGTGCATAATGACCATGCAGCGCGCTAAGTGACTATAAAGCCACACGGCTGTATACCGAAGATTGGATGTGAAATTTATCTTTAATCTTTATATATATATATATATATATATATATATATATATATATATATATTTATCTTAAATATTTATACCATATACAACATGAAAAAGTTCATTACTACTACTAAACAGTGATGCTTTCCATTCATGTGGCACAAGATACCTCTATAGCAACATATAACCTGTCTACAACTCCGTTATTGGGTCAAACAATAACAACCTGGAATTTCAAAGAGATGAGCGAGACGCCATACACCTGGACTAGAGTTAATCAATTCAGCTCCCATTCCTGCAAGTTATTTAAACGTACATGTTCCTACCTATCCTGTTACAGTATAACAATAACCAATGAAGAGAAAAGGAAAGAGCAAACGAAAGGTGGCAAGCGGGACACTGTAACAAGGGGCAATTTACAATTCATTAAGTGTGACAAAATTAATGAAGCAAACCCAATCTCCAAACTCCAATACAAAACAAGGGAAATAGAGCAGCCGTGTTCACGGGTTACGTACACTTGATAAAATAATACGATAAATGACATAGGAGTAAAGCTGAACTGCCGAAAAAAAAAAGAGAAAAAAAGAAAGAACGGATAAAAGTCCTGCGGGAGTTGAACCTCTCGCCTTCCGGTATGGCGTTATGAACAACCAGCGCGCTAACCGATTATGCCACATGGCTGTCCTGAAGATCGAGTGCGAAACTTAAATCTAAATACTATCGTGACAGTGTTGACTTGTGATGGCGCTATTCAACTTCCCACAAGTGGCAGCGTGGATTCGATCAATATACAGTTGCAAAGAAAAATTGGGAATCATTCCGTACAGATTGCATTCTCATTTTCAGTTTTAAATTGCAAAATTGTCAACCTGATGAGGAGATTTGAAAACATAAAATGCATGATTACTAAAGCTTATTGTCTCAGCTACAACATACAGTTGAACCTCTTGTATCCGGACAAGTTGGGACCGGGGCTCATCCGGATAAGGGATTTGGCCGGATACGGGAGACTCAATACTTTATACATGTACATACACATGTACTGATGTAGCCTATTGTAGTACCACATGTAATAATGTGTATACCGCAACCTTTTCATTGTTACACTCAGTAACAGACCCCAAAATAGAGGTTCGTGTTTGCAAGAATGAAATCATTAGGTGATCCGAGAATCCTCTCGGATCACCTATTGTATCTGTACGGATTCTTTCTTTCTTTCTTTCTTTCTTTCTTTATTTCTGGACAAAAGTTGTGCAGAGGTTAGCTCAGAAAGTGCATTGCCTATCAATGTCAAACTTATACCATATATGTATCGTGTCTCAAAAACGACAGCGCAAGTAAAATCATAGTGATCAGTCGACCGTGACGTCACTATGACGTCATTATATGAAAACACATTTTCATGCATATCTCATTAATGGAATAGAATTTTTCAATGAAATTTACGTCACATATAGTTCAATTTAAGCTTATTCTACTCATGTTTTCAAAATTCATCTATACTCTTAAAACGTGCGCGTACGCGCGCGTTGAATTATTTGTATGCTCCAATCGAGCTCAAAAATTTTTTGCACACGTTTCAGACCATTTAGAGCATTTTTTGAAAAATTGAAAAAATCGGACGGACGCGTACGCGCGCGCCTATATACGCACGTATAGCTCATATGCAATAGAAATTTCCCGTTTTTATACTTTGATCGGATGTCTGAAATGTCAATGAATATTTCTACCAAGTTTCAAGTCAATCCGACTCAATATGACGTCATACGGGCCCGTCAAAGTTGAAATTCCGCGCGCGCGTCAATGGCAATATACAGTGCGACTATGCCAAAAAACCGCCAATTTTAAATCCGATTTTACTCGTCAGGATGGACGGTGACCCCCCATTTTCTTTACATATTTTGAAAGCTGATGAGTTGTACATGTCATTTCATGGGTTGGCGATGCTGAAAAAATGATTAAAAGGTATCAAATTTCTTAATAAAATAAAAAATGTTAATTTTCAAAATGACGTCATCAAATTTCAAGTTTACTCGAGCGTATCTTTCTTATCCTTTGCCGATTTTCACCCAAATTTCAGTATGTTGTAGCTTATTTAATGGTCTTTCATAAATGTAATAACACAATTTTAATTGAATGACGGCATCACCTCGTAAAAATGGATTGAAAGTAACCTTGTCAAATTTGACCAGTTTACGTGTTATCTCTTTGGGAGTGCAGTTTTTCTGGAAATGAAAATTGACATGACTGTCCTTTTCGAGCACTAGCTCCCTTATGCTTCGATGAATTTCTCCCAGATTTTAATATGTTGTAGCTGAGACTTTGCGCTATCGTGAATGTACCATTTATTTTTTCATACGGTGTCGGGATTACGTCCAAAAACTTGGTTGAAATTAAAGCTTATCTTCGATGTATTGGAATATTTCTTTCTTTCTACAACTTTCTTTGCAATAGCTCAAGAAAAACATACCCTATCACCACCATAATTTGCACATGTTTAGTGCATGTCACGTACATTATTTCATAAAATAACAACTACTTGATCAGACGCCATCTTGTGTATGTAAATTAGGGTCAAAGGTCATAAATATTTCATCCTGTATCTTGATGAATACATGTCCTATCTTTCCCATATTTTGCACACGTAAAGACCATGTTACAAGAATCATTTCATAAAATAATCACTTTTTGCTCAGATGCCATCTTGGGTGTGCAAAGTGGGGTGAAAGGTCATATGTACTTTTTTCTGTATCTTCGTTATGACGTGTTATCTCTATGGGAGGGAATTTTTCTAGATGTTAATATTGACACGATTGTCTTTATCGAGCACTAGCTCACATACCCTTCGGTGAATTTTTCTCAGATTTTAATACGTTGTACCTCAGACTTTGCGCTATCGTTACGTGCCCTTTGTGTTTTCATTTAATGTCGGAATCATGTTAAAATACTTGGTTGAAATTAAGCTTATCTTCGATGTACTAAGATATTTCTATGTTTCTGCAACTTTCTTTGCAATAACTCAAGAAAAACAGCCCCTATCATCCCCATATTGTGCACATGTTTAGTTCATGTCACGTACATTATTTCATAAAATAACAACTACTTGATCGGACAACATCTTGGGTATGTAAATTAGGGTCAAAGGTCACAAATGTTTTATCCTGTATCTTGGTGAATACATGTCTTATCTTTCCCATATTTTGCACACGCAAAGATAATGTTACAAGAATCATTTCACAAAATAACCACTTTTTGCTCAGATGCCATCTAGGTTGTGCAAAGTGGGGTCAAAGGTCATATGTACTTGTTGCTGTATCTTCGTTATAGTGTATACAGATTTGGTACCAAAGATGGCAGATATGACTCCCTTTTCTAAATGAGAATCCAAACATCACACGGCCAATGTCTCTGAACACAGATGAAACCTGCATGGTTATGCCTATTGCGATCAGGACTTGAATCATTGATTAAAAAAAAATCGGATCACCTTAATTTGTCAGTGATGACAAATTACAATCTCTAGTTTTCTTTTATAAATTCTTGGGAGGATTTACCTAAATAATTATTAAGATTTGTATCAAGTAATTCATATGTGTTTGTGTAGGAGTTCTCAAGGAGTTGGGAATCCCCCTTTCCTCCCATAATTCTTCAAAAAAGATAAAAAAAATCACGGCGAGATTGCGTCCGGATAATAGAGAGATCCGGATAAAGGGAGGCCGGATAATAGAGGTTCAACTGTATTTATGTTTCAGAGGAAATGGAGTTAAATCAGATGAGGTAAAGGTGCTTAAACGTTGTCAAGTCAATGCATGGTTTAAAAAAAAATCACCTCCCATAGACATAACACGTAAACTTGTCTGATTTTGAGTCTTTACCTTTAATCACAATTTCTAGTATGATGACGTCATCATATTTCAAAACCATTACATGGACTTGAAAGGCAAATGTTCAAAGTGCAACATATAATCTGAATTTGGGGTAATATTGAGCTTAAACAACAGAGATACGAGCAAATGAATGTCAGAAACAGTACCTCAAAAAAATCAATTCCACTTTTTTGATTTAAAATGACGATATGATGACGTCATCGCGTTTTCCTGGCAATACTGATACTTGGAATGTTATTTACAATTCATATACTTTTGTAATATGCAATATAAATATAGGGTCAACGGACGATTTAAAGAGCTATGGCGAAATAAACAAAGACATGTTTTTTCACTATATTTGCAGAAAGACGCGCACGCGGAATTTCAACTTTGACGCCAGTGCATTCCTTTGTTATAGGTCGAAATTGATCGGAAATCAATGGATATTATTACTCAAAGTATCAGGAATCCAAATCAGTCAAAAAAATTGCATTTTCATGTTGCTTACGGGCTCTGCGCGCGAAATTGCGCGGACGGACGCGCACGCGAGAAAATGTTTGAAACGCTTAAAATTGTCTGAAACTTCAAGATTTCCCATTGGGAAGTCGTTTTGAGCCTTTTAAAAATAAAAAACACATTTTTACCCTTCTGGTGCGTGCAGGTGTCGTATACCTTTTAAGAACGCATGTACGAAATGGGAAGAGATTAGCGGGAGAAAAATAAAGGACACATTTTCATCCCCTTTTGGCGCTTGCATCATATAGATTACAGCCGAGTAGTAATTCATGAAAATTTCGCAATCCCGTTAAAATTTGAGTAAACAATAATAGGCGCAAAAAGAATCTCGAATTCGGCCCTGCATGCAGTGTGTAGTTTTGAAAACGCATGCACAAATGCGAAGAGATTATAGGGAGAAATATAAAGAACGCATTTTCAAGCCTTCTGGTGCATGTATCACAAAAGATTACAGCCGGAATAATTAACGAAATATCGCAATCCCGCTGATATTTGATGTAGAAATAATAATAATAATAATAATAATTGATATGATTTATATAGCGCCAAATCCACTCTGCAGAGTGCTCTAGGCGCGGAAGGAAGAGAAAGTGAAGGAGATAAAGGACATACAAATATCAAGTACATGTAATGAGTAGTCAGATTGAGGCTTTAAACAAGTGAGTTTTTAGACTGCTTTTAAATAGGCGCTAAAAGGATCGTAAATTCGGCCGTGTCGTATACGCATGTACGAAATGCGAAGAGATTATAGGGAGAAAAATACAGGACACATTTTCAACCCCTTTTGGCCCGTGCATCATAAATATTACAGCCGAATAATAATTCATAAAATCATCGCAATCCCGTTGAAGTTTGAGGAAACAATAGGCGCAAAAAGAATCATGATTTTTGGCTGTGTCGTATATCTTTTAAGAACGCATTTACGGAATGCGAAGAGATTAAGGGGAGAAAAATAAAGAACGCATTTTCAACCATTCTAGCTGGTGCGTGCATCACAAAAGATTACATCCGAAGTAATTTATGAAATCGTCACAATCCCGCTGACATTTGAGGAAGAAATAGGCGCAAAAAAGTATCATGAATTCGGCCGTGTGGAACATCTTTTAAGAACGCACTTTTTTTATACGAAATTCGAAGAGTTTATCGGGAAAAAATAAAGGACGCATTTTCAACCCCTTTTGGCGCGTGCATCGTAAAATATTACAGCCGAATTAATTCATGAAATCGTCACAATCCCGCTAATATTTGAGGTGGAAATGGGCGCAAAAAGGATTGCGAATTCGGCCCTGCATGTCGTGTACCTTTCAAGAACGCATGCACAAATGCGAAGAGATTATCGGGAGAAAAATAAAGAACCCCTTGTATCGCGTGCATCAGAAAATATCACAGCTAAAATAATTAATTAAATCATCGCAATCCAACTGACCACCAAGAGCAGGTTCCCGTACGCAGCAAGTTCGTGCGCTGATGTTTAGAAAAAGTCACAAACGCATTTGATACAATCTGATTTTGTTCATTATCATTTTACACTAATTCACAAACAAACATTCTAATTTTTTCCTGTCTTTATTTTAAAATTTCTTGTGCAATAATTATAATGCAAGTTTAAAAAAAAATATTAATCTGTAAAATGTACACGAGGGGGGTACATCCATAAAAAACAAGAAAATAAGTTTGCAAGTCATTTAACGTTTTTTATGTTGTTGTTGTTGACCGGTAAATTTTCTGTTCACACCTGTAAAAATGGTAAAACGGGGCATTTACCGGTCCGACAGAGACAGGGGTCGGACCGGCAGAAAAACTGGGTTAGTGTGCAGCCCTTCACACGATGGCTACTTTTGCAGCATCCGTTACCAGCTGTCATGGCACCAAAACTGTTTGGAGTTCAGTTGCCAGCATCTCCCTGGAAGGTACTTTTTTGGAGCTGTTTGCAAAATTTAACAAAGATGAACGTTATAAGTGTTTGTCAGTGAGTGTTTCTGCCTCGCGTACCGGGCCCTGACAAGACGTAAATTTGAATGAATCTCTTGGAGTTTTGAGTGCATTGACATGGAAAAAAGGGTACCCTGTATTATTAAAAAAAAAAAAAACAAACAAAAAAAAAAACAAAAAAAAAAAAAACGACCGACCGACCCTCTTGGGTTTTGACAATTAAGGGCAAACAAACAATTTTTTTTTTTTGGCCTGACGTCATAGATATGTTACTGTCATGAAAACCTTATTGTGGCTAGATTTTGTCATGAGACATGTCGACTGAAAATGTCATGTTATTTCGTAATGTCATTCTTGAGATATTGACGACACAAAATTGTCCAGAAAGAAAGAAGAATAAAAACGAGACATGAAACTCGTCACACTGACGAGTTAGGTGATACGCCTGGGGTCATCAGATGTCGGTCATCTGTGATCGACAAAGAAAAGAATGTGATATAGGCACCTTGAAGTTATATTGAGCGTGCATGCAAAACGGTTTCTCTAACCACTCGGCCACGGGACATCCACGGAAACGCTAAGGCCGAAAAAAAATGTATACATATTACAGGGGGAAAAAGTCAATGCCCACTCAACAATTGTGGCCGCGTGAACATGTATTGCATTGCTAGAAGGAAATGCGGCCTTGTAACGACTGAGGTCGCTGTGCCATTTCTGGCAATTTCGGAAAAATACGTCCCGCAGACATAAAACCTATAATCGGCTGATTTTGATACCTTGCCTTTAATCACAATTTTCAGTGTGATGACGTCATCAAAGTACAAAACAATGACATGGACTTGAAAGACAATTGCTCAAAGTACAACACCTCCGTTGTCGTCATTACATACTATGATCGGTTTGACAGAGTCAGGATGCAACATTTTGCAGCAGTCGAAGTAATGTGGTCTCCAACACAAAACAGAGGGATATTGTGTGTGTGTGTGTGTGTGTGTGTGTGTGTGTATAGGTGCATTTATATACGAACGTAATTTCTACATGGACGAATGTGTAATACACCATTGAAGAAAAAAAAAAGTAAAATAGCTAGGTATTTTGTTTCGTGATCTTGTGGGGTTCGAACCCGCACGAGTGCAACCTCACGTCTCTGAGACGGCGCCTTTAACCACTCGGCCATACGTCTCGACGAGAAAATATGAGGAACGTAAACTTATGTATGTGAAAGATGAATCAGGAATCGATTCGTCCACATTCCATTCTCATTTTCAGTTTTAAACTGCAAAATTGTCAACCTCATGAGAAGATTTCAAAGAACAAAATGCATGATTACTGCAGCTTATTGTCTCAGCTACAACATACTTAAATTTCAGAGGAAATGAAGCAAAATCAGCTGAGATAAAGGTGCTTAAACGTTGTCAAGTCAATGGATGGTTTTAAAAAAAATCACTTCCCATAGACATAACACGTAAACTTGTCCGATTTTGCATCTTTACTTTTAATCACAATTTAAAGTATGATAACGTCATCAAATTTCAAAACCATGACATGGACTTGAAAGGCAAATGTTAAAAGTACAACATATGTGAATTTGGGATAATATTGAGCTTAAACAACAGAGATACGAGCAAATGAATGTTAGAAACAGTACCTCAAAAAAATTAATTCCACTTTTTTGATTTCAGATGATGATATGATGACGTCATAATGTATTTCGGGAAATATTGATATTTGAAACGTTATTTCCAATTCATATGCTTTTGTAATATGCAATAAAAACATAGGGTCAACGGACTTTTTAAAGAGCTATTGCGAAATAAACAAAGACATGTTTTTCGCTATATTTCCACATAGACGCGCACACGAAATTTCAACTTTGACGCCAGCGCATTCCTTTGTTATAGGTCAACATTGATCGGAAATCAGTGGATATTGTTACTCAAAGTATCAGGAATCCAAATCAGTCAAAAAAATTGCATTTTCATGTTGGTTACGCCCTCTGCGCGCGAAATTGCGCGGACGGACGCGCACGCGAGAAAATGTTTGAAACGCTTAAAATTGTCTGAAACTTCGAGATTTCCCATTGGGAAGTCGTTTTGAGCCTTTTAAAATTTTGACGCGCGCGAACGCGCGCGTAATGAAGACCTGGTTAACTAGCGTTAAAAAGTAAGATAGAGCGTGACCTGAACTTTATGTCCACCGAAAATGACGCAGAAATTACATCTAGTTATGAAGTTATGATCGATCATATGACAAGGTCCGAAAATCACAAAATGGCGCCTAAATGACGTCATAGATACAAGCGTATGTTACTGTCATGAAAACCTTATTGTGGCTAGATATTGTTATGAGACATGTTGACTGAAAATTTCATGTCATTCCGTAATGTCATTGTTGAGATATTGACGACACAAAATTGTCCAGAAAGAAAGAAGAATAAAAAAAAAATAAAGAGAGATTTTGACAATCACAATAGGTGATACGCTGATAGCGTATCACCTAAAAAATAAAGAGAGATTTTGACAATCACAATAGGTGATACGCTGATAGCGTATCACCTAAATATTAAGAAAACAACGACTAAAACAAGACGAGTACATGTACTTGTACTGTAGATGGTGGATGCTTCACACACATCTACTGTTCGTAATCTTACTGCATCAGATGTATTCCTTTAATAGCAAAAACAAAAGTCTTGCTGCATCAGATGTTTAGCTACACACAATACAGCAGAGACATCCTCCACCTTGTAGATTATAGGCTAGGCTGTCTGTGGTAACATGGAATGTTTTTTTATTACAATGTGATCCAGGTCTGAAGTATCTACAAAGTGTATTACAGCTTTGTCCAAAAACCAGTAGAACGTTAAATTGTGACTTTTGAATTTTCTTCCCAAAACCCTCTCCCTTTCTCGCTCATACTTTGGGGTAAAATCTGTCACTGGATTATGGTATATTTCAGTCAAAGTTTGACTTCTGATTTCTTTCCCAAATCCTGTCTCTTTTTTACTTTGCTCGGGAGGGGGGTGGGGGATTTGCCACTGGAATATGACACCTGCATTGCAGGTAAAGTCTGAACTTGTAAGTTTTTCTTCCATTCTCTCAATATATCTGCCAATGTACCAATAAAAAAATATGATATTAACACATGCCTGTAGTTGATGAAATTACTTTCTCTCTCTCTCTCTCTCTCTCTAAAAAGAAATAAGTAAAAATAAAGAGATTCTGTGATATATGCATATCCACCCAGGGATTTCAAATGTTTACATTGAGCTTTGTGATACTAAGCATACAAGTTCAGGGCACTGTTTCGTCAAAATTGTCAGTCTCTGACAATTACCGTAGTAACAGTCAGTGACCAAAGCATCTCAGCCAATCAAAAGCAAAGGATTTTACTGAAATTGGCAGAGACTGACGACTTGTCAATGCTGACTAAATTGATGAAACGCTCCATGAAGTATGCAAAGTCATCAAGAAAAGATTTTGATTTTGAAACAAGATTTTGATGAGAGCAAATACTTTTATTACCTCCACCAAGGGAGGAGGTTATGTTTTCGTTACCGTTGGTTTGTGTGTTTGTTTGTTAGTTTGTCTGTGTGCAAAATAACTCAAAAAGTAGTTAATGGATTTGGATAAAACTTGCAGGAAAGGTTGAGAATGACACAAGTAACAAACGATTAACTTTTGGTAGTGATCCGAGAATTTTTGGGGAATTTATGAAGGATTTTTGACATTTTGGCAGGTAGGGTCAATGAACTTGGGAGTTCAGGCTGCACGTATTGAGGTTTGCATGCGCGCACTAAAGTGCGTGCTCTGACTAGTTTCTGCTAGGGCGAGGCGCGCCGTGCAGCTGAGGGTTTATGATGTAACAAAGGCTTCTATATTGGGAAATCGGGCGACTTTCAGCACACAATGCTATAACATTAATTAACAGTATTATAATATTTAATGGGTGGAAATCAATGATACATGTATCTCTATGGAAGAACAAGATCAGTGGTGGAAATGAGCTGCATGCTTGGCGGAGGTCTGCACTTTCAGAGTGCTTCTCTAGTTATTGTTAGTTTACCTCTGAAATATCTATGATTATGTTGCTGATATATTCAGTCTAATACCAGTGACATAAACGTTTAGATTTGTTCAAATTTATCACAATTTTAATATTCCAATAGTGTATCAAAGTGGATTATGCAAAAGAGATAGTGTGCTGTCACAATTGCCCTCAATTCTTGACAATTCCATAGAAAATTGATTAGTTTAAAGTATTTGTAGCAATGACAAATTCAACTAGAGATTGTAATTTGTCATCACTGACAAATTAAGGTGATCCGATTTTTTTTTATCATGGATTCGAGTCCTGATCGAGAGACATTGGCCGTGTGATGTTTGGATTCTCATTTAGAAAAGGGAGTCATATCTGCCATCTTTGGTACCAAATCTGTATACACTATAATGAAAATACAGCAACAAGTACATATGACCTTTCACCCACATTTACACTCCCAAGATGGCATCTGAGGAAAAAGTAGTTATTTTGTGAAATAATTCTTGTGACATCGTCTATACGTGTGCAAAATATGGGAAAGATAGGACATGTATTCACCAAGATACAGGATGAAACATTTGTGACCTTTGACCCTAATTTACATACCCAAGATGGTGTCCGATAAAGTAGTTGTTATTTTATGAAATAATGTACGTGACATGCACTAAACATGTGCAAAATATGGGGGTGATAGGGGCTTTTTTTCTTGAGTTATTGCAAAGAAAGTTGCAGAAACATAGAAATATCTCAATACATCGAAGATAAGCTTTAATTTCAACCAAGTTTTTTGACGTGATGCAGACATCATATGAAAAAATGAAGGGCACACTTACGATAGCACAAAGTCTCAGCTACAACATACTAAAATCTGGGAGAAATTCACCGAAGCATAAGTGAGCTAGTGCTCGATAAAGATAGTCATGTCAATTTAAGATAACAAGATAAGCTTTAATTTCAACCAAGTATTTTAACATTATTCCGACATCATATGAAAAAACAAAGGGCACTCAAAGATAGCGCAAAGTCTCAGTTACAACATATTAAAATCTGAGAAAAATTCACCGAAGGGTAAGTGAGCTAGTGCTCGATAAAGACAATCATGTCAATTTTCACATCTAGAAAAATTCCCTCCCATAGAGATAACACGTCATAACGAAGAAACAGAAAGAAGTACATATGACCTTTTGACCCCACTTTGCACAGACAAGATGGCATCTGAGCAAAGAGTGATTATTTTGTGAAATGATTCTTGTAACATGATCTTTGCGTGTGCAAAATATGGGAGAGATAGAACATGTATTCACTTAGATACAGGATGAACCATTTATGACCTTTGACCCTAATTTACATACCCAAGATGGCATCTTATCAAGTAGTTGTTATTTTATCAAATAATGTACGTGACATGAACTAAACATGTGCAAAATATGGGGGTGATAACATATGTTTTTCTTGAGTTATTGCAAAGAAAGTTGCAGAAAGAAAGAAATATTTCAATACATCGAAGATAAGCTTTAATTTCAACCAAGTTTTTTGACGTGATGCAGACATCATATGAAAAAATGAAGGGCACACTTACGATAGCACAAAGTCTCAGCTACAACACACTAAAATCTGGGAGAAATTCACCGCAGCATAAGTGAGCTAGTGCTCGATAAAGATAGTCATGTCAATTTTCATTTCCAGAAAAACTGCACTCCCATAGAGATAACACGTAAACTGGTCAAATTTGACAAGATTACTTTCAATCCATTTTTACGAGGTGACGCTGTCATCTAATCAAAATACTGTTAGATGTTAATGAAAGAACATTTAATAAGCTACAACATATTGAAATCTGGGTGAAAATTGGCCAAGGATAAGTGAGATACGCTCGAGTAAACTTGAAATTTGATGACGTCATTTTGAAAATTTACTTTTTTTACTTTATTAAGAAATTAGATATCTTTTAATCATTTTGCCAGCATTGCCACCCCATGAAATGACATGTACAACTCATCAGCTTTCAAAATATGTAAAGAAAATGGGGGGTCACCGTCCATCCTGACGAGTAAAATCGGACTAAAAATTGGCGGTTTTTTGGCATAGTTGCACTGTATATCGCCATTGACGCGCGCGCGGAATTTCAACTTTGATGGGCCCGTATGACGTCATATTGAGTCGGATCGACTTGAAACTTGGTAGAAGTATTCCTTGACATTTCAGACATTCGATCCGTGCAATGAAACGGGAAATTTCTATTGAATATGAGCTGTACGTGCGTATATGCGCGCGCGCGTACGCGTCCGTCGATTTTTTTTGAAATGCTGTAAATGACCTGAAACGTGTGCAAAACAATTTTGAGGTTAATTAGAGCATGTTTAAATTTCAACGCGCGCGTACGCGCTCGTTTACTATGAACGTGACAAAATTTTATGAAATATATCAATAGACCGTGACTTGAACTATATGATATGTTAATTTCATTCGAAAATTCCGTTCCATTAATGAGATATTGATGTAAACGTGATTTCAGATAATGACGTCATAATGACGTCACGGTTAACTGATCACATTGATACACTAGATCTGTCGTCCTTATGACATGATACATATATGGTGAAAGTTTGAAAGTGATAGGTAGGGGACTTTTTGAGTTAACCTCTACACAAGATTTGAGGAGAAAGAAATAAAGAAGAAGAAAGAATCTGTACAGATACAATAGGTGATCCGAGAGGATACTCGGATCACCTAATTACACACAATGTACATACAATGTACTACACATTGTACACGTCATCCATTCATAGCATGGCTGTAGCTATTCACTCACTCCTGACACTCCATTCATTACTTGTGTACACTGTCTATATTGGGGGCTCTCCGCAATGCATCGAACTTGTGTCAATATGTCAGCATCGGTAGCAGCCTTGAGTTTA
Organism: Diadema setosum; assembly: GCA_033980235.1. Classification (NCBI taxonomy): domain Eukaryota; kingdom Metazoa; phylum Echinodermata; class Echinoidea; order Diadematoida; family Diadematidae; genus Diadema; species Diadema setosum. The sequence goes on along the minus strand of CM067068.1, from coordinate 37,881,294 downwards.
TAGATAGTGTATTGTACTTTGTGCCTCCCCTGGCGTTAAAGGTATTGTTTACTTTTGGGAGCAATGGTTTAAAAATGTTATGGATATCACATTTGATGCATATCAGTGTGTAAGCCAGTTGTATCACAAAACATCCTACTATGTAAAAAATTTGCAATAAAGCCTAAAACATAAGGAGATGTTTGTACACAATGTTGCAGTATCACTATTTTTCTCACTAAGCCATAACTGTAGATGGTTTAGTCTTGAAACATTTTTATTATGACCATTGTTCACATTTTATATATTATACTAATTCAAGTTCTAACATCGGTTGTTTCTATCCCTACAATGTAACTCAAATTTTAGAACCAAGTACTGTAAAATGAGGAATGTTCATGTGCATTTTAATTTCGCAATTTTCGCGAGAGCTGAGTTTTGCAAAATCAAAATGCACATAAAGATCTTGTCTGTGTAGACACTATATGCAATGAATGTTAGAGGCAACTCACCCAAATTTCATGCTGTGAATAAGGCCATCAGCTCCCATTCGCAAAAAAAAAAATTTATGCCACGAAAATATTGTGTTTTACATTATTTTGAAACACTAAATCTGGGGTTTTCTTTCGTATGCAAATGGTAAATAATGCCTTTAACATGTGACATGATTGCAGGTTCACCTTATTCATTGTTCACCTTCTTTTGTCACACATTTGCCTACTTGGATACTTTGATGATAGTTCCTTCAAGCCATTCTTTCGCTTCAGTGGGTATTTTGTGTTTCAGTTTTGACGGGGATTTGAGGGAATGTACATGTACATTGTACATTGCATGTACCATTCATGAGTACTTGTACAATGCGTTTGCTAGTACAGTGTTCATTGAATGAGCTATAAGCGACATGTAAATAAATGAAGTACAATGCACTCTCGTAATAACAAACACGGTTGAAATACAAATATCACAATTTTGTTACACTGTAACAACAAAGAAAAAAAATTCAGGTCCCAAGATTATCATGCAGATGTCTTGAATTTATTTGGTTGGCTGTGTAATAAAATCTGTGTACTGAAAGAAAACTGTCGGTCATGAGTACTTTCTTATAATTTGAGTCGGGTGTATGCCCTGTACTGTAGATCTCTTATATCCCCTTTCCAATCTTTATGAGAGATCAATGTATCAGTACCTGTCTCTGTTCTCAGATTTCATCAAAGATTCATGATTCAATGATTACAGAGATTTGTTTTAGGGGGAACTTATTTGTGTGTGTGTGTGTGTGTGTGTGTGTGTGTGTGTGTGTGTGTGTGTGTGTGTGTGTGATTATGTTTAGTTTGATGCTTTAAGTTTGATTCCACTGAATGTGAAGACCATGAATTCAATTTTAGTTTTAGTTTTCTTTGAATGTCAGTGAATATCGTCCATGCTGATTCCTGTAGTGAAGAACTGACAACATTTTCCATTTAAAAAAAGCAATTTCAGTCATGGTTGTTTTATGGTACCATCATACAAAAATGATCAATTGAAATTGTTGACAGCAAATAAGTGATTGAGCATGCACTTGTAACAGATTGAACATATGCTGTGCTGTGATGTCAGAGAAGTGTGATGGTGCAAAACTACAAGTTAATCCATTGATGATGGCTGATTTTGCTACATTTGTACAACACACATTTCCCATAGACACTTGCCCAAGTATACTCGGGGCTCGTCCTCAACGGGTTAAAGGAGCCTTTCATGGAAGCAAGTGTGAAGGGATGATGTCAGAGTGCAGTATCCAAAAATAAGTCATCAATTATTTTCATACAAACATTAAAACAACAATATTGATCACACAGATAGATGATAAGCATACAAATTTTAGTGGAGACGTCACAAAAATTATGTGATAAAGGCTTGTAATTAAACTAATGATCCCTTTGAGATAAGTACACTCTACTATTAGGTTCTGTTTATAAAGTATAACATCACAGATCAAAATCATGATGTGTAAAACATTCAATTTTACAGAGGATACAGGATAACATTGAGAAGAAATTTCAGCCTTAAATCTCTTGAATTAAAGTTGTGTACAATGAATCAAGGAGATACAATATTTCAGATACTTGATTCCTTTCAGTGCAAAGATCACACCTTTGTTATATCAAGTGATCTTGGGCAAGTATTGTTCCATTGACTAGGTGACAATCAACACTACATTTTATGTTTTGAGAGGCTCTTAAACTGAGGTGATGGGAATAGCATTTCTTTTTTCTCTTTTTTTGATGCTGTCCTGCACCCCCCCCCCAAAAAAAAAAGGAAATGTAGACCTAGTGCTATTTCCATCACTGAGAAACTATCAATATTTTCACCAGTGGATCAAACCAGAATTTTCATCCAACAAATCTGAAGAAAATATGTGTGTACCAGCATAAAACAGCAACAAAAGCTTACGTATAGAGTAGTCTTTGACTGTGTTCGCCAACTATTACTACAAAATTCAAATGAGCGAGAGAAAAGTATAGTGTTGAATATTGACAGTTTATTATTTAGTCTGCTTTTTAGTGTCTTCACTATCTGTAGAACTGATAAACTCAGTTGGTAATCAATGTGAACCAAGAAAGCTGCTCCTCCATGGAGACTGCCAATTTGATTGTTTTATGTACAGTAATTATTGTTGCACAGACAATCAGTGTCTACAATAGTACAAGGCTGATAACACTTTACTATTGATGAAAAACCATCTATTACTCACATGAATTGATGTACTTAATGCACTACATGTACTATACCATGAATGAAGTCACTGTACAGCACATTTTCTCCATTGGTATTTTGTTTTCTACATCATAGCAATGTTATGGATGGACATATGATGCAATGCACCGTATTTAGCGGGTAGACCAATCTCTGAGCTGAATTTTATTAATGAGGGTATGTTTATTGTAACATATCAAGAGAAATACAGTATTAGGGTACAAAGAGTCGCCAAGTTTCTTAACTGGCTGGGAGCAGAGACAATTTGTCACCTGGGGGGGGGGGGGGATACAGGAGGGGGTTTCTCTCTCTCTTGGTGCTCCCTTGGTAGGGAGATTTTTCACTATGGAATTGGTCTTTATCATGCAATTTTGTGCATAGACCACAGAGTATACCTATCACCCAGTTTTAGCTGCATGATTCTCTTCTGTTTGTGATATGGAAGATGGTTCTGAAAGAAGTCATTATAAAAAATGAGTATTTTCCCCAAATAATCTTCAAGGGGGAATGAGTATTTGTTTGTAGAATGTACTGTATAACTGACATAATTTGGTAGAGTGTATACGACACATTTTTTTTTAGAACATCTGGACTATAATTGTATTTGTTAAGAATAATAGATGGCTGTATATTGATAAGGAAACAACCATGTAGGTATCCTCTAGCCAACTTCCTGGGAGGAGTGAGAAAATGAGTACTGGGTGGATGAGTGTGAGTTGGTAGCTGGGATGTAAGACTTGATAGTTCTGTTTATATAGTGTGTGGTGCTAAAGAAATCCTAGTTGCATCTTTTCAACAGACTGTTATTATGTGTGAAGAGTACATGATGCTCTGTTCTAAAAATGCTTTCATGTATAGCTCAAAAAGACTGCAGACCATAGAAAACAAGAAACCTGATGTGCCACTAGCTATTAAAGATTATATACCTCATATATAGAATCCTCTCATCTGATTGGTTAAAAGTGGAGTCATGAAAATAGCTGTGCCCTATTTTTGATTTACTGTGCCTGGCACCGGGGCACAGTAAATCAACTGTGCCCTGTAAATAGGTTTGGAGACAGTCGCGACCCCGTACACATAGTTTGGTAGATCGCTCTCATATGTACGCACCAATGATACAACCGCCGCGCATTCGATCAAGGTGCTGTAAAAGAGACTAGTGGTCACTGTGCCCTGTAAATAGGTTTGGAGACAGTCGCAACCACTCATGATCACTCATATGTACGCACCAATGATACGACCGCCGCGCTGTTGATCAGCATTGATTACGAGTGCTGTGAAAGAGACTGGAATCTATATTTTCGGTATCTATATTTCGGAGTCTATATTTTCAGTATATAAGGGCAAGTCCAAGATAACACGCGCGTTACGTATGGAACATTCAGAGACTTTTATGACCTGAAAAATAGTGTTAATGGCCATTGATCATATTGAACTTTATCATGGTGATTGATATCTAGGAGAAGTATAAAATTGAGGAAAATGACCTTGACAATTATATTCTAGAAGAGAAAATTTGTGCCGTAACGTATGGGACCAGAAAAATTTTGTTTTTTTGAACATTTTTTTCAACCTCAAAACTCTCTGAAAGTATTTCATTCTACAACTTGTAACTCACTGTGATGAAAGTCACAACACTCAAGATTATCACAGGTAAGTTTCATGTCATTAGGCAAAAAGCTCTAATTACAGGTTCTGATTAAAGACAGACATGACGTGTTACGTATGGGACAGTTACGTATGGGACACTTTGTCCCCCATTCATTTAGTGTGTGGAGAACCATGCTTATGGGTATTTTGCATAATTATTGAAGTAAAATCAGTTGAAACTACTCAAATACTGATCCAGATTGTCAAGGAAACAATATTCCCCAAATATTCATCATCACATTCATATTCAATCATATTTTTATATTTTTATGACCAACCTGAGTATGCATGCCCTTTGTCCCCCATTCGTTTAGTGTGTGGAGAACCATGTTTATGGGTATTTTGCAAAATAATTTTGCAAAATACCCATAAACAAATTTTTGCATAATTATTGAGGTGGAATCAGTTGAAATTACTCAAATACTGATCCAGATTGTCAAAGGAACAACATCCCCATCATAATCATCATAATCATAATCATATCATCATAATCATGTTCAGTCATATTCTATGTTTTTTATGACCAACCTGAGTATGTATGCCCTATTTTTATCAGGATAGTTACTACTAAAAAATTGTAGTTTAAAGTGTTTACTTCCATTGATGAAGGGCAGTTTGCCATTTAGTTTCAATAAAAAACAACTGGACACAAGAAATATTAATTTTAATAGATAAGCAATACCTGCTGCGTGGAATTCCAGTAATCGAGTAGATGTATGATGTCTGTCTAGCAGTCAGGTCATTGATTTGAGTCACACCTCAGTATGTATACCCATGAATTTTGTTGTGGCTACTATTGAAAACTGAATAAGGACAATTTGTGTATCACTTGCAATAAAAAAAAAAAATAATAATTTTACTTTATTTTATTTCTTTTTTATATCACAACCGTTTCAAATTGGATATCCATCAAATTAACTGTGACACTTGAAGTGATATGTTACATAGTGTCAGCATGCAGGAGATAAAAGAAAACGAGTTTACTTTCAATTTCATACACCTTTTCTCTTCCTGTTTCAAATTGAAAATCTACTGGATGATACCCAATACATAGTACTAGTGATAACAATTTTACACCTGTACTGTATGCCCTGCACTTTTAAACCCTTAGCCCATTGACGACGAACTGATTTTACTACAACATGGGTTTCACATACTAACTGCCTGAGTATACAGTGCTTGTGACTCATCCTCAACAGGTTAATACATGTGAATGCCCTCTCTCTCAGACCATCTTAATCCTTCACCATGAACTTTTTACTTGTCTTAACTGCATTGATGCACTACTGGCAAAGATAGATAAAGAATTATCTAATCAAAAGATTTTCCTATACAAAGGAATACCTGTACTTGAAATGGGTACGTGTTATTCTTTTTGAGAAGAGCCCTGCTGCTGGAATGACAAAATAATGAAAGTGATTTGTTTGTTTGTTTTTTATTTTCATTTGATAACCTGTTGGAGATTTGTTAAACGTACTTTATCTTATATTTGTTTGTTTATTCTTTGCAGTGGTATTGATCATTGAAACATAAAAAGGCATGAAAGAAAGAAATGCTTAAAACTGATTAAAATGTACAAACAGTATGTCTGTAATTTTAAAGATAGTTATAATTATTTTTTTGTGATATTATTGTTTGTGTTTCCTCAGATCCTGTCTGTGCACTGCTGTCTGGCTGTCTCTTGCTCTCATGATTATGAATGCAACAACGAGTGAGTATAGAAATGTAGATTATAATCTACAGTGTATAGTAATGAAGGCATTTTTGTGGTGCATTAAACACTTTATCCCTGCTTAATGTGCCCATGCAATATCCGAGCTTATATGAAATGCAGCACCAAATTTTCCATAGATACTGTATTTAAAGTGGCTGTGCAATAGTGCATGATGGTATTTCTTTCATCTGTTGACTGCTCAAATTCTCGCTGAAAGAGTGTAAACTTCCAAGTCTCATCTTGATACAGTTTACTTTAAATTCTTGGAACTGCTTTCTACCATGTGTACATTGATAATCATCTTATTGTTAGGGGTAGATCAAGCTTTCTGACAAGGGGGGGGGGGGTTTAAAGGGTGCGTACAGTTCTGGTTGAGGTGAGGATTTAGCTTTTAACATTGTGCGAGATATTCAGAAATCACTCTATGAGATGTCAAAGAGCATGCAATTCTAAGGGGTATCAAAAGTTTATTTGATGAAATCAGTTTTGAAATGGCTGAGATATCCAAAAACAAGGTGAAACAAAGAGATCCTAATAAAAGGCATGGCCTGTCGCCTTTTATTATTATCATTTTTTTGGATATCTCTGCCATTTGAAAACCAATTTTCATCAAATAAACATTGAATCCTTCTTAAAATTACATGCTCTTTCATATTTCATAAGAGGTTTCTCATTATCTCACTTAGGAATATTCAAAACATGAATCCGCACCTCAACCAGCACTGTACAGTCCCTTTTCAGTTTGGGTAATGACAAGAAAAATGAAACACCAAAAAAGGTCTTCATGTCTTTTTCTGCCACTTCTCTCCCAAAATGGGCTGACAATAAAAAATAAGATAGGTCTTCACATTTTTTGCTTCCACTTCTCTGCTAAAAAGCATAAAATAAAAAAATAGAAATAAGTAAAAAAATAATAGAATAAAGAAGGAAAAGCTCAAGGGGGGAGTTTCAACTCCCTACATTCTACTATTAATCCGTAATAGGCATAATAAGGATTTGAATTTCAGTTTATGTATCTTGAAAGTAACTTTCTTTTGTCAACTCAGCTGATTTCTGGTTTTGAGGGTTTTTTTATGTACAGAGATCCCAAACTATTCTCCCTCTCAATTTTGTTTTCTTCATTTTCTACCTGTGGGCCTTGGTATAAAAACAGTATGTATGAAACCACCATGAATTATAGAATCATGAAATGCAGTGAGCAGTGTCTGACAAGCCATTTGCAGTTGTTGCCATCACCCAATAACATAACTCCATTTTGTTCAACTCATTGAAGGGTGACTCAGTGAGTTTTAATAGACTGTTTCCCTAACAAACACCTTTTCTCAAAAGTAGCAATCCTGTGTGTTCAGTTTGTCTTCATGGGTTGGACACAATTGTGATGAGTTTTATGTCAACTGAAGACACCTCTTTCAGAATTCTACCTTAACAAAAAAATAAAATTTGTTTGTGGCACTGTTTTCTAGATTATGCAGTGTCACATATTTGAACAGGCTATTAATATGAAAATAAGAAAAAACACTGAAAAAGGCAAAAATGTGACATCTGAGGCAAACTGATTCTTAATGAGGCTGAAGTTTTGAAGAGAAATAGAAAGGGAAGGAGGTTCATGTTTGTCAAAAAAAGAAAAAATTGATAAATTCATCTTCAAGTCAGCCAGCATAGTTTAACTCATCATGTACCATGGTGGAAACCCCCTGTGTGCTCCATTATTCTGAGACACCAACATAGTCATGCTGTGAGATAAAAAACCCATTGTTTTTCAAATCTATACGTAGCTTTTAATATTTGTTACCTTGGACATGGTATGAGTAAAGTTCTGGAGAAAATGGCAAGCCTTGCATCTGATGAAAAATATGATGTATGACAAATGCATATTTGCGTTTCTTTCAAATGACCACTAGCTACATTATTGTAGAGGCGTAACTTTTGCAATACAAAACGAATGCAGTAGGGAACACTGCTCAATAGTCAATCAACACATAAAATGTAAAGCTGTGGCATGAATGAACTTGCAAGATACGTTTTCATTATACTGTGAAATTTGGCGATTTAGTGATCAGTTTGGGTGGGTTAATGCGTTTGAGCAGAATATGTGAAGTTGGCACACTGTTGACTGAGTCAAGCGTACAGATGTGGCACATAGAGAGTTAAACATCCTTATCGATGCCTCACCATTACATGACTTGTTGATGTCTGTTGTAAATGTGACTTTCATGGGACGTGTATTCCCTCTTACAGTAAGTACTGTGACAAGGGTGTGTGCAAAGAATGTCAGAAATGTCCAGTGGACGTCATCCTTGGGATCCATCCAGACTTCCGCTATCTTGACCGATGTAGTAACTTCCTTGACTGCCCACAATGGTGTGGAGAGGGTATCCCAGATCCCTTGCCCAAAGATACACAGGAGGAGATAAACAAAGCATGTATACCTGGTAAGTATAAATGACATCCAAACAATAATGCTTTACGCTATAGTTGGGATATAATATATTATTTGTAGAAATATCTCTCACATTTTTTTTCTTGTCCTTTGATCGGTCGAGGGTATTGAAAGTGACAAAACATCTTTCAACCGTGAAAATTCTAGTCCAGGCAGCTATTTCCCCAGAGAAAAAAACAAATTTGCTGTTGGCAATTCGTTATAAAATGTACCACTAATGCGTCAAAGGCGTGTATTCTAGTGAATGAGAAGATATCGCATCCTGCCCACTGCATTGACATGGGTACAGTATGGTAGCGGCCCACCAACATGGCATGTTCTCTTCACAAGAAGACAGGTTTAGGTTTTCACTTAGAAATGAATAGGCATCACGTACCACAGACCATGCATACACTTATGCGTGTGCATGTAACTTTGTGGATAGTAAAAATGAACTAGGGTGGTCTGTCAACCATGAACCTTTCTGTAAACATTAAGTAAATCCCACTTTCTTTGCAGTTTCAAATTATTTGTGAGGAATATATAACAAATATATTGGGCCATTCTTTGAGGCACTGGTTAAAGTATGTGTCTTTGGTGACTTCACCAGTAGGTCCTTTTATACCCCTCACAAATTATTTCCTGTCCTCTGATTGGTCGAGGGCATGGAAAGTGACAAAACATATTTCTACCCTGAAAATCCTAGTCCAACTCTTTCCCTAGGGAAATATTAAAAAAAAAACTATATCATGCTGCCATGGCGATATTTGCTAAGTGCAAATGCACCACTCTTGTCACATGCACATGGTGCATGAGACAGTACATCACAGTACGGTTTTTGTAAGTAACATACTGTATACGCCATATATTTAGCAAGTCTAATTTTTCGTAAATCGGGACTTCACAACAATTTCATGAGTAATAAATTGGCTATTGTGGAGTCCAGTACTGAATGGAGAAATGTATGTGTGCACATTACATTCATGTCAGGATCGGAGTTGATATTTTAGCCCGCTTTTAAATTCGCGAATATCACCTGACTCGCAAAATTTGTGAAAATAAAAACCTCACAAAATATTGGGTGTATATAATATGGTAATATGCAACATCTATATAAAGGAATATTAACAAATTAGTTGGCTTGTTTTTATAGCCTTGCTGTATTTGCTGTTTTGTTTATATTGTTTTACATGTATCTCACCGTTTGTGTGCATGATTTTTATGTTATTTGTAAGCTGACATAGGCTCTTTTAAGTCAAATTTTTGAAGCCTTACTTGTACACGTTTTGTAGATCAGACTTAAATTTCCTTTGTCATAAAGGACAGTGACTATTATATAATACAATGTAGAGTACTAGTAACTAGTGAAATGTACTTTTAAGAAGTTCCCAGTTTACTCTTTGCTCTCTGTCAGACAACAAAACAAAACAATAACCCCCACAAAAATAAAACAACTATCAAATATACCAGTCTAATACTCACTTGTATTTGTAGAACATACTAATGCTGATAAACATGCTTCAAACTAACATCTAATTCAAGGCTTTCTGATATACAAAGCACCATCAGCATTGTGCCAATGTCAGTAGAATAATAATTTAAGTATCAATTTGTTTTATAGTTAATAATTGAAAGTTCCTATTAAGGGATATCACTTTTATACCCCTGCCCGAAGGGTGCCGGAGGCATTTTTTTTTTTCTCAGAGTTTATGTTTGGTTGTTGTTGTTTTTTGTATGAGTGAATTCATGAAAGCTGTAGTTACACTGAAATCTGTGAAGTTGTCTTCTGCATGGCGTCTTTCTTCCAACTTGGTAGGAAGCAACATCTCAATCATTTTAACAAACATTTAAAGATTACTAGAATGATAAGCTTGTAAAGGCTTCTTGTCCTGATTCTCATGTGATGTTTGAGAGTGATTGGCAGTGCATTCATGGGGTTATGTATCATCAGGGAATCATTTTCCTGGTATCACATAGCAATTTGCTATGCGTTTTGTAATGACTGCTATACAAAATGTCATTTGCATAGCAATTTCTTCACGTAGACTTGTACACCATATTTGTTAAAAATGTATGTCAATTGACAAAAATTGCCATTCAATTTTGAGAAGGAAAGTTATTCCTTGATGAATCATATCTACATACAATTTGTATCTCATTTAAATGACTGAATTTATCTTGATATCAGTGTTTTCTCATTAACATGATGGTATTATGTTCTCTTTCATCTCTTTATGTCAATTCAGAGGTGAATGTAACCATTGGAGAACCGCTATTCAACACGTCAACCAACACTTACTCCGTCACATGCACCGCAGATTTCTCCCACTTCACCCCTTCTCTAGAATGGCGTGATCCGTCAGGGAAAGTCATTGAAAACAAATCTTTAAATGGAATGAAGACTAACAACCTTAGTCTACAGATCCCAAACTTCGGTGTAGAGAAAGAAGGTCTCTATGTCTGTGTGGCAGAAGGAGAAGGATACATCAAGGCACAAAATGCTACCATCCAGTTAGACCATGGTATGTCTTAGATTTACCAACTATTCTTTGCATCCTCTAAATACAGTTACCACCATTTTGTTTTTGTTTTTGTTTTATCTTTTTAACAGAATGATAATTGCAGACCAGTATGGAAATCTACACTAGATGGTATTACAGTTATCTGTGTAGTTGGTACTTCCAGGGCCCCATTTCATAAAAAAAGTTTAAATGATAGCAACTCTTGCTGGAATGGCAGTTGTCATGGTAACAACAAGAATCCAGCTTTCTGATTGGTTGTTGCTATTGGAAGTTGTCATTCCAGCAAGAGTTGCCATCCTAACATCTTTATGAATTGGGGCCCTGGTCAGGCTAGGAGGTTGAGCTTTGATGAAATTAAACACATTTCTAGCATACCATTATAAGTAATGCTGTAGTGCTGGTAGATTTCATTCCAACTAAATATGGATTCTTGATGTGAGTGATACTCGTGTTGCCTGTCCAGCCATGTTTTAACTGGATGTTTTCCTCTGCAATATTGAATAAATGTTCCTTTTTCAGGCATTGACATATACTGCATAATACTTGTTCTGCAAGAAATAATGTCTTTGCTGTTGATTTGATTATGTACTGATTATTAAATCACATGAGGTTTAATTTGATGATATTGTACTAAAAAGATCTAGTGTACACAGCCCTAGGGCTTACAACCAGTAGTATTATTGAATATTCTTTAAATAGCATACTGAGCTATATTTTACAATCTATTGAGAGTACAAAACAAGTGTTTGTTTGCCAACTTGATTGAGCTTGTCATACTAGGGCGCTATTGTGGAATAATTTTGTCCATCATCTTTCTTTACCATCATCAGTTGTTTTTCATCCACCATTCCTAAATTTCTTGCACTTATCTGGTTATCTATTCAATACTCCACAGTCTCATATGTTAAGATTTGTTAGAGGTTCAAATTTTGTGATACATGTGTCCACTGATTGAGCAGGAACCTAGATCATTGTTCGTAACTAGTGCTTCAAAGGGCAAAAACAATTTTTTGTGATGAAATCATCTTCTTTTGATTCAAGTTCAAGTTTATTTTTTTATTTTCTCCATCTCAACATTATCAGGAACATCTGCACATATGCATGAATGAAAACTAACAGAACACAATGTGGTGTGTGTTCGCAGTATTATATATTTAGGTAGAGAAACAATATGAAGAAGAAGGGATGTACAGAGTGAAAAAAGGAGGTTTTGATATTATTTGATTATTGTCTGTCAGACTGATGCCTCACAGTGACAATGATGTTATCTTCATGGAAGGTATGACATAGTAACACCATCATGTATCATTCTTTTCTACTCCACACATCATAGTCATGTGACCGCCCAGCTCAAAACCCCACAAGAAGTGGCCGGTAAGGATTCTTTGTAATGGGCCAAAATAATCTAGAAGTCATTTTGTTTGACCGACTCAAATTTTTAAAGTATATCTTACCCGGGAGAGTATAAATCTTTTGTCAACCTACTGTCAACATCTAGCAACTTGCAACAAAACTGAAATTGAGATAGTTTTTTCAGGACAATATGTATTACAAATTAAAATTTAAAAAAAAGAAAGAAAAAAAAAATATATATATATACATGATATATATTTATATATGCTGTATTTATATTTATATATTCATATATTTGTATATATATATATATTTTTCTTCTTTTTGACAGGCACTGCTTCACCATCCCCCACCCCAGAAATTCATACTTTTGTATTCACAGCACATTTGTGTGACACTATAGACTACTCTTTATCCTCGTTTCTTCCTTCTCCATGAAATTATACCTCTTGCTTCTCCCCTATTTCATTCACTTTTTGATTGGGTTAGAATTGCCTGATTTTAACAAAATATGTATCATTTAAGAGTTTAGAGTTTATTTTTTAAATTACAATTGAGAACAGTAGAAATTCATTTTGGCCTAGGTTTTGTTTGTTTTGAGCTGGGCGATCACATGTATGGTATGACTTCACAATGGCACTAACCTGCTCAAATGCACTCTCAGATTATGCATTGTCAATGCTTTGTGTGTATATTACTGATGTCTTGCCTATAACATGAATTCCTTTGTGAAAATGATTATGCAACATGCATGATTGTCTTACTCTCCAGTTAGGTTGTGAGTCTTAACATTTATTTGTAGCTGACATTTTTTTTTTCATAATCCCACAATTTTCAAATGAGTCTAGAAAGGCTGAAATTTGAGCAATATGGCATGCTATTAAAGTTTTGGGGATATTGGAAAAAGTATCACATACTCATGGGAGATGGGTAATAGTATGATATGATCCATGTCATTTGTCCATTTGGAGAAAAATGTTTATGGGTCAAATACATGTATGTATTTGAATTTACTGTCCAGATATGTCATGTGAATGATGATTTCAAATGTTTTATGAATTCAACAGGGAACAGCACAGCAATTTATCAACATCAGATAGAGGCTATCACAGGGTGTGCTATCTCATTATTTTTCCTGAATTTTATATTACATAATCTGTGTCTTGCCCTGTAACATCTGGTTTTTTTTTTTTTTCAAGAATATCTTAAAGCATTAACCATTTTGTTTGTCTCCAAGTTAATTGCATGATGCATCCGACTTGTAGCAAGTCTTCCATTGATAGATAGAAGGATCTCAGACCTGCTAGTCAGATTTGAGCAGTTTTCGGAGTTCCAAAACTGGACTGCAACAAAATTCACAGTAAAACACACAGCCACTAATTGTCATGATTATTTGAGTTGCTATTTGAATCACGACACAAAAACCATTCTTTTTTTTTCAAGTGTATGGACATAATAATCGTGGCTCTTAGTGAGATTGAAATTACTATCCACACACCATTTAAAGTGCAGTGTTTTGAAAAATACAAGTGTAGTCCAGTTTTTTCTGAATGGTCTTGCTTATTTGCAGTGTATGTGTGCATTAATGTAGTGCAAAATTTGTCCCCTTTTATATCCCATAATGCAAGGTGCACAGGAAAGTCTGTTCCTACTCTGAGACTCGTGCACCTGCAGTTTGATCTTATTCAAACAAGGGCGATTGAACTCACAATGTTTCTTTGTGAACAGGTGTGATTTGGATAGCAATTTCTTTCTTGTGAATGACAGTGCAAAAAAGTGTGATTTAAATCATGGTTTTTCAGTGTTTGTGACTGATCCTTTTATAGATAGAAACTTTGCAGCTTGTTTTTATCTTGTGATATTGATAATAGATTGTAAGCCAAGCCCCACCTTAATCAGAATCATTACTTCTATCACATTAGTTGATTATCTTGCAGAATCCTTGTTGTTGTCAGTTTGTTTTTGAGTAGTCATAGTGACTATCATAATGATAGCTGCAAATCAAATTGACGTTCTGTGGCTCAATCATCTGTAATGTATTTGGGACAATGTGTTTGTGATGAATATGATATGCATGAAGTAGTCTGCCATGGTTCGGTGAACATGATTGGGTGTGTGGGTATGACTCATGACTCACAGGGATACTCGTATTCAAATCATAATGGATTAATTCTTCTTCTAGAAAATGGCAAAAGAAGTTTATAGTATTGACTGCCTCTTTCAATGATTCTTTCAAAATAAAGAAAAATACAGCATCTGTAGTAGGAAGCCTTTATGTGTGGCAGATTACTGGGGGGGGGGGGGGCAGGGATACTGATACAAATTTATGACAAGCTGTTTGGTAAATATGGTACAACATGAAGCCCATGGGCAAACTCTGCAGCATTCAACCTATCCCTGAACTAGGCTGTAATTATGAGTATATTAGGGGAATTCAACATTATAACAATAATTTTCATTGACTTTAGGCTGGTTCCAAAGGGCCTCAAACCAGAGATCTTACATTTGATTGCAAGAATGCTACTTGACCAGACATGTTGCCTTTGAGAAAGCCATAAGATTGAAAATTACAGATCAGTGATAATTTAAATTGAATAAGAGAAGGTCATCTGCAAATGAGTATGTTATGTCAGCAAGTTACCTGTTAAAAATATGCAACAAGATCAAATCTGTTCCTGACACGAATGTGGCATGTGTACCATTATGATTTACAGTACACAGTATACAGGGACACTTTTTTTTTTGACATGGGTGCATAGCAAGTCAGATAGGGAGGGGGTCACCATGCGCAGTTTAGCTCCGGGTGGACACAATGATCAACGAGCTTGTGAGTTAGTGTGAACCTCGCATCTCGTTGGCTGCACTATTGTGTATGAGCATAAGGTTATCTAGCAAAGACTTTGCACTTCCATTGTAATCATCGAGTGGGGCTCACTTGTAAGTTGTAACTTGAAGTTTAGGTGCTTGTATGAACCTGTGTCGTGAATTCACAAGTGGAGCTAATCATCGATGGTTTAAGTTTTCTAATTAAACTTCAAGTTTGGCAACTGCATGTGAATGTAACTTTTGATGCCCTGTCCTTTCACACAGAAGACTCAACCTACATGGTATATCACATTAAAAAAAATAATAAACTAGGGAGCGTTTCATCTTATCTTACTTCAAAAGTAGATATCTTTCCATGGTCAATTTTCTTTTTCTTTTTCTTTATGCTTGGCTATAGTAAGATGAATATTGTGTGGTTTTATTTTGCAAACAATCATGACAATTGAGCAGGCACTTTTAACAACCCGCTGCTCCCACAAGAGTTAACTCTTTATTCACCATGGTGCAAGCCCCTGTCTTCTACACTATACCAAGACAGCAACATAGTCATGCTTTGGGAAAACATTCTACTTTTCAAATCTATGTAACTTCATAAATTTTTGCTACTATGGACAATTTGTAATGAGCAAAGTTGTAGGAAAACTGCCAAGTTTAGATGAGGGTGTAAAATTGTGTCTATATTGTTTTTCTTTCAAATGACCAAAGCTATACATCATTGTAGAGTCATGACTTTTATGCACAAAACAATGACAGAAACTTATAAGTTACCAGCAAATCCACTGCAAGAGGGAATACGCAACTGCTTGATAGTCAGTCACCATATGAAATGCAAGCTGCATGTGACAGGATTGGAATAGCCCAAAACGCTTTCAGTGTACTGTGGCATTTGGCAATTTATCAATTGGTTTGGGCGGGTTGTGTGTTTGAGCAGAATAATGCAAACTTGGTATGCGGTTGACTGAGTCAGGCATGTGAATGCAGCACATGAAGAGTTAAGGGTTTTGGCAGCAAAAACTAAAGGTAAGGTGTAAGTGGTCTGCATGACATGCTGCTGGACTGGAAAATATGAAGAAAACTGCAAATAACAGAAAGTAAAACATTATGCATGAAATTGGCCTGCATTTATATGTGTATGCTAAGATCATGTCACAAAATGCACAAAAATACCTACTTATGTAATCAGATGATGTATGTCTGAAAAGTCCTTAGACTATTCAACAAAACTTTTATAAGACATTTCTTCATCAAGTTTTGTTATGAATGTTTTGTATGTTAACAGAGGGTTGAATTTCTTTTGTCATCACTATATAGGGCACCATTTTTTTTTTCTCTCTTCTTTCGTTCTTTAAAACAACAACTATTTACAAATTGTAGGCATCTCTTTGAGTACAATGTATTTGTTGTTGTCTCCCTCTTGCTTTCCCTAGTCCCATCCCCTACCAGCCCTTCACCATCACCATCACCATCGCCCACACCCAGCCCATCACCTTCAGGAGAAGTCCTGGTAGGAACTACTGATGGAAAGACGTCTACTACTGGTACTGACACCAAACAGAATTTGCAGTCGCCCCTCAGTAAGCATGAGTTTCAGTTCCTTTAGTCCAACATTCTTCCAGCTGTCCTGCCAACGTACCTTGCGATTTAAGAAACCCAGGATTATTGTACATTTCACTTCCTTTAAAAAATGTAGCTAATTCAAAAGGATGTTGTTTTGATGAGTTTGAACTCAGCTCCATTTGTCGGCTGTTACTTCCCTGTTCATGCTATCTTTTTGAAAAGTAGAAAATGATGCAAGTTATTTGGCCTTAGGAGAAGGAGAAGTTCTTGATTGGCCAAGGTGGCAGCATAGTGTTTTCCTTTTTCCTAGCCCTAAGGAACATCACTCAATACAATCCAGAAATTCACAGGATGTGGTCAGGGTGTGATATATTTAATTAATTGTCCTCATTAACACACTCAGGAAAGGTTGTACTTGACCAACAGCAAAAAAGAAAAAAAAATCAAGTTAAAAATGAATGAAAATTTTGACCCAAAAAAAGTTTACAGTGTGCAAGAAAACAGAAACAAAATTAAACATCGATTTAGCCAAAATCCAAAAAAGCACAAGAATTAAAAGAGCCAAATGTTACAGTGATCAAAACGTAACATATTTGTACATGGAGTCTTTTTTTTTTCTTTTTCTTTTTTGCCAACAGTGTTAATCACGCAACCATGTCAATGGTATTGTGCCTGGCTGGCTGCAGATAGCAGGTTCATTGTAGGACTCCTGGAATTTGTGATGTCAGAATTTTCCAAAATAGTTTTTTTTTTTTTTTTTTTTTTTAATATGGAGGAATATGATGTCACATATTTTCTTTCTCAGTCAACCATGAAATTCCATTCCATTCAGCAAGACTCATGCAGCAGAGTTCTGGAATGTGTGATATCAAGATTTTCCAAACAGTATTTGATAGAAAATCCTTATCAAGCACATATAACCATGTAATTGTAGGTCACTTCTAATGGGCCAATTCATTTTAAATTTTGTCTATTTTTAAATTTTTGCAAAAGGGATTAGAAAATAAGTTACTGTATTTATCTAAGTGATTTTACCCTGGTTCATTAATAACCACAAATATTAGCAGGAGGAAGCTAAAAGAGAAGTGTAGTTCTGTTGTGCATTGTGAAATAATACAATGTACATACAACAACTAATGATGGCACATCAGTGCCATGTATCCGTGTTCTCTAGATATAAAAATTCTTTGACCAGCTGTTCGGAGATTAAAGGATTTCCAGTCTATATTTCATCCTCCATCTACCATGAGCCATATGATATGATTTATATCATAATCTAACACTTTATGATAAAATTATGTATTCATATCATTCATTATGTGAAATTGTAAGACGTATATCATGGTTTACATAATTATTGCAATACAATATATTTTTTATTTATGAAATTTTGACAATACCTCTTTTATGAATATAAAAGGGAAGCACTTACACAGATGTCTGTAGGCAGGACTATGTTATCACTTTCAACACATTCAAAGATCTTTTGTGCCTATTAATTAAATAGGAGTTAAATCTAATTTAAAAACAAAAACGTTCTTTTCCTTTTTACAAGCCATCTTTAAAAAAGATATGAATCATGCTGTACATAGTACTGCAGGCAACTCAATTTTACTGTATCTTCAAACGATTGTCTTCATCTATTCCATTGATTAAAGGGACTATACAGTACTGGTTGAGGTAGGGATTCATGTTTTGAACATTCCTAAGTGAGATAATGAAAAGCCTCTTATGAAATATGAAAGAGCATGTAATTTTAAGAAGGAATCAATGTTTATTTGATGAAAATTGGTTTTCAAATGGCTGAGATATTAAAAAAAAGTGCTAATAATAAAAGGCCACATGCCACAACTTTATTAGGATCTCTTTGTTTCACCTTGTTTTTGGATATCTCAGCTATTATATTTCAAAAACGATTTTCATCGAATAAACTTTTGATACCCCTTAGAACAGCATGCTCTTTGACATCTCATAGAGGGGTTTCTGAATATCTCATAAAACGTTGAAAGCTGAATCTTCACCTTGACCAGAACTGTACACACCCTTTAATATAACTCTCACAATATTCTGACCATGCTACATGCATCATAGAGTCATTATTCAACCAATGAATTATCAAACCGTATCATCTCTTTTTTATCCTCTCATATACAGTGCCTGTGATACTAGCAGTTTTCATAACAATACTTGTGTGCATGGTATTGGCTGTGATTGTCATGTGCTGCAGGAAGAGACGGTCAAGCGTCCAGTCACGTGATGGAGAGACTGCCACCATCCCGTTAAGTGGTCAGTATATAACTGACCAGTCAGAAATAAGATACCAGATTAAAACAAGTCAGGAACAAGTCTGTGCATGCTGTCGTATAAAATGAGTCAGATTACTGTCAGCATAACAACAACATGTCTAGATTTACAACAGATTGCTCTTTGGTTACTCTGATATCTTTGATGATCTATCTTAAAATCGTGGACGATTTTGCTGAACAGCTTTTGTAAGTTATGAAGAACTGCAACCACATGTGCATCTTACATTTCCATGCAAATCAAATAAAGTGATGCTATTTACCTGTATACGCCATATATTTCGCGGGTCTAAATTTTCATGAATCGGAACTTCATAACGATTGAATAGCGAGTGGTTAAATTCGCGATTGTGTGGTTCTGTACTGAATGGAGAAATGTATAATATATTATATGCGTATGTCGCACTCATAGCTTGATGAGAGTCAATATTTTCCCGTGTCTTGAATTATGCGAACAGCACCTGAACACACGCGAAATTCGCAGAAATAAAAACCTCGCGAAATATTCGGCGTATACAGTATCACTCAAACACCCTCCTCTTGATTCCCACAGAATAGTGCTGTAAAATCTTGCTCTTGGTTATTAATTTAGCAACTAAAAACACATCCTCTCAAAGCTGTTATTGCCAATGATTACAAAACAGAAATAATTTCATGTGAAAGATACAAGTTTTTCTTTGATAAGTTCTGAAAAAAAAAAAAAACAAAGGAAAGAAATATAATGAAGATGTGCAGGTCTAGTAGAGACTCTTACCTTTTATCTACTTTGCATATGATACGTGTCTGTGATTGTGGCTAATGGTATTGTAATAGGGAAAAAATGTGAAATATAAGATTTGCAGAATATTTTATTCTGTACCATATCATCATTCTTTTTGTCTGATATAATTCTAGTCATTAAAGCCACAGTACTTCAATCAGGGTATTGCAGAAGTACATTAAAAGTAATTCATGCAGTCATCATGAGAAAATAAAGACTATGTGATTGCAAGGTTTAGATACTATGTTGCATTGACTAGAGATGATACTCCTATGTGAGCACCACATATGATTATCCTGAGCATTTGTTACAGAACAGTTAAATAGAACAAAGTTAGCTCATGTAATGTGAAGGCTGTTTGCAAACTAGAGTGTTACAAAATTCATCTTAATCTATTTTACTCTAAGAACGTTTATTTCTTGTCTTCAATAATGCAAAATGCTGCAAACAATATAAATGTGTTATGCAAGTATAAAAACTCAAATTTCAATGTATTAATCTTTGATGATTTGTATGAAAATACTATGTCCAAAATATGCATTAGGTCAGGTTTTTAAAAGAGTATAAATCTTCTTTAAAACCCCTGTGTTAACTGTTTGATACTCTATTTCCTTTATGTTTACCAGTCTTAATAACTTGGATAGGTTAACTGCTGGGAGAAATTTTGTGGAATAATGTAAAGCAAGATAGTTTGGTGACATGAAATTTTTGTAAGTTATCATCGAAATGATGGCCTTTTTTGTGGCAGGAATTTTTTTGCCAATTGCATCTGGCATTCAACACTTATTTTCTGTGCATTTTAATTTTGCAGTCTTGCTCACTCAAAAATGCTGAAAATTGTCAAGTTAGAACCATGATCATGTGATGTCCATTCTTGGTTCTCCACCATGCCTAATGCAGACTAATAGTGGTATCATCTATCTCTCCAGCAGAAAATTCTGTTACCATGGAAACCAGTGACTTTCAAAGTGTGAGCATCTGTGGTCTTCAATGTCTGTGGACTTCAGATTGTAAGAAGATCATTGTGGAGAAGGTAGCTGAAGGACCGCTGAGTAGGCTCTGCCTAAACAGGAAGGACAGAGAGTGGATAAGTAAGGTTCAGAATAGATTAAATCTCAGATTATACAAATTTGCTCTTTATTGTGTAGTTAGTGCATGTCTAAGAAGTTAGGGGATGGGTGATGGTTAAATATTTCATGACTTGCCTTGCATTTCAGTCACTCTGAAGGAAGCTCTATGTAGCAGGGACTTGAAGAGTCTCTTCAAATCAGTAGACTGGAGTGAATTATTGTTTCCTTGTCAGTATCACTGAAAATTTGACTGCATTATCTCATGTCTGTGTTTAGTTTCATGGAATTGAAATGCAAACTGTAGCAGAACTTCACTGAATTTGTGGTATAGCTCAAGGATCCTATTAAGTCGAGTTCTACAATTTTTCTGTTTTCCCAATAACAACATTTGACATAACATTGGTAAATTTGCACATTCTATGAACTATGGAATATTTACTAGTCTTTGTGGGGATTACAGGGACACAGTAATTAGGGGTCAGGCCTCCTGTCCTGTTTTACTTTTTTACAGTAGAATGACAGAATTGTAATCTGAGGCTGTTGCTCATGTGGGAATCAAAGGTGTTGCTTCAGATTGAACTCTTGATGTTTTTACTAGAGTAGCATGTACTAAACTTGGATGTATTGAAAAAAAAACCCCAGTGTATTGATGATCAGAAAGTTGTTTCTATTGAAAGTAATATGACATGAACAGAAGCAGAAAGGAACCAAGCTTTAGACAAGGAATGATGAATGGATTAATTATTTTTTGTATGTTTCAATTTTTGGCAAACATGATCACTTTGGACAGTTTCAAGTGAAGATGATCATCGCAACTCCCAGCTCTCCATCCCTGACTTTCACTGGACTGACCGGGTTGATATCTGGAGGCAAACTCAAGGCAGGAGAAGTAGAAATCAGAGAGGAAAAAAGATCTTTGTCAAGACTTTCAAAATGAACTGTAAGTAAGAAAGTCATCAACACCTGACCACTTTCAGAATCTTAGATTATAAGCCCATGAGTGAATCTTGATCTCCTTTTGTGTATTGTACAAATAGCAATATGATTTTTCTTTGGACTGTACTCATTATAACATGCAAGGTAATTCACGCTTGCTGTTTACCTAACCCATTGAGGATGGGCTGATTTTGCTACAACACACATTTCCTATAGACAATTGCCCAAGTATACTGGGGACACGTCCTCAATGGGTTCATATCACTTGAATATGAACTTTGAATTGCTTCAATAGGTCATTGTATTGTCACAGAATCAGAATGCAGTTTTTTAATTGGTCAAGGTGTTTGTTTTTTCAAGCAAAGAGAACTAAAGAATAATCTCATGTAGATCTTAAGAAAAGTTGTCATTTTGTTTACACTTTTTGTTCTTCCTCACCTTTGGCCCCTATTATGTAGGTTTGAAAGTAACGGAGTCAGTTACCTCAGTGAGAGTGAATTGTCCTGTGGATCAAAAGATGTTTTACTCTAGGATTGGTGAACTACAAGGAGATGACCCACATTGGATAGGACAGCCGAGACAGATAACAACAGGAGAAACAGAGTTCACTGGTCTGAGACCTAACCTCAAATATCGTGTTGAACTTGGCACAGCAAGAGGCGGTCACTCATCAAGGATAGAATGGACATGGTCATCTGTCACTCAAACCAAATGTAAGCCCATAAAGCATAAATACAACATGATGCCCCCTACTACCAGGGCAAAGAGTTTTTATCTTAACAAGTGTTCAGGTTTTGTAACTGTTAGTGTGTATTGTGATGGTTTTTGCCATAAACAAACTTCAAAAGTTTCTACAGTCACCAATCCACTTACTCATAGCCCTAACTTTGAGTAGCTTAAGGTCCTGTTTACTTTTGGGAGCAGTGACTTAAAAAATTTTCAAGATATCACTTTCGATGCATATCTGTAGTTCAGTTGTATCACTAAACATATCCTACCATATAAAATTTTTGCAATAAAGCCTGAAATATAAGGAGATGTCACTATTTTTGTCATTAAACCATAACTGTAAACAGTTTAGTCTGGAAACATTTTTATTATAACTACTGTTTACATTTTGTATATTTAACAGTACTTAACATTGATTAAAACTTTTACAGTGGTTGTTTCTATCCCTAACTCACATTTTAGAACTATTTTAAAGTACTAATGCTGGGTTTTTGTTTCATCTGCAATGGTATATCATTCCTTTAATATTACTTATCACTGGCTGTAGAGAGCATTTTTAATAATTTCTATGATTTGGGGCCTTTCTCCCCCCCCCCCCCCCCAAAAAAAAAAAAAAGAAAAAAAGAAAAAAAAAGAAAAAAAAAAGATTAATTTACTGTGATGTATTTAAACTATTGGCCAATATCTTTAGATTTCTTTGTGTGTGTGATTGTGGTAGATGTTACAATGTGAATTTTATCTTGTATATACATCAGAATTTATATTCTGTTGTCAACAAGATTTTCATACAAGGTTTCTTTTCTTTTTCAGCCCCAACATTTCTTTCCATTCAACCAGGAGAAGAGACAGCAACCCTTCAGCTCCAAGACACTTTGCCAGAATCTTACCGTCTCTTTGTTAAGGTCAATACTTCCCAGGAGGAGGAACTCCATAATGGTAGATACCAGTGTGAGGGACTCATCCCAGACTTGACTCAGGTTGTTCAGCTCAAGATACTGGAAGAAGATGACTTCAGGCTTCTCACAGAAGAAACATTCTGTACCACAGGTGAGTGAGTTTGGTATGGAGGGAGACTTATTACAGACGGTACAAGTGAATGTATAAGGGAGACTGGATGTAACAGATAGTACAGTTGAGTTCATCTGGTTTGGAGGGAGACTCACTGTTTCAGGTTTTACACTTGAGTGAGTCTAGTTTGAAGGGAAACTCAATATTTCAGGTACATAGTTCCAGTGGAGGAACATGTAGTAAAGGTGAGTGAGTCTGGTTTGGAGGGAGACTCAGTGTTCATGTAGTACAAGTGAGTTAGTGTGGTTTGGAGGGAAACTCAATGTTACAGGTATAACAGATGAGGGAGTCTGGTAGGGAGGGAGACTTGTTACAGATGGTACAAGTGAATGTATAAGGAAGACTGGATGTAACAGATAGTACAGTTGAGTTCATCTGGTTTCGAGGGAGACTCACTGTTTCAGTTTGTACAGTTGAGTGAGTCTAGTTTGGAGGGAAACTCAGTATTTCAGGTACAAAGTACCAGTGGAGGAACATGTATTAAAGGTGAGTGAGTCTGGCTTGGAGGGAGACTCAGTGTTCATGTACGTAGTACAAGTGAGTTAGTGTGGTTTGGAGGGATACTCAGTGTCACGGATATCATGGGTGGATTGAGGCTCCATGTTGCAGGTAGTACAGATGGAGAGAGACTCAGTTTTGCAGGTAGTACAAATGGAGGGAGACTTGGTGTTGCAGGTAGTACAGATTGAGGGAGACTCGGTGTTACACTACCTGTAAACAAATGGAGGGAGACTCGGTGTTAAAGGTAGTTCAGATGGAGGGAGACTCTGTGTTGCAGGTAGTACAGATTGAGAGATGAAGTGATGATGCATCATTTACATGGTCTGTTGGTCCCATTGAGAGTCTTGCAAGAGGTAATATGTATGTTTGGTGGTATCTAAAGAATATTTTCTCCGATGAAGAAAGTTTAGTGGTATTCTGTCTTCTCTCATTCCTAGGTGATGCTCCACTTGGAGGCAACTTTGAAGATGATTTGTCCACAGACACTGAAGGTCATCAACCTTTTCAAGGGAGTAGAGGACCTCTGCGAGGTGGACAAGTCTCTGACACAAGTTTAAGTTGCTGCACTCCGTTTGTAAAGGCTGGTCAACAAGTCGCTGAGAAAGATCACCAGTGGTCAATGAATATTGATGAGTCCACACGCGACATCATCATAAAGTGTTTGAAGAATTTATTTCAGAAGTACCATGACACGGCAATGAAAAAAATAAATAGGGATAAAATTAGAAACTGGAAAGATGTTGACAGGCTTCTTGCCGAAAAAGGTCTTCGGCAACATTGCAGCGTGTTTGATGTGATGTACGTCTTTGCAATGCATTCTGGGACAGGAGACAATGGCTTTGCCATGAGATTGTATGAGGAGCATCGTGGTGACTGCTGCCATCTTTGTGATCATGCCTACTTTATCCTTAGCCGTCCTTCCAGCTTGCCGTCCACCAGCTGAAATCTTCTGGAGCATACAGGTCACTTCAGATTTGAAAAATCTGCAAAGCAGATATAGTAACATGAAAATGACATGACACCTTCTTTCAAAGCAAATTTCAAGAGTTCCTGCTGAAAAGCAGGCTGGAAATTGTATCTTATTGTATACTTGTGACCGAAACATTTGCTTTTTGTTGGGCCAGTGAGGTGATCATCACCATACCATGTATGTGATTCATGCTTTTTATCAGACATGGTAGAGCTGAGACTACATACATTTATATTTGTACATCTCCTCCAGTGTGATGGGTAACATATGGGAAACTTTTTTTTCCATAATAATTGAATGGGCCAGCTAGTTAGGCAGTGAAAAGCCAGTCTCACTGGGCATATCTCATGATGTTATCCATGGATGGTTTGACAAACAATTGGAGAATTATGTACTAGTATACCAATGATGCACAGGTCTGTATGTGTCACAATGAATTGTGTGCAAGGAATTAATTTTGAATGGTTTATCCAATTTGGCTGCACCTTGTGGCCATTTACTGGATTCCATAGTTACCGTGTGCACACTATTCCTACCTTAACACGAGAAGACATGAGCATCATCTGTTTTGTAGAATTGTGGACAAATTTTAGTCAGAAATCCATAATTTTACATATATTTCAGATGATTATTAACATTTGGTAAATTTACTAGATGCTTTTTCTTTTCAATTGCTATAGATGCACACTGTGAAACAGTAATAACTGGGTGTATGACTAACCATCTTTTACTAACGGTGCAATGTTTCTTGTTATTACTGCACAATAGCAAGCTGGAAGTGTTCGTGCCTTTAGCAAAGATGGCTAGCTATGCATTTGTTTTACTAAATGCACAGTGCAGCGATTTGGCTCAGTTGGTATCACGTCTGCCTGCAGATTCAGGGTCATTCATTCATAGCAAGTATGTAGGTTGCATAGCTCGGAGAAGTGGTAAGCCCTGTATAAACACATACAGCCGGATCCCTTGAAAGACCAGCTAGTTCAGTTCAATATGGGCTATCCAGCCATAAAGGACCCAGACTTGATTCACAAGTCTCACTGAGCAATGTTGTGTGTAATCATCCCATTCCCTCTTATAAGAAGCAAAACACTCTGTCCCTCGAATAGGACATCAAATGTAGGTCCCGTGTGTGAGAGAGTCACAACTCATGCACGTAAAAGAACCTACCTCATTCATTCATCGCAAAGAGCAGGGTGTTTAACCCGGTGAAGTGGTTCCCTACCCATCCACACAAGGAAAATTGGTGAATAATGCTGACCCCTCGTGATTTGCCCCAGGTGACTAGCAATGGTCAGCAAATGGTATCAACCAGGTACTTGTGGCCATTCAAGGAAAAGAAGAAGTACTACAAAAAGTGTAGCTGCACGGCTGGCCATTTCTTTCAAAGTATGCAAACTCTTTTGCTGCAAGTATGCCACAGCATGTTTACACTGCATATGGCCAGTAATCACAGTGATTATTTGATATCAAATGTGCTGCCAGTAAAATCTGATTCACGGCTTTAGATCAATAAGGTCACAGACTTTTCTTACCTCTTTGAGGGCTGGTGCCTATAGGAAATGCGTGTTGTAGTTAAATCAGCCCATCGCCTATGGGTTAAGCTGTTCTATAGTTAGCTGCTGGCAGTCATCTGCTGCATTTGACCCTGGCTACATACCAAATGCCAGCAAGATTTGTGGTGCATAGCATATATTTAATAGAATACTTTAATATTTGTACTGTCTTTATTGAATGTGAAAAGTACTAAGTACAAATTGTTGCAATTGTGGTGTATACAAATAATGTGGAATGAATATGTGGGTGAGAAGTTTTGTTGCAAATATATATAT
This sequence comes from Diadema setosum, assembly GCA_033980235.1. Classification (NCBI taxonomy): domain Eukaryota; kingdom Metazoa; phylum Echinodermata; class Echinoidea; order Diadematoida; family Diadematidae; genus Diadema; species Diadema setosum. The sequence continues at coordinate 37,854,375 of CM067068.1, read as the reverse complement.
TATGAGGATCTTTGTACTGTAGAATCTGATATTTTAATGTCAGATATTTTGCAGTGATGATACTTTCACAGACTTGTAACGGAGATGATACCATTATAAGATTATTTCAGGTACTAATGAGATGTTTTATGATGTACAAAAATACTGCCATTTGTGAAATTCGGAAATACACATGTGCCAGTTTTTGATCATATTGATTCAGCACAAAAATAGGCATTTTCACTTTGGCATCTGATGACATTTATATGCCATGAGATGCCACAGTAACATAACTACATTATGGAATATTTTGTGTGACTTTGTTGAAGACATCTTGAATATTTACAAAGAACTATCTCCACTCACTCATGAGCCTTTTTATTCATTCACTGTAATTCAAACATTTTGGAGTATGTTGTAAGTATCTTTGAAATTGTGCCTACAAAGTATAATGAGACCATTCTTTTCAAGGTGCCCATCATTAGCAGAAAAATATGAGATTGAGTGCGTAGTTGAAAAAAAAAAATCTGGTCCATGGAGATGGAGGTGTTTTTTTTATTTTTTTTTTTTACCAAAGTCATGTGATCACTGTAAAATGTGCTGTAATCATCACAATGATTTTTAATTCCAGTAGTGAACTCTTTGACAATCTTGTATGTGATCAATTATCATAATTCTGAAATCATTGCCGTGATTCTGACCTTGAAATTTGAAATGTCTTTCAAACTATATATACCTTGTAACACATTCCGAATACAAGAGTTATATTGTTATCATGTGATTTGATGTATTCAAGTTTATCTTTCAATCATTGCAATCTTTCAAACATATAAGGTGATTATAGTTGTTGAGATTTAAAAACTGCCAAATGAACGTCAATCATAGAGTAACAAAAACAAAACAACAACATCATGATAGTTTCTGCATAGTGTTGTTTATAGCTCTACTCGTTGGTATTTGTATGATGATATTTTTGTCAAAATAGAATAATTCATTATACACTGCAAATTGTTTCAGGGAAGCAAACAGATTTTTAAAAATATTTTTTCATCTTTCAAGTCTTCAAGTCTTTCTATCTCTGATCTGTCCATTTTCTTTACCTTCCAGTACAATGTGCGTCATGAAATTGGCTTTTATTTTGAAGAGATGTATGTTAATGTCCATATGAAATATTTTTCAGTATATGTTTAAGTGTACGATTATAGTGCCTTGTACTATTCTGAAATTTTATCCTGCAGTTAAAACTGGAAATGATTTACATGTTTTCTAGAATGTACAATCTACATAATGCACTGTATGTACACCATTTTTATCGATGATTTGATTTACTGTTAATGTGTCTATTCAGGAATAGTTTTAGTGTATAAATTGTATGTCTGTGTGTTTGTATGTTTTTTCATGACTTTTTCATGACATATTTTGTTTTGTCATTTTTTTTAATGTCAATTGAACTATATACCTTGGTTGAGAAATAATTTGTAGTGGTGTGAATGTCATTGCAAGACACAGCTTTGTATGTACCAAAAATGTAGAATATTTCTCAATGGCTGTCTTAGGTGTGGAAGAAGACTGATGCAAATTATATCTTCTGTACTTGAGGGGACTATAAGATGCTGACCGTAAAGAAGAAATCCACCCCAACAGTAAATAAGCTTGAAAAGAAAGGGAAAAATATTCCCCATAGAATGATGCAAAAATGACAAAAATCGGATATGAAATAAGGAAGTTATGACATTTTGACATTTTTACAATTTTTTTTGAAAACATCTCTTGACCAGTCCTTATGAATATTCAAATGAGCGAGTTGATAATGTCATACCCTTACCATGTTTCATTGTAATATTACATTGTATGTTATGTATGAAATGAAAAAAATACGGATTTTTTTTTTTGTTTTTTGGGCAATACATGTAAAAACATGATCCCATACCAAGATATATCAGAGTTTAATAGCATTTGTTCCTTTTTTATTTTTGATGGATTAAGACATGTTAGATATTTATGCAGCTCAAATATGACATATTTGTCTTTTATGTATATGAAATGAATGAGATTTTGTGAGGCATGACATCATCAGGTTGCTGATTTGAATATTCATAAAGACTGGTCAAGAGGATTTATTTATTTTTCTGAAAAAATGTGAAATTTCAAAAGGTTACTTATTTCTTATCTGATTTTTGTCTTTTTTTATCGTTCTGTCGGTAATATTTTTTTCTATTTCTTTTGAATTTTATTCATTTTTGAGGGTGGGTTTCCTCTTTTAAAAGTTTGATAGCTGTGAATGATTTTCTTGCATTTTCTTCTGTGTACCGTTTACTGCACTCTGTTTGCTGCCCAGCACAGACGTCTGATAAATAACAGCAAATGAACACAGATTACCCATATCCTCATATTATTTATTACTCTCTATTATGTCACATTGGCAATCCTATTGGTCTGAGGAACATTGCCACACCCATGTGGGCTTGCTAAGATCTACAATGAGGTGCAGTTTGGCAGGACTACAGAATGATGATGAAAAAGCTAAGCAATTATAGTTTTTTGATGTAAAGGGTCAAGCTACATCCTTCAGTCTTAAAGGGACATTCCAGACGATTTTCATAATTTCACATCATGTAGTACATAAGTCGAAAAGTCCATGTATAGATCTGTGGAATTTATTGTGGTTCTTGAGCAGAGAAACAATACTTTGAAAAACCTTAAAACGAATTACACTGAACAAGGATGATGACATAGGAGGTTCACATATTTCAGAAATGTAGCAGTGTAATGCCATTACAATACTACTTGCTTGCAAGTTCACCTGTGAATAATCTATGCATGCCTTCTTCTTTTGTTCTGTTTCCTTGAGCCCCAACTCATGCATTCTTATGGTGACTCTGCCATGTCATCATCCTTGTTCATTACAATTTGTTCTAAATTTTGAAAATCTTCTTATTCTTCATCCCAATTATCACAAATTCTGAAACTCTGTTCTCAGTGTAACTAGTCTATAGTTGTTCAAATGTAAAAATCTGAAAATCATCCAGAGGTCTCCTTTAAGATTATTGTATTGTATCAGCAGCAAAATTCATGCAGCAATCTGGAAGGAATATGACATCGTGTGGCTTCGCTTGAACCTGTGCAATTTGGGTTGCGGTTGTTCTCTGTGATCTAGTATAATTTGAGTTGTGGTTTTTCTTCGTGTCCCAGTGCAAGTTGGATCGCAATTTATATCCTGTTCATGTGTGATCCAGAACACAGAAAAGCATGATTTGAATTGCAATTTGAATCACACTTGTTTAGTTTGAGAATGGGCCTGATATCAGAAAAACCAAGTAAGCGTGAGAGAAACTGCATAATGCTGCCAATTAGTAATTGTAAATATATAGAAGATTTGGTGTATAGGCTACACATAGCACAAGAAAGCAAATGTGCAACTGATGCAGGGTGCTAATATACAAGTTTTAAAAATGAAGGTAATGTTACATTTATGTACATCTACTTGCTCATATAGTAGAAGCCTCAAAATTATCACTCTAAAAGTTATTGAAAACTAGAATATTGTGATTTTATATACAAAAAAAAAAGCCTCTTATAAAAGCAGTGTAATAACTTGTGTATTCAAGGAACTTTATCTTTCTGATAGTACAGTAGGATAAGTGTGTGTCTTTTCATACCGTCAGCAAGTTAGTGTAATTGTCTTTCAGAAATCAATCAAACAATGGCAAAGAAGCATAATTTTTCTACATTTGCATGTATTCATATTAGCCTCAGGCACACAATAAAAGTGGCATTGTATTGGAATTAGTTGGCATATATATATATTTGTGGCATTTGTATTTTCAAATTCATAACTGGCTTACCTTTTCTTTCTCTCCAGTGGGAAGTCCATACTAGAAATGCTTTGAATCGCCAGTGGACATGCTTTTTTTTAAAATCTATCACATTAGTGTAAACTTGTATGTTGCAGTGGCGGATCCAGAGGGGAGCCTACTGGGCATGCCCCCTTTATTTTTTGCCAAAACAAAAGAAATGAGAAGTAAAAAATGGGGAGGGGGCCTTTAATTTTGCAAAGGCGCCCCTTTTTACGGAATTCTTGGATCCTCCCCTGTGTTGCATGCACATGCAGTGATGAATATTAATGAGTTGTAGATTAGTAAGACTGTAACGTGCCACTCATGATGTTTAAAGAGAGGTATCATTCCACACTGACTTACCTCAGTTTGTGCTGCTTAACCCTTTGAAGACAGGTCCCGAGTATACACTTGAGCATGTGACTATAGCATATTGATGTTATAGCAAAATGAGCTCATCCTCAATGGCTTACTGTAAAAGTGGATATTTTCGCGCGACTAATTTTTCGCGCTTGGCCGGTTAAGAAGAGTTTCGCGTGTTTTCAATTCCGCAGAATCAAGACATCACGCACAGGAACATATGGCTAGCAAAAATATTCACGTGTTTTTATTTTCGCGGGAGTTTCTGGTTGCGCCAAATGCGCGAAAATTTCTCAACGTTGTGAAAATTTCCACCCTTACAGTAATGCAATTCAAACCAACTATGCTATATTTTATTTTTCATTTTGGTCTTTTGAGATCTCATGGACAAGAGAGAATTATTGGAAATATTGACTGAGTGCCAAAGAGGGCACGCTAAGGCCTAGAGGAATGCTATAAGGCTTGCTGCGGTGGAACCTGCTGCACAGGAACTTGCTGCAGAGTATATTTATGTGTAAATCCTTGATATGCCATACAGCAATATTCAGTGAATGCAATTACTTGTATAAAACTATGTCACAGACCAAGGAGATAGATACATTCAAAATTTTTAATTGTACTTTCAGTTTTTTTTATGTTTTTGCCACAAATGTTGACTGAACATTCAAATATAAATACAGAATTTATTACGATGAAATACTGCACAGTTCTGCTTGATTTTGTATATTGTAAATGTGTATAATTGTTTGTTAGTATTTGCGTGTGCTCTTTATTTGTATGTGAATAGCTTGTGTGTACATGTGTGTACCACATGTGCATGCTTGTGTGAATCCTGAGTTAAAGTAACATCCTACAGAATGACGTCAAAACAGGAAGAGTAGAAATGTCATTAAGAGTGAGAGATCCTCTGATTGTACTCTCAATAAACCACTGTTTGAAAAGGGCTCCTGCTCAATGAATACTTTTATTTGAAATAATTATGTAAAATGGAATTAAGTCATTGAGGATACTTTGCAACTGTCCATTTTGATATGATAAACATGACCTGAAAGGACATGCTAGGTGTAAATATTACTTTCATGGTACTGTGTCCTTTTGACTTTCAACAGTATCATCATAGCAGTGGCGGATCCAGGGGAGGGGGGTGCATTGGGCGCGCGCCAATCTTTTAGTAAATGTATTCATTTTTTGGGGTTAAAACAAAAGAAATAAAACGAAAAACTACTACCCTTCACATCATCACTATTACCACCACTACCCATCACATCATCACTATTACCACTGACCACTCCCCATCATAACTATTTCCAGAGCTACCAATGACATCACCACTAGCTATTACCACCACTACCCACCGCATCATCACTATTATCTCTGCCCATAACATCACCACTATTACCACCACTACCCTACCAATCACATCACCACTATTACCACCACTACCCATCACATTATCACTATTACCACTACTAACATCACATCACCAATTACCGCCACTATTCATCACTATAATCACTATTATCACTGCTACCCATCTCATCACCACACATTACTGCAACTACTATCACTTTTTCCACAACTACCCACCACATCATCACTATTACCATCACTACCCATCACATCACTACCACCACTACCACCACTATCCATCATAACTATTACCAGAACTACCAATCACATCACCACTAGCTATTATCACCACTTCCCATCATATTGTTACTATTACCACCACTACTATCACATCACCACTACCCATTACCATCACCCATTATCATCACCATTACCACAATATTACCACCACTTCCCACCACATCATCACTATTACTTGTAGGCCCTACCATCACTACCCATCAAATCACCACTTTATTACCAACACAACCATCACATTGTCACCATGACATCCACTATCATTCACACCACCACCATCGCGAATGTCACATCCATCACTTGTTTTTTAGGAATTTCTAGTTCCTGACGAGGTTTATTGCAAAGCACACCTCCGAAGAAGCGTGTTTTTTTTTTTTTTTTTTTTTTATTACTACAAGAAAGCAAGGATTCAATAGTGCAGAAATGAAAACAAAATGTTGTCCTTCCACTGTGCACATACATCATTGCCTTAGAAGAGGTTAATAATCAAACATCCAGCATCAAAATAAAGCTTGTTGCAGGGCTGGTGGAACTGAAGGGGGGGGGGGGGGGGGGGCAGAAGGGCCAGCACTTTTTTATTGGATGATACATAGAAATGCATTAGTCTTATCATGCATGTGGGATGCCCCCACTCCCTCATTGTCCCCCCGGAAGTGGCAGCAGAAAAGTAAAAAAAAAAAAGGATACAAACAACGTGGTTAAAGTTGTGTGTGTGTGTGTGTGTGTGTGTGTGTGTGTGCGTGTGTGTGTGTGTGTGTGTGTGTGTATGTGTGTGTGTGTGTGTGTGTGTGTGTGTGTGTGTGTGTGTGTGTGTGTGTTTGCGTGTGTGTGTGTGTGTGTGTGTGTGTGCGTGCGTGTGTGTGTGTGTTTGTGTGTGTGCGTGTGTGTGTGTGTGTTTGTGTGTGTGTGTGTGTGTGTGTGTGTGTGTGTGTGTGTGTGTGTGTGTGTGTGTGTGTTTGCGCACCAGATCACTCAGCAGCTCTCAGCAGTGTGGGTAAGGCTTTTTTTTTTCTTGACAGCTGATGAAACCAGTGGATGAAACCCGAGGCAGGGCCATAGCCACTTTATAATATGTAGGCCTACAATGTACTTTTCATGGCCGGCGAAACCTCCCCACTTTTTGTGCACCATACAAAGGAATAACACATAAGGTGTCATCACTTGTCATCACAAAAAAAAAAAAAAAAATTTAACCGGGAAGTATGTAACTGACAAAACACAACTGAACAGTATATCTACACATTAATAAACTAACAAATTTGAAGGGATCGTATAGTTTTGGTTGAGACCTAATTTCAGGTTTCTAACATTTTTTCGTGAGATAATGAGAAACCTCTTATGAAATATGAAAGAGCATGTAATTCTATGAGGAATTCAAGGTTTATTTGATGAAAATTGGTTTTGAAATGGCCGAGATATCCAAAAAAGAGCGATTATAATAAAGTGTGGGACCCACACTATATTTACGATCGCTTTGTTTTACTTTGTTTTTGGATGTTTCAGTCATTCCAAACCCGATAATCAAATAAAACATTGAATTCCTCTTAAAATGGTATGCTCTGTACTATATCATAAGTGTTTTCTTGGTATCTCGCAAAAAAGTTAAAAGCCCAATTCTCATCTTCACCAATACTCTACCATCCCTTGAAAATATCAAAGAATAGTATGAACAATACTAAAGTTTCACGTTAAGGGGAGCTTTATTATTTCTATTGAAAATTTAGCTAGATTAAGCAGTTCCTTATTACACTCTGTGTTGAATAACTGATTCAACTTCAATGTATTTGGGCGGGTTCTGCTCGATGTAACAATAATAATGATTTGACAAACTTTTCTGCATAACTCTATCTTTGGACATTCAAATAAATAATGAAATTCATCTTCTAATGGACCCCCTATGCATGGTTACAAAAACTACACAGTTTTGTAGAAAGTACAGGTAAAGGTGGTTAAGACACCTAAATTTCGCAAGGGAAGTTCTATACGGGAAGTTCTATACAGGCACTGAAATTTAGTTAGATAAGAATCAAATGACAAGGAACTCGTACAATAATAAAAATCGATCCTCTTGTGGGAATCCCAAGCCTGAGGTCTGGGATTGTGCGTGCGCGGTTGTTAATTACGCACGTCTCCCCTCTCGCTTGAAGAGAGGGGAAATCCCCTAGACTGTTGCGAGAACACACATAGCTAAACACTCTACTAATTCTACTGGCAAGTGAAGTGTGCAGTCGCTACGCTGCTGACGTGGGACCGGCCCCGGAGTCTCTTGAATGGAACTCACCAAAAATGCCAACAAAGGGCAAAGAGTGTACTTGGTGATTTGGTTATTATCTCAGTTGGTCTCAGGTTGTTTCAAGAATGTCTGGTTTCAATGCTTCATAGGAAGAAACTCGTGCGACCGTCAGTTTCGTTGCGTTTGTCGCGAACCAGCTAGCTACTTAGTAGCATTAGCAGCTCAGCAACATCAGACCGGGGTGAAACACAACGCAGCTCGCAGCACAGCGTGGCGAAGGTGATCGAAGGTAAAGATTGCAGTCAGTATTTCCGATGCAAAATATATTAGTATATTATGAGAATAGATAATCTTGATTATACCCATCTATAGCCCGACCAGACGCTGTTCGAAGCAACAGATACAGCGACTGAACTGTGTATAGATCTAGTTATAATTAACCGAACTGCGACGGTACGCTATGCGTATTTGATGAGGCTGCTGGTTAACCAACCCATCTTCTATACAGGTTAGGTAGAGCCGTAAAGTACTGGTAGACAATTGGCAAAGAGAAACCATATTCTTCGTCAATTATGGCATGACTACCAAAAATCTGTGAAGTAGAATCAGTGCCAATGCTAACACCACTCCATGATTAGACAGAAAAATGAAATGGTCTGTCTGCAGGAGTTTTTATTTATTTTTTATTAGATACTCCGATTTTTATTATTGCCCTACTTTATCATGCAGCGTCTCTGTAAAGGGATTCCGTAAAGCCAGACGCAGTCTCTGCAGAACATTTACCCGACAACCAGATACAGACCAATATTTCGCTCAACTCCATGATGTACCCAACATCGTGTTGTACAGAAGATTATGTACTAGCTGAGATCACGAAGTAAAGACGATATGTCACTTCGCAAATTCGCTCTCTCAGTCTAATTGATACACACAGATCTAACAAGAGCAAAATCAATTATGATTACGGGTACCATAATCAGGTCCATCATGTAACAGATTTTGAAAGTGCAACCACTTTGACAGTGCATAGATTAGGGGCTCCGATCTGTGATAACTCGTACATGCTATTGGAGGTTTGTTTTCCGTATCATGGGTTTTAATCGAACCTGTGACATCCATTTTACAGGAAACGAGGATAAGATCTAATAGCAGGAGTTTTGACAAGGCATGTATAGCACTTGGGGTTTTGCAGGGCATTTCATATAACTGGAGGTTTTTTTTTTTTTGTACGAAATGTAATGGGCCTTTCATTTTCAGTATTGCGTAGCTTCATACCCTCTGTCACACGATCTCTTGCTGTGCCTTCACTAAGAATTTTATGCTATTGGATAGAATCAGTGCGTCATAATCCCTGCTGTTATGATAAGTCATTGTAACTACCACTTAAAGGATCTTTGTTTTCATAAATAACAAGTACTGGGTATTCACATTTATCTCAACTGCATTAGCAATATGCTTGAACAGAAAGATGATTTGATCGATACTCCATCTGTATACATTTTCTAATGAGTAGATTTCCATGTATATGTTTTGTCTTTGACATTGACAGGTTTGAAGTGCGCTGTAACCCAGTGGAAATGAAGCACCACATTCTGTCAACCCTGTTCGTGAAGGTACAATTTAATTTATCTATCAAGATAAGAAATGCAACAGTTATTTTGAGGTTCAAAGGTCACTAAACCTTTTTAAAGTTATTACTCATCCATTCTGTTTTATACAGGAAAGGGGAGAAATATTTAGACAATGATGTGCCTGAATTTGATAGTGTGGACAGCTCAAAAGTCATTGCTAAGGGCAATCACAGTTCAATGGTTTTAAAAAGAAAAAAAAAAGTCATTTAAGCCATGGCCACGGTTGGGTATAAATCCAGACATGACTTCAAGTGACTTTCCACTCGAAACCCACAATAAGTTGGCAACATTATTATTATTTTTATTTTTTACAAAGTTTAAAAAGGTTAGTGTTGAAATTATAATCAGATTACTTGCAATGTTTAAATTAGATACCCTTTCAAAGAGTGATTAAAATAAGAGAAAGTTAGGTGGTGCTGGCTCATGGAAAAGGGAGAAACCAGGATTTAAAGTTTGCAGTCATGACCAGATGAAGTATCAATTAAAAAATAATCTCAGTGAAATATGGTTCTGAAAAATTGCTAATATCTCACTTTCAGTTTTGTTTTAAGCCACTAAATTTGACAGCAGGGAGAGAAATGATAACTTTCCCAGATAATGCAAACTTAGAAAAATTGAGTTAGTCAACCCAAATTACATATTTTGGTCTATTACTGTACAGACAATCCTTTTCTGCAAATTTTTGTGGGTTTTGAGCTGGGTGGTCACAAGTATATGAATTTGTGTTCACTATTTGGTTAGAGAAGACTGCACTGAATACTCAATAAACCCAATAATAATGTTACATGTGATGGAAATGAATTGTAAAATATTTACGCTGACACTTGAACAACTAAACAATGATGTTCAAACCATCATTTTGATTAACAGGTGTAAAAAAAATGTATTCATGGTGCACGTCACATGGTTGACACCCACAAGTCGTACAGCCCATGAGTCACACAGCCCTCAAGCTAGACACTAAAGTGAACAAGACCCATTACCTCAACATCAAGTATAGTGAGGCCAGAAGCTAAACAGTCCATGAGCTAGACACTACAATAGGTTGCAAGGCCAACAAGCTTGACACTATGCAAATAAGCCAGGCCCATGAGCTCGATTGTACCAGGGAGGTGAGAGGAAACTGATTGTACAATGTCAAGCTCATGGACCTTGAAATATTTCATAGTATCCAGCTTTTGGGCCTTATTTGCATAATGTCAAGCTCTTGGGCCATATTCACATAGTGTCTAGTTCATAGGCCTGTTCTACGTATTGTCTAGCTCGTAGGCCTATTTTTCTTGGTGGTCTAGCTCTTGGGCTGCATGACTAGTGGGCTGCATGATTCGTGGGTGTTACAGGACTCTTGGACCTTTTTTCGATGTCTAGCTTGTGGGCCTTATGACTCGTGGGTGATGGAAGCTCTTGAGATGATCCTGTATTCACATGACATACAGGCATCAGACACCTGAATATGATCCATATTATACATCATATATCTGTACATCATCGTGTATCCAAGAACGATGTGGTCTGGAAGAGGTTTATTGATCTGAGAGCTTTCAAGAATTTGAATTCCTTATGCTAATGGCCCATTTGAATGTTAATGATGATGTTTGACAACAATATGCAATTACCCACAATATCATTTTTAGGACTCTTTACTAGTCAAATGTCTAGAATGTGTCATGTTAGTTTCAGAAAGCAAGACAAAAAACAAACAAACAAACAGGAAACATTAATTACTTAATTTTATAATCTCAATTGATACACTAAAATATATCCTGTTGTCTTTGTCTTTTATTTCTCCATGTCTACAGTTGTTGTTGGTGTGTTTCTGCCATTCCTGGCCTTCTTGCACAAACCGAGACACCTGTCAGTCAAAGTAATGGAATCATTGAAGCATCAGCATAAAGTTCAACTTTAAATCAGTCGTTTAGAAGCAGGATATTGAGATGTCTTAATATTAAGTGCTGTTTGTAATAGTTCTCCTGTTCATCATGTTTGTGATTTATCTTTTCTATTTTAACTATTATTTTGAACTCTTAACTTTTTAGATTTTAAGTCTTCAGGTCCGAGTAAATATAGAGATTCCTTGCATAATTGACCCTTCTTTTTTATTTTCTTCTTTTTTTTTTTTTTTTTTTTACAAGAGGTTATCAAACATATTTCATTGTAAAGTCATTTAATTTGATTTATTTCTTGTCCAGCAAAATCAATGACAGTATAAACATGTACATATGATTCCATGACATTTGTCCCAGACCTGCAACAATTGCTCTCATTAAATATCTGCATGTTAAGCTAAGCATAAGTTCGGCCCACAAACATAACCGTAATCCTAATCCTAATCTCACTTCAAACTAAACCTAAAATCCTATCTCAACCCTCACCCTAAGTCCTAGGAGAAAATAAGACTGGATCAATATGCAGGGACAAATGTTGTATCACCATACATAAACATCTCAGGTATTCAATATCAATACAACATTGGTAATTAGAATAAATTGTATTACTTGTTATGTGTTGGGGCTAGAAGCAGGAATGATTAAATTGACAGCTTCCAACTCCATCCCCTTGTAAAAACTGAAGTTGCTTGCAAATCAACAGTGTTCTACAACAATTTGATGAGACAGTCATAACACCCTCTCCTTGAATTGTGGTTAAAAACAAAAAGAAAAAACTACTGAAGATTATTGAGCAATTAGGCAATGACAGACTCATACAAAATGATGTCATCTCGTGACCAAATTTGCATAGATGAAGAGATGGTGCCATGATACCATTTTTATGGTAGATCAGTGCAAACCTGTACTAGTCTGTGAGTTTACTATTCTCTTTTCAGGTGCAATTAAATCTTTACCATTCTGTTTGTTAAATCGTAGTGTCTTTGCTCAAGTCATTGACAACAGAGGTCATGATTTTTTGCCTCGATACAGGCGACTCCAGTTATAACAAAGTCCTCAGGACTGGCAGTTTTCTTTCATTATCTGAAAATCTAATTAAGACTGAACAAACAGTATTATACAGACATGTAAATGATCATTTTAGGACCTGAATTTTCACTTTACTGTAATGAAATTTTGTTGTAACCATGTTTGTCATAACTTTCCTGTGCACTGTTTATTTTGTTCCATTTCTTTCATGTGTGTCTCTTCAGTGAATACTGTCCACCGTGTGCGAAATGCCGAAAGGATATCATCTTTGGGAACGATACGACCTTTTACTATGACCTTGACACTTCCAAGAGAAATTGGGGTCATTGTCCCTTCTGGTGTTGGCCGGAGATGACGGGTCCTCCTCCTCCAGATGAAACGAAGGAGATGAGATACCGAGCTTGCCACTGGGTTTGGTCAAGAAGAACACCAAAGTACTCCAGGCCAAGTGAGCATTCACAACAGCTGTCAAAGCCATCACATGGAACTATAAAGAATACATTATGACATCATAATAACAAACATTATCAAATCCATCATTAGCATTGCCCTTGTGACTTAACCCTAAAAAGACTGGGCTATTTTGGTAGCTCGAAAGACTGGGGGGGGGGCCTAAAGGGCCCCCCCTTAAGATCTCGGCCGTGGATCGCGCGATCGCCGCGGAAATTTGCACAATGGTAGTGTGCGATGTAATCTACAAGATCGTATATTTAAATTTTCGAAAATAGTCTTCTTTTATTTTATTTTTGTTAATTATGCTAATTTATGCGAGAAATCAGACTTTTTTATCTAAATCAGTAAATAAAGCTCCAAAAGCGCTCATTTTTGGTCTAGATATTCTTTGTAGCATTCTTAGCAAATGCACTTGAAAAAAAATTCGGTATCAAAATTAATTTCTTATTTATTTTATTGTTTTATGAATTTCTTATGTATTTCTTTGTTTTTTCGACCTTTTGTTTTTGTTGTTTTTTTCAGCAAAATTTGTGGCAGACCCTTTTTGAAGCATAATACTACTAAAACAAATTGATTTTAGCCATTGAGAGTAAAAATAAGCATATTTATATGAACCATGTGATAAAACTCAATTTGTATTGACTTTGTACACAAAATCGCATTTTTGAGCCGTTTTCGGTCTCACGTGCATGTACAAAAAGTTATGTAACTTCAGAACCGTACCCCCGGGCGTCACAAATTTGGTGTCAAAATGTGCGGAAAACTCGAAAGAAAAAAGTCACGGAGCATCGCGGCGAGAGCATTGCGTGTTGCTGAGTAATCGCGCGAAATGTCGAGGGGGGGGCCTTTTAGGCCCCCCCCCCCCAGTCTTTTTAGGGTTAAAGATAATAAAAAGTTTTGGTACCTCAAAAGCTTTCCTGAATTTCCTTGTCTTGGTTTGTGTTTCAGGTTAAAGTACGTTGTCTGTGAGAATTACTCGCCCCAAAGTGCTCTCATGTCTTATTAATCATGCAATAATGGTTTCGTACCAGAGCCGACGCTGTCCAGCGTCGATAAATATTGTACGAAACCACTGACTGCGACCAGCAGCGTGCAGCCCATTGTACGCATAGCTAACTGCGACCAGCAGCCCCATACGCATAGCGTAATGGGGCTTCGCATTGTAGCATTCAGGATCATGACAGAATTAGTATCGCGGGTAAATGTCAACTAAAAATCCAAAAATTTCTTCGATTTGAAGACTTACCAATTAAGTTGAAGTATTGAAAACAGGCTTCGAACAACGTTTGGTTCTGCCAATAGTCCCTTTCTGTTCGAATTGATAACTGAATGTGACTCGGTCGAGAGGACCCTGGGAGAGCTACATACACTGGATACCATGGCCAGCGCATGCGCAAACAAATATCTTATCCGTTCATGGATTTGAAATTTGTGTGCGTGTGATGTGTTCGCATGCACTGGCTGTAGTATTCAGTGTACTGTATGTAGCTCTCCTAAGGTCCTGTCGACCGAGTCACATTCAGTCATCAATTCGAACAGAAAGGGACTATAGGCAGAACCAAACGTTGCCCGAAGCCTGTTTCCAATACTTCAAGTTAATTGGTAAGTCTTCAAATTGAAGAATTTATGAGATTTGAAGTTGACATTTACCCTGCGATACTAAATCTGTCATGATCCTGAATGCTACAATGCGAAGCCCGATTACGCTATGCGTATGGGACTGCTGGTCGCTATGCGTATGGGGCTGCTGATCGCAGTTAATTGCATGATTACTAAGACATGAGAGCACTTTGGGGCGAGTAAGTCTCACAGTGTTAGTTATATGAAAGGTACTTTAACCTGAAACACAAACTAAGACAAGGAAATTCATGGACACTTTTGAGGTACCAAAACTTTTTTTTATCTTTAAGCTTGAGGAGAGCCAGAGTGAGAGATGTAGATATATATCACTCATATTTTACTATCTCAGTCAAAAAGAAAACCAGATTTCAATACCAATTTGTATTTATTTTGATTTGTCTCTCCTTTTTGTGCAGATAACAAAAGTGCGTACACATTCATAGTGAAATTTGCCCAACTCAATGACTTATTTTTTCCTCTATTTGATAATATATCTATTTCTCATTCTTAAAAGCTTTATATTATGATAAGTTTTGTCAAATCACCCCTGCTATCTTATATACTTGAGAAACTCATTCATCATGATTTCTGTTTAATTTCTGCTTTTTGTGATTCAGCTGTAAATATCACGTCTTCAAAATCCATGGAATCTACCATCATCACATGCTCTGTGCAGTCTGTGCCGGTTGTCCCCTACATAAAATGGTACGGTCCACATGGAGATATCATCAAACTAGTGGAGTTTACTGACGGAGCTGCAGCGACTCACAGTTATGATATCAATGACTTTGGGGAAGATGACCAAGGCAACTATAGCTGTGAAGCCTTTTGGGCAGAGGGTATCACTGCTGGGAAGGCAACCATACGATTAAACTACACATATGGTAGGTGGAGTATACTACAAGGTCAGTTGATCTGATGAAGTATCTCGTGTCGTTTCATGATGGCCAGTTTGGGTGATTTTATCACTTTAGCTTCCTAGTACAATGAAGTTGAGGCAAGTAAAATGATGACATTCACACTAAGGCATTCTAGTCACATTCAATAAGGTATGACATCCATGTGACATTATGTGAGAAGTTAAGTAATTCCTGCTGATTTCAGGCCATTTTGTCTCATGTCTACAGTACTGTATCTTCTCTAGAAATTTCCATATATACCTGATATTAGGTACCTCTATAACTCAATGCAAGAAGGCTGTAGTCAGAAATCTTTAAACACCTGCTAAATAACTCCCAGTGATGATATCTGGAGCAACAAAATGATGTTAACAATTTTTTGTTTACCTAAATCTATTTTAACTCTTTATGTGCCATGGTGGAAACCCACTGTGTGCCAAATTATTCTGAGACGCAAACGAAGTCATGCTTTGAGAAAACATTCTGTTTTACAAATCTATGTAACTTCTATAGTAAAAAGAAGAATAAAGAATGAAGACATGAAGTGAGCAAAGTTGTAGAGATAATGCCAAGCTTTGCTGCAATTTAAATTGTATGACAAATCTATGATTGTTTTCCTTTCAAATGACCAGTAGCTACATTACTGTAAAAGCAATACCTTTCCAAACACACAGTGGCAGAAGCTTAGAATTTACATGCAAATCCAGTGGGGAAGGCCGTTTGTTAGTTAAATCGCTACATAATATAGGAGAAGAACGGAAGCGCGATGAATGCCTTCATTGCACATGGCATTTGGTGAGTTATCAGTCAGTTTGGGCGGGTTTGTACATTTGAGCAGAATATGCCAAGTTGGCACACCGTTGATTGAGTCGGACGTGCAAACGTGGCACATATAGAGTTAACTTGCTCGGCAGACGTCAGTTATTGCTATGTCAGTCAATCTTTTGCTAAACTTTAGACTTTGCAATTTTCCCACTTTGAGACCATATTTATCAAAATCTCTCACTCTCCTACTTTAGTTTGAATTTCTCCAGATTTAGCTGTTTCTCCCTCACTTGAGGTATAGTTTGTCCAGCTTGGACTTAAACTTTCTCTTGCCCAACATCAGTTTTGTGTTATATGTTTAAAAAGGTTCCATGACATTTGCTCCTACGATCATTGCTCCCATGGAATATCTGCACGCTATTAAAGCCAAACATAATTTGTACCAACAAACGTAACTCTCCTAACCCTAATCCTAATCCTCACATCAAACTTCATCTGAAACCCTATCACAATCCTAATGCTAAGTCCTCAGAGAAAATAAGACCGGAGCAATTATTGCAGGAGCAAATGTTGTGTCACTGTTTAAAAGATAAGGATAAGGTAGCACCAGAGAATTAACATGTACATGTATACAGCAGCATGTATAACCCCCCCCCCCCCATTCAAACCACAAGGGACATTGCACTCCCAAGATCTTGATATGTGCTATCAGCACATAATGTTGTGCTCATGTTTCCGCTATCAGAGTCTCCAGTTTCCTAGGGTTACAGACTGGAGAATCTACAGTTTTTTAGATGTCTAGGGTTGGAGTCTCCAACTTTGTTATTGTGAAAATTGCTCTTGACATGTGTAGAGGCTGTATGCAAAGCGAAAAAAAAAAGTTTGTCCACTTTGATAATCTTCATAAATCATCTGTGTTTCAAGAACATCATGTCTGATACATTCAACTCTCAGAATCAGCCCCAACTTCATTCTCATGAATATTTGTAAGTTTGAAAAATGAGAAGACTTGCATATAGGAAGTCCTATAAAAACAGCTAACTACAACTACTCAATCATGCATGATTGTTTTAAAAAAAAAAACTACAAAAAAGTTGCAAATTTAGGAATGATTACTTTGTTTCTTCTCAGTCTTTCTGCTGACCTCTCTTGCTACCCCACCCCCCCCCCCAAAAAAAAGAATATTGTATATCAAATGAGAAATTGATATGTATATTTCAATAAGTGCACTGTTGCAGACACATGTAGAAATTATGTTTTATTACCCTGAGCAGTATAGGATACAAAAAGAAGTGAAAGTATGGCTTTGATAGCTTGATGTATAGAGTGAATACAGCGTATGATGTGGAAAAGCTAAATTAGTCCCGTGGGGATTGCAGAATGAAGTAAAATTATCCTTTGATCACGTGTATGTGCACTCTGAAAAGAAAACATTTCTCTACAAAGTGATAGTGAAATATAAAGTCATGTAAGCTAAACCTTGTTGATTTATCAGATAGGTGTCATGTATGTTTCATTTTCATGTTTGTTTTTGTTGATTTTTCATCAGTACCACCAGTGACACCGCTTCAGCCTACCCAAAGTTCAACAGAACGGTTGATGACGTCAAGTCACAGCACTGATGAAAGTCATTTCTCACAAGAGTCACCTTCCCAACCTGATGAATCTAAGAAAGCCAAGTCATGTGAGTATATGGATACATAAACAATGTTATTTTAATCTTACTAAGGTCTCAAAAAGATGTGATGCAAAAGACTTTAGAGGACTACATGATCCCTGTTTTTTGACAGTTACTTTCAGGACATTTAATTTATTTATATGCTGATGAGCATACAAAGTATGCTAGGGATTAAGGCAAAGTGGTGTAAAAGTATATTTAGGATTTCTGAAGAAAGGAATGTATGTACAAAAATATGGAAATTTATGTAATTGGTTACTGCTAGAGCCATCTTCAGAACCTTTTCATTTTAGGATTTTTGATGTGGTTCTAGTGCATTAGATAAGTGTAAATGCATTGATTCAAACATATTGTAGATATTCTCAGATGTTTGATATATGCTCTCTCTTGGAAATCAATCTCAAAGTATCTTTTGTTTGTGTGTGTGTGTATTTCTTGCTACCACCAATAGGGACACCTGTACACATATTTTTTGTTTGCGTTGCCGTGGTTTCTGCTCTGTTTGGTACCATATTCGGTTGCTGGTGTTTCCTGAGCTGTCAGAATCACATTTCACGTGGCTATCATCCGGCTTGTTCAGAAGATCATGTGGAGTTAGGTGGTATGTAAACTGGTACATTCTTGTATAAAATGAAATGAATTTTAAATGGCATTATGTATGCTTAGTCCAAAGAATGTGTGCAATAAAAGAAAATAGATGGATTAAATTGAATTAGGTGATCTGGAAAGAATTTGTTACTGTGGACAATCCACAGATCCTGAAGAAAGGACAACGTACAAGTCAACTTCTTATTCGAGGAAGTTACGTATCCCAAAAGAAAAGTAATCTTTAACAAAATTCTGTGAAAAAAAGAAAGTAACAAATCAGTGAAATTGTAGAGGAAATTAAGCAGTTAAAAAAGATGGCTAATACATGACCAGTACAGGATAAAATCACATGATGTCTTGCATGCATTTAACATCAATCATGAAAAGGTAACTTTCACAACCATTACAGTTGCACAATCTTAATCATGTGTATATCTTAATTTTTCTCCTGATCTCTCTTTGGGCATGTTTGTATGAATTATTTGTATGTGTACACTGTATATTAGATGATTGTATGTCTGTGTCCTGTGTAATGTATGTATGTAAGTACACAGTGTGTGTACGTAGTATGTGTACGTAGTATGTATGTATGAATGTTAGTACAAGTACGTAACTACAGTGTATATACATGTATATTCATGCAACAGTACGGTGCATACAACAGTATGTACATGTATGTCTACACGTATTATCATATTTATGTATGTACTGAGTATATTCATGTTTTATATGTATGTATGTGCATGTACGTATGTATGTATGTCTGCAGGTATTATCGTACTAGTATTATGTATGTACATGTACTGAGTATATTCATGTTTATGTATATGATCTATGCATTTCTGTGTTCAGCACTGGAACGTTAAAGTTGATGATGATGATGATGATGATGATGATGGTGATGTTGATCCACTGTATTTGTATAGCACCATATATCTGTCGTAGAAACATTCAAAGGGCATTTTGGTATTCCTGACAAATGCATTATTATTTTGTCAAACTTAATGCTCGTCTTGGGAATTGCACAATAACACAGAGGGGTAGGCCTACCACAATGTCATGTAGAGATCATGATTTCACATCAGATCTCCCAACTAGCTTGTCACTCATACCATAAGTAAACAAAATATTACCAGTAATACAGAGAGTCCCTTTATTACAAGGGCAGATACAAATGTATAAAGAGATACATATTTCTAACAAGGTAATTTTGTATATATATATATATCCCATGCCTTTTATATTCCTTTGTTTTACAGTATCTCTGATATAACATAGACATATTTAGTGGTCCCAAACAGCTCTTTATTATTATATCGAAGTTCCATTATTTACCAATATGATGCTATATTTGGTGTTACTGAAAGAATGTTTTTTATTTGTCTTCTACTTATTTTCTTCCCCTTTTTGGCAGAATCTGTCACCTTAGAAACATCAGATTTTCAAAGTGGATTTATTCGTGGCCTGGACTCTCTTTGGAGCTCTGACTGTAAGGAGATAATAGTGGAGAAAGTTCCAGCAAAGTGGTGGAAAAAGATTTGTCTAGACAAGACAGGCAAGAGGTGGCAATGTACATGTAAGTATTAGATTCCTATAGCAGTAGGGGTACTGTGTGTAAGATGGAGCTGTATACATGAGGTCCTGATAGTTAAAGGGGCAGTTTGCCCAAATACACATGTCAATTGAGTGAATTCTACAATATTATGAGGTCACATCAGTGAAGATTGAGAAAAGTCAGAGAAATTATCATTCTAAAGTTATGAATTTGTAAAGTTTCAGTGCTGCCATTGCTGGAATAGAAGACTACACGATTCATGATGTCACTGTGGCCAATGATATAAATGAAATATGAAGAAATTCTACAAGATTTCTTTTTTTTTTTTTTGGTAAAAAGTGCACTTTCCTTTGACTTGCTACTGACACATGTGAAGGGTAATGATATTCAATCCGCTTCCTGAAAGATGTTTAATCAATATTGCTGTTTCATTTATGCTAGAGAAATGGAATTTTGCGGAATATTGGTTGAAAAGGAGCTTTAGGCTTTCTTGTTTGTTTTTTTCACACTGTAAGAGCCACTCAGCATGCTCCAGTTGACCCTTAACTTCAAAACCCTCTCTCACAATCATGCCATTGCCACAGATTGGATTTTCTGTCATATATTAAACTTGATGAGGAACACCCAATTTGGGAAAGATGCAAATGATTTTGTGGTATACAATATCTTTCTTGAAGTCTGTATTAACCTCCCATGTCTTTAAATCAAGCAACTGAACTTAGTGAGGCAAGATAACAAAAGGAAATTTATGTGATGTCAGTCAATTGCTCATTGCTTTTCTTCTGATAATTCATCAAGTATCTTTCTGCTATTTTATGTGCTAAAATGTCACCAATATAGCATTAAACATCTTATTTCTGATTTCACTTTATTAGAAATCTTGTACTTCGTGCATTGTTAAAGCATCAGAGGTAAAATTGAAACAAATCAATCACTTGCAATGTCTTTCAGTGACATCTAGTGTGTCCATGGTGGAGATCCCACAGCTGTTTTGGACTGATGAAGTCAGGATTTGGAGGAAAAGTTCCAACAAACGTCAGAAAAAGGAGCGAGTCAAGACACTGACCATGAACTGTGAGTCGGTCACCTGTTTATGACCATGTGTTGGTGTCACAGATATTACTGATCAGTTATATGTAAGGGGGGGGGGGAATGGACTGGCCAGCAGGTGTGCCCATAGGTTTAAATTAATAGTTAACAGATACAGATATATATTGATGTATGTTTTTCACCGTAGTAATTGATTATCTCTTCACTTTACTATCTTAAATATCTGAACAAACTTATTATTTTTCATGTCTTTAGGATGAATTTGTTTGGGTTAAGTACATCAGTTCGTAAGAACAAATGAGCGCAGAACTGTAGCAAAACAAGATTTATAGGTAATTTAAAACTCATTTTATTCTTCTCATTGACTTCACAAGGTTTGCAGGTTTCTGGGTCCTTTACTTCTGTCACTGTAAAGTGTCCAGTGGTTCAGAACACATTTTATGTCCAGATTGGTGAGTTAAAGGATAGTCCCCCAGACTGGATCAGAGAAGAGCTTATGATGTCTGGTAAAAAGGAGTTCAAGGACTTGAAACCCAAAGTTTGGTACCAGGTCAGGCTTGGCACAAGGGAGGACTCTGACAACCAAAGGACTAACTGGCAATGGTCAACAAAGTTTCAGACAGAATGTAAGTTGAAATTCCCTCATTAGCTTGAAACATCATATTAGATGCTTTGCAGTATTATTCCGCTCTCGCAGAAGACTAGGTGGCAATAGAGAAAAGCTGTAAAAGTTCAGATTGTGCTAGATTGTCTCTCACTGCTTGAGTTGTTGTGAATGATCTCAAGAGAAAGTAAGTCAGAGACAGTCACCAGTGTGTCAGACACTGTTACCTTTATTTCAACCCGGTGAGGATGAGTGATATTGCTATAACATGCTTTTCCCATAGACACCTGCCGGAGGATACACTCGGGAATAGTCTTCAATTGGTTAAAGCTTTTAAATCTAATGTCTTTCTCTTTTTCTCCAGCCCCAACACTTCTACCCATTGAACCTGCAGACCAGACGGCAAGCCTTAGGCTTGAAAACAGTTTGTCAAACTCTTGCCGTCTTTTCGTCACTGTCAATGATTCCAAGGAGGAGGAACTCCAAGACGGAGTGTACCAGTGTAAAGGACTCATCCCAGGGATGATTCAGGTTGTTAAACTTAAGATTCAAGAAGGAGAAGACTTTAGGCTTCTCAGAGAAGAGACATTCTGTACCACAGGTGAGTGAAGGAGGGAGGGGGCTGTAGTCAAATATTGACCTATTGACCTGGGTCTACACTATGTATCAGCAGATGAGTTAGACATTGGTATATTATACAAATAATGACTGCTATGAGGGGCACAGTTAAAATTATGGGCCCAAGGTGATGTGAAAACCGTAATTATGCCCGAAGCGAAGCTGAGGACATGGTTACGGTTTTCACATCACCAAGGGCCTACATAATTTAAACTGTACCCCGAATATCAAGCAGTCATTATATGTTTTGTATACCGAAAATATAGATTCCGAAATATAGATACCGAAAATATAGATTCTAGTCTCCTTTACAGCACTCGTAATCAATGGTGATCGACAGCGCGGCGGTCGTATCATTGGTGCGTACAGTGATGTGTACAGTGTACGTTACGTGTACTACGGGGTTGCGATTGTCTCCAAACCAGTCCGCTAGTCTCTTTTACAGCACGCTGATTGAATGCGCGGCGGTCGTATCATTGGTGCGTACATATGAGCGATCTGCGTGTACGGGGTCGCGACTGTCTCTAAAACCTATCTACTAACTGTGCCCGGGCCCCGGTCACAGTAACTCAAAAATAGGGCACAGTTATTTTCACGACTCCCCTTTTAACCAATCAGATGAGAGGATTCTAGAAATGAGGTATATAACATGTGATAGTTTATGTAAACTGAGGAGCATTTTAGATGTGAGAACATTTTGTGAACAGATGGAGGAAAGGTTTCTACCTTGCAATCATGGTTTGCTTCACTTTCATTGGTTATTTCTGCATCTCCCACCTCATGCCCTTGAAAATCATGTCAATGTTTACAGAGAGACATGAAGCTTGACATATACATATAATGTCTTTGATTTCATTTGACTTCCTTTTATAATATGCAAATTTCCTCATTCTGATGTAAGGTACTGCCGTGATCATGACGACATTGATAAGGAAAATGTGAGTGAAAATGGTGCAAAGAAGGCAAGGATGATGAGTGATGACAAAATATCATCACACACTGAACTAATACATAGACTTTGCAATCATTGTGATTACTGCTGTTTTTCTGTTGTAATTATCACTATCACTACAATCAACATTCATATTTCCAGTATTAGAATTGCAGTCACTGAATGAACCCCTAGATGAAACTGAATCTAATCACATACTCCCTCATCTATTCCCCTTCTCAAGGCACTATCCCTGATGGAGGTGACTATGAGGGTGATGTTACCACTGCCATGGAGGAATTTGATATCAACCCAACAAAAAAGCGTCCTCACAAACAACACTCGCCCACCAGTGGGAAGTGTCCCACAGGGCTGCAAGAAGCTATAAATACTATCGAAGACAGTGGAGCAATGGTATTATCACATTCTATAGATGAAACTGCATTTCATACATTTGTCGCATGTTTGCAGCATTTGTATGAAGTGAAATACCATGAGACATCATCCTGTCTAAAAGTATTTCGGCGCAAAGACTTGAGAACCGTGGCAGACTTGCTTGTAAGATGGGATCTACAAAGACTGTGCAGCATTTTTGACATTATGCGCAGGTTTGCTGCTGATGAAAACTTCAGCTCCCAGAGACAGCTGGACCTAGCCAGGGTTCTCCATGGAAGCCACAGCACAGACTGCCATCTGTGTGATCACGCCCTCTACCTCATGGAGAGGCGAGAGAGTTCCCGGAGTTAATCCTCTCCTCCTTAAGGTGTGGTCTGTGAAAGTACATTGTAGGTAGTGTGGTATGCAATATCTCACTCTCATTTGCATGCAGTTTTATCTGTCGTGTTTCCATGATGGTAAAAATGGCGACTTCATGTTGCCGTGGTTACTGTGATAATGAAGTTGCAACATGGAATCAACTGCACATCTTTTTATTGGTATGCATCTAAAATGTACATTGGAAAGAGTATCCACATCTCTCTGTGTAATTTAATTTGGAAATAAGGGTTGCCACAAAAGCTGAAATATTTCTCTGTTTTCTGACTTTGACAAGTATTGTTTCAATCTGTTTCAACATACACATGTATTGTGTGGCATTGCCTTTTTGTACACTTTCACACCAGGGACCTGAACAGACATGTGCAGCTGTATATTCAGTCAAGTTTGCTTACGTCGACCTCTCATAATTGAAATAATTGCCCAAGTCAAAGGTCTTTTCAAGTCCTCTTTTCTTTATATTCTATGGATTTTAATCCCTCATAAGTCAAATTTTCTCTGAGTTGAAGGTATTTCTTCCGTCCAAATGGATTCGACTTAAGCAAGGTTGACTGTAACTTCTAAAACACTGAACAAACATGTGTATGCCACTGTTGCTTGAATCAGCTCAGGTGCATGCCCTTTTCAGAATTAAGACCACATTGACATTTACGTAGGGATCTGTTTTCCCTTCATGATGCTTTTCAAAAACTCACTTCTGTGGAAGACAGCAATAGATTTCAGGTAGTTCAAATTGAATTTTTAATACAGTAAACCTCAGGAACTTTTGTAACTTCAGTGCACAGTGAACTGCCCGTAATAACGAACAGGGTTATAATGCAATTCCGGTTACAACGAAATAGAAATTCAGGCTGCAACATTATCCGAATTAAGTTTTTTTTTATTGTTTATTTGTTCAGATATAATAACATTTTGATATTATGAAAGAAAACTGCCGGTCATAAGGATTTTGTTATAGTTGGGTTCCTCTGTAGGCCTATGTATAAGTAGAGTTGACTCTTGCTTCGTTCCACCCCTTGGATTGCTTTGGGTGGGCAATAAAATTGTGTTCTTGTTGAATGATATGGCTGTTGTTTTGATATACTACATTAATGGAGACCTCCAGATGATTTTCAAAATTTTGCATTTTCTTTGATGAAGGCTGAATCTAAGGTACATTCGTAGCAGTTCAAAAAATGCAGACCTGGGATACGTCACTTTCATTGTGGATGCAGTTTTTTACTTATTTGGATAGCCATCATGGTGATTTGCTCATTGTAGGTCCAGAATCTCAGCTCAGAAGACTTCATGGAAACAAAATTCAGCCGCAAGGCTTGTAACACGCAAAAGGAAATCTGATCATATAACTCCTATTCTTCATAGTGTTCATTGGTTGCCGATAAGGGCTCGTATCCAGTTTGAAGTTCTGACACTTGTATTCAAATGTTTTCATGGAAGTGCCCCTGCATAACTCAATAGACTCGTCAAACCATATCATCCTGGTTGTAATCTATGTTCAAAGTCCAAGAATCTCCTTTTTGTAATAAGTGTGAAATCCAAGACATTTGGTGATGGGGCTTTTGGTAAAATAGCGCCATCATTATAGAACAATCTCCCCCGAGCATTAGATGATAACAGAATCTGATAAAGGAAAATCTGTGTTAAAAAATCATATGTTTGATAATTGTTGATTATGATGGTACATGTATATGTATGAATTATGTTTGTTTGACTTTGTTTATGTATGTACAGTACATGCATAGAGACTATCTTAAGGTATTATGCATTCTAAGAACTGATAATTGTTATAATGTCAGTATTGTCTTATGTATTTAAGTGGGTGGAAGTTTGTGTGACAGAAAGCTATAAATTTCTGATCTAAATGTATATCATATAAAATGCATGGACATACACCAGCTGATATCTTCCAAGGTAGGTGTTCTTTGGTTTTTAAACAAACCAAAGATTTAGTAAAGGAAGAAATATCCACACAGTTTCACTACATTCAATAGCCAAGAAATGCTTTTTTCTCTGGAAACAAATGTTATTCAGTGTTTTTGATGATATATGTTTTCGTATTGCTGTGGATATGTAAGTTAGAGTACTGGGGCAATTAGCTCATATAACAGTTTATAGTTTTGGAAAAAAAAAACAGTATATGTACAGTGATGTTACTTATGTCATAGTTATTATAGAGTGTCATTACTTCATTCATTAAGTTTCCATGAATTTCTTCCATTAAATACATCTACAGATTAACAATAGCAACGATAGTAATGACAATCCCGTAATACAGAATGAACCTTACAAATACATGTATATCAGTAAACAGTGGTGGATCCAGGGAGGACCACACCAGGTGCACACCCCCTTTATTTTTGGTAAAAACAAAAGAAATCAACAGAAAAGATGGGGGAGGGGTGCATGCCCCCCCCCCTTAATTTTGTAAGGGCGCCTCCTTTTTATGGAATTCCTGGATCCGCCCCTTGTAAAGTTACAGGATACGCACAAATCATTCTATACGGTACAGGTATATGTCATATTCATATTTTAACAGAAAATGATGCATGAGGAAACCTACAGAAAACAAGATGATTGTAGAAGTAGTTCCCCAGAAAATGAATGGTTATGATGGAATTATTGTTGGTATATGTATTCATGAAAGCACCCTAGAACTGAGCTCAAACTATATCACAAGAATGTCTGTACATTGCAATCCAACGACACAGACATGTGTATATCCAAGCTGGCATTCCAGAGAGCAACTGGTCTTTATACAAATGGAACTTTTATTCTGGGAACTTAATAATGGGAGATTTTTTTTTTCTTTTGAAATTTGTACATGTGAATAAGGGATTGACAATGAACAAAACAAGATATAAGTTTATAAATCTGTTTGCCATCATTGTTTTTCTGTGTACTTTGGTGCAGTGTGCTTGGCAGCAAGCTGCGTATGAAAACAGAGTGGGGGGAAAAAAAAAAACGTGGTTTACGGTACTCCATTGACACTGGGGGAAAAATCTTTCCGATGTTTTTTTTTTTGGCAGAAAGAGATTTTCTAAATGTATTTTACTATTAAATCTTATTTTGGTAGTAACTGTCTAAAAATATACACATACATGTACTCTAGTTTAAAAATACTGTCAGCTATTTTCAACTGTAAAGTACATGTACATAGACAATGTAACACTTTCAAAATGGCGTAAAAACCTATGCTGTATCACTGTAAATAAATGGGCAAAGATGATTATAGAGAGTCCTATTTAGCACAAATTACGAGCAAATACTGGAAATAAAGAGTGTAAGAAAGAAACTTCACTGAACTCGCCTACATAATTATGCGGTATAGAAGAGGTAATAGAAGCGCATCGGTTACTGTTCATCATACCGAAGGTATATAGTATTACAATCTGCACCCAAAGTTTCATAGACGAATGTATTGTCCTTTCATTTTCAGTCCAAGGGTTCATTTTTATCAAGAAATTGGAACTTTGACTCTTGACTCTTAACGGTGAAACTTTATTTTTATTTATCTTTTTTTTTTTTTTTTTGGGGTTGGGGTCTGTGGAATAGGGGTCAAAGGCCAACCGTTTGTAACATCATGCATGGATACAAAACTGAAGAAAATGCCCCAAAATTTCATATTTCAAATGAAAAGTCGTACACGTTTATTCCGCTTAATACTAATACAATTCCTCCTGTATTCTGAAAGGGGTAGTTCGGTCAAGTGCCTTTTCATTATGCAAAAATAAAATGATGTTGGATTTTCTTTATATATATATATATTGACAGCAAAACTTGCACAGAGACGTGGCTGTGATGTTAATGGCACCCCTCTAAGCTTTCAGGCGAATTGCCCTTCTTCAGAATTTACAATGACAATAACATGTAAGCAAAATGCATACAACATATATATATATATATATATATATATATATATATATATATATATATATATATATATATATATTACATATATATATATATATATATATATATATATATATACATACATATATACATGTGTGTGTGTGTGTGTTCGCGCGCGCGCGCGTTATAAACACGTTTGATTTATATTTTCGACCATTTAAGCTTTTTGAATGTCATCTCACGCGCCAAGATTTTTGGAAGATTTGAAAACTAGCCTTAGACCCCCTATTTGTACATCGAATATTAACAGATTGCTACCTTGTAAGCACAAGAAATTTTCCTCTATTACTCGAGAGATGACTACAAAAGTTTGGGGATAGTAGTTGGGCGGTTTATAAGGTATACGTAACAAAAGGAAGCTGATTAATGTCCGCACGGGCAGCTGCACGGGCGGCATTGATGTGTTTGATATATATATATATATACTGCTCAAAGTTAGGGGCAAATATAAAAAAATGTACCCATTTGAGACAGGAAAGTTTATTTTATTCTCTGTGTTGGCAATTTAAGGACAAACGACAAGTTTAGCAAGTTGTTAATTCTGCTATAGTCAAGACATAATTTATACGGCCAAGATAGATAGAGCTTATGAAACAACTAACAAAAAGCATAGAAAGACAAAAAGAACAAATATTACTGAGGATAAACATCGGATTATGTGAAAAGTTTAGATGTTTTTTAGTTAAGATATGCTTCCATGGTGTTCGGTATGCGTAGTGTCGCGTAGTTTTGCGTACAGCCGCAAGCTGACGAACAACAGTAGAAAAATGGGAAAAGAGAGCTATCCCTAGACAATCAGAGACAGACTAGTGAAAGAGGGGGAGGCAGGGGTTTAACGGGGGGGGGGGGGA
This sequence comes from Diadema setosum, assembly GCA_033980235.1. Taxonomy (NCBI): domain Eukaryota; kingdom Metazoa; phylum Echinodermata; class Echinoidea; order Diadematoida; family Diadematidae; genus Diadema; species Diadema setosum. The sequence continues at coordinate 37,825,479 of CM067068.1, read as the reverse complement.
GTGTGAGGGATAGATGTTTAACGCGATTAGCGACAGGCAAGCAAGCATGTAGGGTGGGGTCGTTACGACACGAAGCTGGGAAAACCCGTGTCTACAAATAACTATTTATAGTCACGGGAAAGGCCATACTCACAGCACCACTATACTACTATAGAGCGATTGCGAAATGTTGACTACTTTTTACATTTTTTTTTTCTTTCTTTTTTTTTAAATCTCTGTTTCTATATTAGACAATTGACTGCCCAGTTGGAGTAGAGAGCTTCGTGTTTTATTCGAAGCTCGTCTGCTAGCGACTAATTAGCTTTACGCGTTATTGCCTGCTGTACCACATCGACAATCGGACGGTTCGGGCTGTACGGCGCTGAAGTGATGCCGATGTTTTGATCGTGTTACTACAACTCTTTTGCTAGCTGAACAGAAGTGCTAACTCGAGCCTATACACCTAGCCATAAAGACTATGCTCGTCACTGTTTTCATCATGGTACTGTGGGCACTAATCTGCTTTCAACCAGGGGTAAGACCAAATTTCCATCCTTTAGAGCTATAATAACTATAGTGATAATTGTGATTATTATGATATTCTGTGTGTTTAAAGAGTCCGTACAAATGACATTTTGTTGTGTAGATGTGATTATCGGAATAAATAATCTCCAAGTGAGTTGACTATGGGCAATATAACCTCACCAAGAAGACGAACAGTAGCAGTGACATTTTTATCAAGGGTCAATCAGATCTTGAGATCTTGCTGCTTTGTACCTTCAAGATTGAAATAATTTTTTTTTTCTATAACCAGAAAAAAAAAAAAATTATCATTGATCTCTTCTCAGAATGATGTTTGCTCAACGTTCAACTTTATATTAAAGGTCTTGTTTACCTTTGGGAGCAGTGATTTAAAAAAAATGCTTAAGATCTCACTTTTGATGCATATGTGTAGGTCAGTTGTATAATAAAACAGGCTACCATAATTAAAGCCTAAAATATAAGGAGATATCACTATTTTTCTTATTAAACCATAACTGTTGACTGTTTAGTCTGGAAACATTTTCATTATAGCTATTGTTCACATTTTGTATATTTAACAATACTTAACATCGATTATACTATGGTTCAAATTTTTACATTGGTTGTTTCTATCCCTAACTTACATTTTAGAACTATTTTGAAGCACTAATGTTGGGTTTTTTGTTTCATCTGCAAATGGTAAATTATGCCTTTAAAGGGATGGTATAGTATTGGTTGAGATGAGGATTTAGCTTTTAACGTTTTGCGAGATACTTCGAAACCACTCTATGAAACGTTGAAGAGCATTCATCTCTAAAAGGAATTCAAAGTTTATTTGATGAAGAGCGGTTTTTAACTAAATATCCAAAAACAAAGTAAAACAAAGCGATATAGGCTTTCGTGGGCACACCTTTTATTAGCATAGCTTTGTTTTGGATATCTCGGCCATTTCAAAACCAATTATCATCAAACTTTAAATCCCTCCTATTTATTTATATGCTCTACGTGCACCACAAAAGGTTTCTCATTATCTGAAAAAAAAAATATCGAAAAACGTTGAAAACCTGAAGTCCTATCCCAACCAAAACTTCTCCATCCCCATAAGAGATAATTTCTTTGTCATAATGATAGTTTTTTGCATTGCATTTTTATTGTTATCTTTATCAGTATCATTGCTATTGCTGTTGATATTATGTTATGTCCATTTTTTATGATTTGCATTTCGATATTTTCTTTATCTTTGTTTTATTTTTCAAACTTTTTGGAAATTTTCTAAACAAAAGCACCTCTCTGTTCACTATGTATATACATAAACGTGTTGCATGTATAATTATGTACATATGATTTTCATTCCAATTTAAGTAATAGTAGTCCACGTGTTGACACAATAATATCAAAAATAGAACAGAACTCAAGAAATGTATTATGCTGTCGATACCATTACTTTATTTGAAGTAACGCAATCATTTTGGCTCCCTGCCCTCTTTCAAGTAGGCTATTGAATGTTTGCTTTTTGTGTATTTGTGTGGGTTTGTTTGTTTTGTTGTTGTTTGTTTGTTCATTTCCATCTGAGAAGATGGCTGGATAGCCCATATTCATCTATGCTCTAAAGCTGGTCTTCCATGGGGTCCAGTTGGATGTGAAGTGGGACCACTTCATCGGGTTAAACATCCTGCATCTTTTACGTGCATGACCTGTGACTCTCTCATACACGGGACTTCCATTTTATGTTTTGCCTCTTGCTAGAGGGGACGGTTTGTTTACACACAACATTGCTCAGTCCAGACTCGGGTTCGAACCCGGGTCCTTAGGATCGTGAGGCAGACGCGCTACCGACTTAGCCAACTCACCGCCCTAAATTCAAAGATTCTCTTTAATGTGATAGTAACTTCACTTTTTATCTATCATTTACGTCGCTTTGCTTCTGCCTGCCTAGGCAGAGAAGGTCGTTTTTAATCTAGGGAAACCCAGCAATTCTCACGTTGATCTTAATTACTTGATTGCCGAGCCAAATCAATAAGATCTTTTGTAATTACCCTTGCCTTCTCTGCCTAGGAGGCAGAAGCAAAGCGACGTAAATGATAGATAAAAAGTGAAGTCATTATCACACTACAGAGAATCTTTGAATTCCCCACTCGGCAAGAACCGCAGTAATTCGATCTTTGCATTCAAAAGGAAATAAGTCCACACGACCAGTGCTTAGAACTGTCATGAACTCATGACTCAATGTATCACTATCGCAAGGAGATGACCTCACTGTCGTTTTGATAATGGCTAATACAGTATCTAAATTTGGCTATTAAGGTTTTGCTTTTGTAGTATCATTTTCAACTGTTTTAATTTTGAGCGTTGTCTTGCTTCGGTACAGTCATCTTAGAGTTTCTAGGAAACAACACGCCTGATACTTTTGATAAACCCTTTTAGGTGATTCTTGGTATGAGACCACGAATGGGAATTCCCATATCCTTCTCCCACCCCTTAAAATTTGAGAGTGGTAATAAGTGTATTCGATGCACAAACACATGTATAATTAAAGGCCTTTATACATATAATACACTCGCGCAAAAATACCTCATATTTCATATGAAAGCCATTTCCCTAATGAGTGCCCAATTCAACACTAAATTCATCAGTATAAAGTCATGCACACGTTACGTAAGTAAATCCATACGTGCTCCATTTATATATGAGGAAATTTAGACAATTTGTCAGCAATTATAGTATTTTCGTATTCTACGCAGAAAAAAAAACATTTTGTGCCTATATTATGAGAAGCAATCTTTTAGGTAAAAGGGAGTGATGAACAAACTGTACATTCAGCAATATTACTAGAACACATCATGAAATTTGAAGTGAATAAGACAATATGCTGAAATTTATGAATTGATAAGTTTTGGTGCCGCTATCGTTGGATGAAAAATACTACAATTATTTGTGACGTCACTACAGGACGATGATATAAAGAAATTATTGAGAGAATTTTTTTAAAAGTCTTCTTTTTTTTTTCTTGAAAAGTACACATTCCCTGCATGGCCACAGTTATTCCAAATGTTCTTTTTATCGAAGATTTGTTAATCATTATGCTATCGAAAATGAATCTGTAATTCTTGTTATATCTTCATACCATTGTCTTGTCCAGTGACGTCACGAGCTGTTGTAGCCTTTTCATCCAGCGATGGCGGCACCGAAAATTTGTACATTCATAACTGTCCGATTTTCCTCAAACCTTACTGTTCTCAACTAATGTTGCTGCATTTACTCAGCATATAAACATACAGTATATATATATATATATATATATATATATATTTATATATATATATATATATACATATATATTATATCCACAAATATATAGAGGAACAACGGCAATCTTGGAAAGGTTTTTCACCGCTGCAAATTTTTGGGCCTATAATTCCGGATTTGACCGCACCCGCCGTCATCGTCATTGATACTGTTTTGATGAGTGTCTGAACGTTTTTACTCGTTGAACTGATGATATGTTATTGACAAATATTTAAGAACTTGTCGGCAGAACATTTTGTGTTTTTCACTCGAAAGTTATAACGAACATAACGGGTGTCAAAGGTGACGACCTGCTGACCCACCCCACTAGCCGATCACCGTCAGCCCCTACCTTTCCAGCTGCTACCATATTAAAGGTTTTAGTGGCGCCACTTAACGGACCACGTGATCAAGCTTCGCAAGTGCAGAATGGGCCGCAAAGGTATAATGCATTCCGTCCTCCTGTTGCTCATCGTTTACATAGCTCAGTCTGAGGCTTTCACTCGCTTGGCCATTCAATGGTATTAAGCCAGGAACGAATGGCAACAAAATGATAATGAACTTAAAGAACTCATAGCACCTAAATCCCCGCAACTTGACCCCCAAGGAGGACGTCCATTCTTTCAGCCATATAAAATTAGCCGTCGTCGGTTACTTCGCTTCGTAACCCGACTTCGTCCAAGAAAACAACTCTCTGAGCATGCGTCGAACATGAACCGAAAACTCTAGCCGAAACAAAGAGCAGAAAACATTCTCCGTCGACAAGTAAATAGCAACAGAAGCCCTGAGGAGGACAGGAAAATCTTCCAGTCAGCAGTTAAAGCAGTGTCTTTTCTGAAAAAGAGATCTGAAAAAACAAACGGTGGGAAAACGGCAGCTTAAATACCAGAGAAATTTCTACAGACATTGACAGGAAAGACTTCAGGAACTTCTAAAACCGTATCCGGGCAATTACCCCCAGAGGGCAATTACCCCCCGGCCAAATACTGGTTAGTGGTAAGGTTAGAGTAAAGATTAGGGTTAGGGTTAGGTTTTGGGTTAGGAGTTTGGGTTATGGTTAGGGTTAGGTTCAGGATCAGGATTAGGATTAGGGCCAGGGGAAGGGTGCGGGGTAGTTGCCCAGGGGGTAATTGCCCTAGACCCGTCGTACCTCCCCCCGTCCCCTCATGCTCTCTCTTTTCTGGCATAGAATATCAAAAAAGGGAGACTATGACCAGTTTAGAGAGTGTCTGAAAGAAATCATTCGGACGAATTTCGAAACTTGTTTAAAGAGGCATTTGTAGCCTCCACAACTGGTCATAGTCTCCCTTTTTTGATATTCTATGCCAGAAAAGAGAGAGCATGAGGGGACGGGGGGAGGTACGACACCTAGATCCAAAGGGTTTCACTACAGTTACATACATGTATGTAATAAATCCACACCCATTATGTTTTCGCCCCGAAGTGTCGGCAGAAGCAGTACGTTTGTCGGTCCGTCCGTCTGTCCGTGGATTCTTTTGTACACTCAGCAAAACAAAACAAAAAAAAAAGAAGAAAGGAAACACTTTTTTGAGTTCATAATTTTCATAGATTTTGATGAATATCAATGTGTTATGTACCAAATTAAAAGTAACTTAACTGGCTATCAACCTATACAGTAGGTCAATATATAGTTTACTCAATATAACTGTACGCATGAGTGAACACATTTGTTTTTGTCCTCCAAGGCACAAATGTAAAAATGGCAAAGATTGACATATTGTCTTTCATTTGCAAATGCCCTTTAAAATAACAATGATAACAAAAGACCAGTTTAACACAATGGGAGACATGAATGAAATAGCAAACATAAGTTTTCGTTCTCTTTATCTCTTTATAAACTCAAGCAAAATCAAAGTGGGGAAACTTAAAGGGGAAAATAGGAATTTTCTGTCAACTCAAACTTCAAATGACATCGGGAGTAAGGGGAAAAAGATGAAATGAACAAAATATCTTTATTTCATTCATTCATTTAAATAATTTTAGAACGCATGAGACAAATAAAAAAACACAATGTAATTTACAATTTTCCTAAATTGAGAAATCAATTCAAAATCCTACCATTTTGTTAATTTTGCTCCTTCTCTCACTTCATTTGAATTTGGAGTTGACGGAAAATTCTTCCTTTTCCTTCATTATCTTTAGCCTGTATTGACCTTTTGTGCTTCAAAGATATTGTAGAGGTCGTAGGCATGTTTTTGCAACTTAATTCATGTTTTTTATTTTGTTAAATTTGTCTTTTGTTCTTATTCTTACATGGAAGAGCATTTACAAATGAATGATAACTTGTTAATTTTTGCAATTTTTAGTTTTGCGGCTGGGAAGAGAAATGAAAAATGTTCACTCATGAGTAAAGTTTCCTTTTTTTTATTGACCTGCCAAGTTGATAGCCAATTAAATTACCTTTCATAATAATACATTAACATCTAGTCAAATATTCTATGAGAAATGTAAACTTGAAAAAGTGTCTACTTTCTTTTCTGAGTTTCTGTACTATATCTCTATGTCAGAGAGAGAGAGATTTGTTTTGCTTCTGTTGGGAAAGGTGAACCTTATACGTCATGGGGTCGAGAGTTATTAAATGGTTAAATGATATGCTTGGAAAGTTGAGGTTAGACTGTTTTGTCTATTGAGATTACGTGGTTTTCTGGTTATTGTTTGTATTTTTGGAAATGTTTTCATTACATGCATTTTCTTTGAACTGGGCACATGTATTGTTATGTCGTGATTTTATGGACAAAGAGTGGATTATGGGTAAAGGATCAATCGAACAATGTAGAATTGTGTATTTGTGTTTCTGATATATTCTGAAAATGGTTTCGATTATTAATTGATGGTTGTTTTAGGGGTGTGGGATATTGTCAAATGACAATTTAAGATAGTGAAGATGAGATGAGATGATGAGGATGAGGATAATGATGATGATGATGATGATGATGATGATGATGATGATAGGTTAATATATTATGTTTGTATCATTTCATCATTACAGCAGAGTTATTGTATTGATACTGCGGAAGGTGATTATATCACCTTTGTCATTGTAATGTAATGATATTGTTGATATTTGATTGATTGATGAATATTTGACAGTTTGTGTGTGATAGTGTTGTGGTAATGTAAACTTCGACAGTTATTTTGTATCTCATGTACGTGTTTTAACCTGCCGTTCGTTTTGAATGAAACGGTGGACCTGCTTGGTTTGTTGTACATGTGTATACATGTATTACTCACATAACCTTGATTAAACAAACATTATATATATATATATATATATATATATATATATATATATATATATATATATATACATACTCCTAGATGGGTCATTTGGAAGACATTTCCATTTGTTTTATATGCAAATTTATTATATACATGTTCAATGGCAGTTTACGCAATGGAGACACGAAAATTGTATCCTTAATGACCAGTTGTCTCCCTAATGAAGACACTTCCCCCCAATATGTCTCCCTAAGGTGCCAACTAGGGATATATATATACATATACATACATATAATATATGTTCGTTTATTTACATATTTATATTGATATCATTCATCTTATTAATCTAAGAAAAAATAAAAAACTGCAACATTTTCATGTTTGTTGTTAAGTTTGTCAGTTTGCGTCATACACTTTAATGACTAATTTCGTTAATTGCGCTCTGCGAGGACACATAAGCCATCTTGGTAGCACGTACATAAATTATGACAGATCGTGCCATCCTTATCAAGAGTAAATGCTCAACAAACAAGAATAACAATAATTTAGAATAAGAAGGATGGTTAAACCTGATGGTCAGAGCAACGTAAATGATCTCTTCTTGTCGAATGTACACTTTAATCAATGTTTTGGATTGTTCAGTTCTGTGCAGCTCAGAGGTATCTTATTCATGGTTCAAACATGACATTAGACATGCACACGCCTTCAACTTATGATAATGTGCCGAGGCAATCGATGCCTTCACCACTATGCAAAGCGCTGGGTTTTCCCCAGCGCGCCATTTTTTATTATAATCATTTTTTGACATGTAAATCATTTCGATAAAAGGCACGAAACAGCTTTTGATAGAACGCCCATTCGTGGCCTGGATATGCCAGCTGATAGTACAAAGTCGACAACTGGCCGTAGTGATAATCATAGAAGTGGCATAAAGTATTATCAAAGTGTTGCCCTGGTGTTAGGATTTAACTTTAAGTCTTAGAAAAAAAGGCAATAACCGTATACGGTTATTGCCCATTTTTTCTAATTCTTAGAAAAAAGGCAATAACCGTATACGGTTATTGCCCCTTTTTTTCTAAGACTTAAAGTTTAACAGATCGTTGGTGTATGATTATTCAAGCTAATCTCACTAACCCTGTTTAGTGACTGCAAACATATAACTAAATGTATTACATCGGTATTTATATGCATCGTGTAGATCGTCAGTGGTTATAATGCTACATAATGTTATTACAGGTGAAAGGATAAAAGGCCCTTATCTTTTATTTGTATATACTTAACAGAATCAGAGGACCTCGTTCAGTGGTGATAAGGTTGGCTTTCGAAACAGCCTAAACAATGAAAGGAAGCTTGAACTGATACGATGAGATAGAAGAATTCCAGCCAAAAAACAAACAAACAAACAAACAAACAAACAAGCAAAACCCAAAATCTTCAGCTTTGCCAACAGTACGCACAGACGCAACCTTCTCGGCAGTAATCAAAATTTCATGCCACTATAAACGTTGCTTATGAGAAAAGTCTTTTCAAATTAGTCGAAACCCTATGTGGCTTTGATTAAGTCTTCGTTTTACGTATGTCTCCCAGTCTAACACGAATATCTCCCAGCCTAAAAGAGAAGTTCATCTTAATACACAAAGTGGACTGAATGTGTACAACAAGATAAAATAGAGTACATTAGTGAAAGTTAGAGGAAATCGGAAAATCTGTTTAAAAGTTATGAATTTGGGAATTTCAGTGCCGCCATCGCTGGATGCGGAAACTACTATAGTACAGATGACCGTTGTGATATCACATGTGTAGAATGATACAAAGAAAATATAAAGAAAATTAAACATGACTATAGTTTCGTTAGTAACAAGTTGAGTCCCCCCCCCCAAAAAAAAAAAAAAAGTTCGTTAGTTCAATGATGAAAAAAAAAAGAAAAGGTTCGTTATTCACAATTTTTGTTTATCCAAACCTGAAATAGGATTCGTGTATCCGAAGGTTTGTTAGGACGCATTCTTTATATGTATTTAGTTATTTATTTAGTTATTTATTCATTTATCTATCTATCTATCTATCTATCTATCTATTTACTTACTTATTTATTTTTGATTAACGATCCTTCGGAATAACGTACCTTAATTCAGTTTAGAAATTACAAAACTCCGGAAAAACGAACCTTTGACAGCTTTTTGAAAACACAATGTTAGTTGAGTGTGTGTTTGGGAGGCTGGGAGTCGCCATGCCTGTAGCCTTTTGCCAAGGCCCTCTCGCTGTATGGTGAAGAGAGCCCAGCAGTTACAGCGGGAGGGCCTTGACAAAAGGCTACCATGCCTGGGATTCCCAGGCGAAGGACTGATAACAAAATAATGTAGTAAAAATCACCGGGGACTACTTATTGTGAGTGGATGCCATTGATGTAAAGGTCGATCGTTGTTGGTCTGGTAAAAGTTATACTTATCGGTGATGTTCGCTATTCAGAAGGTTGATTGTTAATCCAAAAACGAAATAATGTTCGTATACCCGAAGGTTCGTTAGTACGTGCTTTTTTTTTATCTTCAGATGAACGACCTTCAGAATAAAGTTTGGACGAATGGCACAAATATATATGGTTAATGTTCGGGTTTAACGAACCCTCTTTCATTGCAGATTAACGAACATCTATAGGGAATTTGTGAGTTTCGGAATAACGGATCTTCGGAAAAACGTACCTCATTTCATTTTAGGATGATCAAACCTTCGGTAAAAACAATCATCCAAAAGTACGACCTATGAAAGACCAACAACGATTAACAATAACATTGTCGCACACTGAGAGGATTTACGGCAAGTGATTTTGTCTATCTTCTTACCAGGCCTTTATACCTGGGAATTTCCAGGCTTGGTGAGGCCCCCCCCCCCCCCCCAACAAACTCTCATCTAGGCCTACATACCTAAACATACACCGTGTTTTCAAGAAGGTGTCAGTGGTTGCAAATTGTGAAGGGATGGTGTCATTCTTTCTCATTTTTAACCAATTTTTTTATTCAGACCTCACGGTAACATTAAAGAGTTGCGGCAGCCTACATTGCACGTACCTCAACATGCATTGTGCTTTCAAAAAGGTGTCACTGGTTGCAAGTTGTGAAGGCTATGGTTGTATATTCTTCGTATTTTTTCCCTTTTTAATTCAGACCTCAAGGCATCATTGAAGAGTTGCGACAGCACGTCGTGAAAATAAGACAACCGTTTCGATCTCGCTTAAACCCGTTATAATGTCAAGTCTTAGCATTACTCTATTCTGGAATGAAGCTAAATCATATTGCTTGCCACGTAACCGGTGAGACTCGATCGAATGTTCTGGAAGCATTTCTAGTACCTCGTATGATATTTCACGCAGATGTTGTCTGCTGTCTGGCATATGAATTATCTATGCACTCATTTGTAGGCGCACCACCCCCCCCCCCCCAATAAAAAAAGAAAGAATAAAACTAAAACGACAAAATACTTTGGATGTTTGGTGTCGGGAGTGAGGTGTTGGGCAGCTGCTGATCCCTCCCTGTGCTTGGGGAAAACCCACGATCACGTGATATATACCTGATTGATAGGAGCGTTTTAACGGCACACCATCTGTTATATCAAGGAGGTACTCGTACTTCCTTACGGTTATATGAGCAGAAGAGAAACCGTTTCCGACCCCGCCCCTTCGATTAGATGTAAGTGACGGGAATTTAGGGAATTATGTTAGTATCACATGCAAAACAATGCGCAAAAACAATGTTGCATGTCACTGGATACTCTTATGATCTAAGTATAGTTATGATGATGCATTTATCAGTGCAAGTGCCAAGAAAAATCTACTTCTAATTCCTTCAATATTGCTATTGAATTTACCAACTATTCAATAAATTCATTTATTTTCACATAGTGGGTTAAAACACACAGTTATATTTCGCAGCTTACATTATAAGATTCATGAATACATTTAAAGTGGACATGGCGGAGGAATCGACAACAGGCCTAAATAATTATGCTCAAAGCCCTTCAAAGGCAGTTCCCTGTTAGATAAGTTTAATAACGATTGTTTGAAAAAAAAAGTTAAAAATATTACAGAATGCAGTGGACACTACAAATAATACATACCGCAAACAAGTGAATAGGCAATTGAGGACATTTTTAGCTCATTCATGCATGTGTCAGTATTACCGATGGCTTGGTGTTAATCATATTCTGCAGCATTAACTACGACGATAGATGATGATAGAAATAAGGATGCTAATTATGGCGATAGCATATTAATTATGACAATCATTAGGTAATACAAACATGTGCAATAGTAATGACAACCGACGGTAGATCTTAGACGGACTGTATAATGAATAAAGTATAATGTAGTCTTGTGTTTCTATCAACAGTACAATCTTTTACTGACGCCCGACCGAATAATATAATGTGCATTATTTGTTTTATAAAATTTTATATGGATGCTTGTCATCGGATTACAATAATAATGGTAATAATAATAATAATAATAATAATAATAATAATAATAATAATAATAAAAATGATAATAATAATAATGTTGTTACTGTTACCAAGTCCCTGAGTTGTGCTGTATGAGAACAGGCCTAACATGAGAAACTTATAGGCAGTGGAACTGAGCAAAGTTCAAGCTGCACTTACTTCGTATTGATCAACGATAACTGCCATAATAGTTTGTAGAGCCAATTTGAACTGGGAGTGTTGTTCCCAAACTTGAAATTTCCTTGAAGTCGAAATAACAGAACGCAATGATTCCATGGTACACAGGCAATTCAGCTAAAATCAGACGAGCTGTTGTAAGCACAGGTCTTTATGCTAATGCAGGTTTTAAAAAATAGAGTGCCGGGCCTTAAAAGCGGAATAGAAGACTGGTTTATAGCTCTTATAGATAATCATTACTGATTGAGATCCATACCACCATCATATAAATGTACAGCTATTATTTCACAGTGGCAGTATATGTTCTATCTTTCGATGATTATTATACAGGTTCGGGGATAGATTGCAAAAAGACTCAAAAGCATTTGAATGAGAATAATCTTGCTGCGCAACAGCCTTTCTAAAATACCCCTTTGTATACATTTACCTTCTGAACCTATATGAGGTCTACCAGTAAGGTCATTGCTTGATTGTGATCAAGCATGCATGTCTCCCGTTGTTCAATCCTTTGCAGACCATTCAGGTTTTTGTTGTTGTTATTGTTTGTTTTTGTTTTTGCTTTTGTTTGTTTGTATGCTTGTTTTTTTTTGTTTTTTTTTTTACTAATTCACTTTTATCGCTATTGACTAGCCAGTGCTCTCAAGGGGTACCTTTCCTTACAATATCAACAAATCACTGGCGTATCTAGTGACATGTTTGTTTGTTTTTGTTTTTGTTTTTTTAGGATAATTATTTTTAGGTATATGATATTCAAATAAAGTTTCTAACTCTTGAGATAAATATCCGACAGTTATCTTCACTTAAGAGATTGAAGTGTCGTAAATAAATATATAATTATATGTTTGTTGATGATACTCAGTGTTTGTTATCATACAGTATCGAATCCGATAGCAATCACCGTTTCGTTCTTGATTATCGTATCTTACGTTGCTAGGAGACTGAGACGTGTGACGAGGGTTTCTACCAGTACACGCCCAACAACCATATCACAAGCCGCTGCGTTCTCTGTTCCCTTTGCCCGCCCGGCTCGCGGGTACTCACCCGATGCTCAAACACCACTAATACGGTGTGCCAGCCCTGCCAAAAAGGTAACACTTTATAGCTTATTGAACATGAGGTCGTTTCTTCTTTTCACCGCAGAATGATTACAGTAAAAAATGATCATAACAATCATGATGATAACGATAACGATATTAGATATTGATGAAGGTATTGATGATGCTTACAATGATAACGATGATGATGATGATGATGATGATGATGATGATGATGATGATGATGATGATAATATTTCTTTTGTTGTTATCATGTAATTGATATCATTTAGTGTTACATAATTGCCATTATCAAAATGATTCATGCATTGGTCTCTGTTGATACTTGTAAGCCTACTTCTATCAATTAAACTGTCTCAAATTTCTGTTGTGTATTCAAGGCTAGTCTAGCCTATTGTCATACACTCTGCTTTATCATGGAAAAGATAACACTCTAGCGTTCTGAATGTGTTTACAGAATGTTGCAAACTCTGACCTCAGTTACTGTCTATTAGATTTTTAGCTGTTCTTTCAATGTCTTTCGTTATCTACATGTTTATGAAATTTCATTAGTAGACTAACGAACTATGAGTTCATATTGTATATTTCCTCCACAAATATTAAGAGAAATTACCAGTGCAGGGGCCGCGGAAACTTTTAATTCATATAATTGAATTCTATTCTATTCTAATTAGTTCAGTTCAATTCAATTCGATTCAATGTATTTCTAATTTCTTCTTCCACAGAATATAATATTAATGAATTGCAAATGATATTGAGTAAACATTGGTTGACTGCAAGGTGAAAATTAATTAGACGTAATCAATGGTTTAAAAGCATGGATACATGTAGTTTTAAACCATACTTGTTACATTACCTATGTTATGGAGAAAAAAAAAAAAACCCACAACAATGAGTGGTCCGCTGAAAAGCTTTCTTCAGGGGGTCGAGGCAATAGGGGCGGGGAATCCCAAGAGAAACCTCGGTGTTCGTTAGCCTTTATCAAGACCCTCTCGCTGTTTACTAATTGTAATCAAGAACGAGCAGAAAAGCGCCATGCGAGATGGAGTCTAGCTGTTTAACAGACCTCTTGGCTTTAGTTAAAGGACAATTTCACCTTCATATATGTGTCAATTGAGTGAATGCAGCAATATTAGTAGAAGACATCAGTGAAAATTTGAGGTAAATTACAGAATCCGTTCAAAAGTTATGAATTTTTAAAGTTTCTGCACAGTAGCTGCTGAATGAAAAGACTATAGTACAGCTTGGGATGTCACATGTGTAGAACGATAAGGAAAAGATAAAGAGGATTTCACAACTTTCATTTTTTTGAAAAAACAAACAAACTACAAATTCCCTTCACTTGTCACTGACGTATGTCTTGTATGTTAAAGGTATAATATTATTCCCCTGCCTTCTGAAAGAAGCAAGTCAAGTGCTCTTTTATTATGCGAGAAAAGTGAAAATATGTTATTTTTTCTTTGCATTTTTTTTATATCGTTCTACACGTGTCATCAAAAGCTGTAGTAGTCTTCTCATCAAGCGATGGCGTCTCTGAAACTTCAAAAATCCATAACTTTTGAATGGATTTTTCTGATTTTCTTCAAACTTTCACTGATGTATTCCATTGATATTGCTGCATTTTCTCAATTCACATATATAATAAGGTGAACTTGTCCTTTAAAGCCTGGAGGAGGTCATTTATCGCCAGCGAGAGATCACCCTCTGCGGGAGGAGATCTGTCCAAATTTAAAGCGTAATTGTATCGAAAAGTTTGTCTGAAAAAGAAGAGTACAATTTTATTACACAACAGTGTTGATTTGATCAAAATTGGATGAAAAAAAATGTGAAGCTTGTTAGATAAGAACACCCGAACATTAATGAATTCCATACATTGGCCAAACTGCTTTAAGGGATTGATAGTATTTCGGTTAAGATTTTATAAACTTTTTGCGAGATAAATAGAAACCACTTATGAAGAGCGTACACTATTAAAGAGGAATTCAAAGTTTATTTGTTGGAAATTGGTTTTGAAATGGCTGATATATATATTAAAAAAAAGTAAAACAAACTGGTCCTCATAAAAGGTGTGTTCCACTTTTTATTACATTAGGACCGCTGTTTTTATATCTCAGCCATTTCAAAACTAATTTTCATTAAAACAAACGTTGAATTCCTCTTAGAATTAAATATATTTCATGAGAGGTTTCTCATTATCTCAAAAAGAAGTTCGAAACCTGAAGCCCATTTCACCCAAAACTATACCGTCCCTTTAATGTAATAGCAGTAACATCGATATAACTATGAATATAAGATAAGAAAGGTAACGAAGAAAGGTTTCTTGAAATAAACAAATCAGAAGTAAGCAAAGATTACTACAAGCCACGTTGCTCACAAGCATGGAAATCAGACCTTAATCCAGTCATACTTTCATTAGGACTGTCGAGGAGTGGGAATCCCACCGGATATTGTGTTTTATCAATCTTTGTTCAGCGATTGTCACGTGATCTCTTTATTGTCAGTTGGTCCTTGTTAGCCACTCACCGGAAAAAATAAAGAACACCGAAATGACCCGATACTCATGATTATTATGTTATATTTTGTAACAAGCAGTCAGGAAGATCCCTGGCGTGGTTTTAAAAAAAAAAAAAACAAGCCCTTGGAATCACGAACAAATCTTGGTTTTGTGTCCACTGCAAAATAGCGATGAGCAGATTAACCGCATCACTGTAGATTTGCATGACCGATTCTTTGTGGAGGTGGGCGAAGATTAGTAGTGCAGTAAATTCACTTCAATCAATATCATTCTCGATCGAATTGATGCATGCACCTGACAAGGATTGTAATACCGCCACCTACTGGTGATGTAGCGTCATTGTTTCCACAGTCTTACCGCTGTTGTGATGGGATTTCGTATAGATATACCATGCGTTGACGGGAAAAAAATCATGTTATACATATATTTTATAGTTTATACATATTTCTCAAAGATATGAACAAATTGAAAAAAAAGATATAAATGGCATAGACAAGTGCAGAGAAATGATGCGACGAGCCAGTTAGATGAATCAAACATTGAAAGAGACTTCTATTAAAAGTACAAAACGCTTCACTTTAAGAAATATTCAGCAAGGTCATGACTTCCTCAACATGGTTACTATGTAGATGTAAGAATTTTTTATATGTTTTTTGAATATTCTGAAAACTTTGCATGGACTTCATACAGATGGATTTTTAAAACACAAAAACGATGTTCAGTGGTCAATGCTAAATCCTGCCAATGCGTACAAAGATAAACATGTATCTATATCAATTCAGTCAAAGTATGATATTTCACTATCATTTGTATTATCATTATTATCATTATCGTCGTCAGCATTACTTCAATATCATGAAGCGATAGGTATACTAGATTGGCTTTGTTGTTTCATCAAATTATGAAAATGACTTTTCACTGGTCATGGTTAATTCTAACTTGTACTGCAGTTGCTGATATTCAGAACAATGATTATTCGCCTTTTGATTAATTCATATTTTAAGAATGACAGCAAGATAGGCGTATCAAAGTATCAGTTATTTACAGTATCTGCATAGTGATTAAAATCAAAATCAAACACGTCTCTCTACTCCAACCTAATCGGGTGATTCGATGCGAGAATAATTATAATAATGATAATAATAATAATAATAACAATAATAATAATAATAATAATAATAATAATAATAATAATAATAATAATAATAATAATAATAATAATAACAATAATAATAAAAATAATAATAATAATAATAATAATAATGATAACAATAATAATAATAATGATAATAATAATAACAATCAGCAGCAGCAGCAGCATCAGCATCGTCATCGTCATTGCATTTATAAGGTGCTTTAAGCTGGTGTTTCTAAGTACACAGAATGGGAGTAGGCCTACCGTATAAGTAGAACTCTTTACAGTCAGGTGATCCCATCACTGCAAGGCCTTGACGCTTTTACGGGACACCCTTTTCTTTCACTTTACTTCACTTCTCTTTTCTTTTCTTTTTTTTTTTAAAGCCTGACTTATTGCCACTTTGTTCTTTGATGTCCTATGTCATCCCTTTGTGTAATACGTGTGAATTACGTTATATTTCATCCTTTTTAACTGTATATGAATAAGATTGTAAATTTTGAAAGAAATAAAGGAGAGTTCTATGCTCTCCATCATCGTACGACCATGGCTTTTAGGTAGTAGGTCCTGGCTTCGAATCCCACCCGATGCATTCATCATTTTGACATGATGATTCTGCCCATGCAGAATGACTCATATGTATCAATGGCTATTTTACAGTGATGAGACAGTAAAGGAAATGCCATCAGGACTAGAGTAGTGTCAACACTAGATGCCAACCTTGTTGGTTAAGATAAAGAAGAAAAATATCATAATCTTTGCTACGGTTTCAAACGTCTCAGGGTCATTTTCACTGGGGTCGAACCTAGGAGAGTACTGCGTGCCGTGCACCAGGTGCAGATCTCACCAGCGGAGGGTGGTGTGCAGTCCGACCAGTGACACGGTGTGCAAGCCAAGCTGTACGAGAGGTGGGTTTAGCTCGTCTGTAAGATTCTTTCACAATACATGTAATTTACCTTTCTTAGCTAACTTTCATTCATGGTATGGCGTATCACTATTTAAAAACAAAGCAGCCTAACTCTGTATCGATACACTACTGTCACTTCATTATGTATAAAGTATCATGATGTATAATAATTATGACAATATACACTAATGTTATGTAATTTACTACTATTTTATATAAAATAATTTGATGCAATATGCAAATGCAATATCATATCATAAAATCAATATATCCAAACTCAGATTTTGACATTCCGAAGGCATTTCATTGGAGCAATCGAATTGTGTTTTATCTTTTTTTCGTACTTGTATCAGTTTTTCCTATTGATGTTTTCGGACGGCAGAAAAAAAATGAAACGTTAATGAATATTATGTCATTGTAATAGTGAACGCTAATGTACCTACGGCAATTATAAAATCTCATCTGTCTGCTATTATCTTGAAAAAAAAAAGTGTTAATGACATAGGATAACAAAGATTGATTACTCGCGGTGTAAATGGTACATGCAGTCAAGGGGTTGTTTCTTCTTTTTTTTTTTTTTAGCTCAGAGATC
The DNA here is from genome assembly GCA_033980235.1 of Diadema setosum. Classification (NCBI taxonomy): domain Eukaryota; kingdom Metazoa; phylum Echinodermata; class Echinoidea; order Diadematoida; family Diadematidae; genus Diadema; species Diadema setosum. Next base: position 37,807,584 of record CM067068.1, on the reverse strand, counting down.
AATTCGTCTACGTTTAGTCATTCTTCTTGTGTGTGTGTGTGTGTGTGTCTTTGAGCCTACGGAAATTTAATCCATAGGGTCTTTGGGTTAGATGCCATCATTCTGATTCAATTCTTCCATTTATCACTTTGGCGCCGCGTCTGAAAATAGGGTATTACTGGGACCAATCAGCCTTAGACTGCCTGCGCTGCTCCTACTGCCCGCCCGATACCCCACAAGAAAGAGTGTACGAATGTGAACAGAACGGAGCCAGCAAAGGCAACCTGTGTGCGGAAGGTGCTTCATTGCGGGCCCGAATGGCGGAGTACAGACCACGCCCTATAAGCTACAGACAACTTGACCGTTTGGCCGAGGAGTATCCAAGTGATAATGAAAGTAAGTCGCCATGCACACAAACACAATGTCTAACCTTAAACACAAATCTATTCCCTCAAAAAGATTTACTCGATATCACACACATTCATTTAAAATTAGAATTGATTTCTTGTACATAATATTATAAAGAAAATACAAACCCAAGATAAAAATCATCATTCATTATTATGTGGCACATGATTGTAAAAAACGTAACGTCAGAGATATTATTTTCTCCATGTAACGTAATATGAACTGTTGATTGCTCTGTGTATCTCGGTACCCTGACAAGTGGAATTGAAATATCGGATGCAAAGGTTCTATAGAAATCTTAATTTAATTGTATTAGGCAGTGACTAGTGAAATAATCAAGACATAACAAGTAGCACCTTTTAGAGAATAAGACCAATGTGTAATAAATGTAAGATAAGGATAAGATAAAATTTTGAAATGAAATGATTTTTCTCTCGACGTTTTCAGTTATTTCGTTTGCCAAGAAAAAGTATTGTTTTATCATCGATTCTGCAGATAAGTCTTAGATTTGTTTATTCATTTTAGTCTACCATAAAACTTGGAACTTGTCATTGGTCCTATAATGTGTTAGTTTCACAACAAAGTGAAAACTAAAGATCCATCTAATGAGAATCTTTTCCTTATGCTTGTAACGCTGAGCTCTTGAGATCATCCCATGGAATTTGGCACTTTTGCTTGTAGTGAGAGTAACCAGCCAGGACGGCCTTTTAATCAGACTGTCTGAGAACTCTGACCAAATGATGACATCACCTTGGCCAGTTCCATTGATGTCCAGCCGGACTCCGCATCCAAGACCCACAACTGACCAATGGACGAGAATGAGAGGGGCATCGGGACGTACTCTCTCTCCACACCTGACCGGCAAACCAGCGCCCTCTACGTCGGGTAAACCCTCGCCCCAGCAGTCATCGCGCTCACTTTGGAGTCAGTTGAGCGCCACAGATATCGTGGTGATCGTGGTGGTGATCACCCTCTCTGGTGTCTTGTCTTTTGTTATCACAGCAGTCACGTGTCATTTTCTTATGAAAGCAGGTGTGGTAAGACCCACCTCCGCTACGGTGGCTGTCGCTAGAGAACGCCCTACGGTCAAAGGTTGGACGGAACTTCCTAGGTACGACACCTCCTGGAGGCTGTCCCTGGATCTCTCATCGGCAGATCAAGAGGTTATCTAATCGTTGGTACATGGATATCCTCAAGCAACGATTAACTCATTGAACTTTTCATGTTTCGTCCTATTATGACTGCGCTTTACGGGTATACGTAATCGCTGCGCACGAAACACCAGCTGCGCGCCAGTCTCACGACCAAATCATGAGCTGTTCATAGAGGGCACAATATCGACATTGTGCAAAAAAGAAGACCGACTCAAGGTATATGAGAGAAAAGTGATACTCTTAAATGAGGTTCATAAAATTTCTTCATATCTATAGAGTACATTCGTCTTTAGTGGTCATCTATTACAATCACTATCAACTTCTACTGTTTGCTTTTTCATTCCCACAAGTAATACTCCTGCTATACTGGTACAGTTCATCAGAATATAGCTGTTTGACGTTCCTTCTTTGAGTTAATGTTTTACCATCAAACATTTCCTTTATATCAACTTATGACAGATATATTGGCAAATTCCCTCGCTTGATCCAGATGTTGTATACCGGCGAAATCAACTGTTATGTATGTGTGAGTGGTTTTCAAGATATATTCTCCGTGAATAGAATTTAGCAGAGAAGGATCCGTGATTAGATTGATGTATACACCCACTTTAACACGCAAATATAAAGGTGGAGCGAAGTTGCTTTGAATTTTAATATCGATGCAATGCAGAATTCAAATATCTTTACCCTGTGTGTGGTACGCTTTGAGTGCTGATCGCACAGTATACTGCATACACTGTCCAAAGTACCTGGCGCAGAAAGGGTTAATAAAGCTTAGAATTCGTGTCGATAGTTTTGTTTGAAGTTCATCCACTTGTGATAGCTTTGTCATTTAACAAAAAATGATACTTTCTGGGCTAAAATTCCCGTCGATTCGATTCGATTCGATTCGATTCGATTCAAAGTTTATTTCATTTTCCGACAAAACATAAGTTACACTTCTTTTGACAACAGAGAATAAGGTAAACAGAACATTATGTATTGAAAAGAATGTACAACAATTGAGGACCTTATAGTAATTATACATTGTTGTAAAAAAGAAACAGAAGTGATCGAAATGAAGTACATGTATAATTTTTGCTTAAAGTGCGAAAAATGGAGAGACCCACTAAAAAGACAGAGCTTGTAGAATGTGGGCCCCTCTGGAAAAATAACATCAGTGGGAAGATTAATTGAAGCATCATAAATACAAAAGAAAAAAAAAAGAAGAAGAAGAAGTCTGGAAGCCCAATGAGAATTAGATTCACAGATAAATACATTTACTTTCATAGACGCGAACAAACATAGAAAAAGACTAGACAACGAAACAACTACTGAAGAAAAGGTTGTACGGGACAAAACGGAATGGACAAGACTAACAAACAGAAGACAAAATAGCAAACGAAAATGCACAACAGAGACAGCGATCTCCGACAGAAGCATGTCAAGAGAAACAGATGATTGTTGTGGAGAAAAAAAAAGTGATATTGTAACGCCTGAAAGGAGAAAAGCAAGGAAATGAAGGGACGTATGAACAGAAGTAAGACAGAAATTCAAGTCTTTGACGCTTTGGGCGATAGCGTAGATGGCAGCAGACATCCACTAAAAAGAATACAATTTATTCTTCAAAGAGGAAAAAAGGTAATTAAGTCAGTATGTGAGAAAGAAGGCCAAATGGCTAGTTCAGTACTGTAGAGTCATACGATTGCAATAGAAAGGACTTCAGTCTCCTCTTGAAAGAATATATAGATGGGGCGTTTTTTATATCATGATTCAAAGAACTCCAATAATTTGGGCCTATATAAATAAGTGTATTTTTAGCAAGGATCGTGCGTAAAAGGGGTAAATGAAATTCATTGGAACGCCTAGTGGGATATTCATGAAATGATTGGTTTTTGAGGAACATAGAATCAAAAATAGATGGAAGCAAATTGTTGCAATAATTGTACATAAATTGGCCTAAATTATACAAAAACAGATCTTTAATTTTTAAGAGCTTGCTAGAGGCAAACAACGTGTTTGTATGAGAACGTACAGGGGAATGGCAGATAACGCGGAGGGCTTTCTTTTGCAAGAGGGACACTCTTTCAAGTAAATTCTGATGCGTGTTGCCCCAAACTAAAACTCCATAATTCAAATGAGGCAATATTAACGACGAATATAACATAAGTAATATTTTTTTTGTGGAATATGAAATTTCAATCTATTTATAACACCTATATTACGCGATATTATGTTACAAATATTATCAACATTTGATTTCCAGGAAAGTTTATCATCCACAATGACCCCCGTCTCTAAGAGGAAATCAACAGAAAGTACGAAACAAAGTTGTATGCTAAAAGAGCTACAGTGAGCATTGCTTGTGAATGTCAACTATAATGAAAAGTAAATAATTATGTTTAGGCAGAACCTACACATTGAAACCACGAGATTGTTTACAAGTAGGCCCAATATATTTACAGGTTGACATGTTGTACGATAGAATTATGTGTCACACTATTTCATCGAGTAAGTAACTTTGAGGCGAATGTAATAGTAAAATTGTGATCCTTTACCTAGTATTGTGAATACCTTAGGAATGTAGGCCTTCTTGCAACGTGTAAATTAATACCTGTAAATAGTAATGACGTTATCCATCTTGTTGATTATCTCAAACAAACATTTAGACTTCATCTTACATCTAAAAGACCGTATTTCGCTCTTTTCCTATTGCACAATATTGATGATGTGTGCGCTAGAGACCTCGAGTAGTTACATGAAGACAAGACAGAGCACGTTGAGGGCAGCATTACAAGCTATCGTCTTTTCGCGTCTATATTGTAAACTGTCATGGTTAATAATTATTATAATCTTAGTACCTATCTCTCTCCTTCTCTCTTCCTCAAACCAACATGCTGAGAGTATACATATGTATCTGATCCTATCAACCATAAAACCTGCGCAAATTTGACCGACACAACACAAACCCTAACAATCATGTAAACTGGATAGCAAACATTGTCCGACTGTTTCCTATCTTTTTCTTTATGAAAGAAACGGTTACTACTGGATCCCAGGAGATGAACCTCACATACATTCAAATAAATAAAGTGGCTTACTGCGCGGCGAAAGCTGGTGTATCGTGCGCAGCGATTCTTGTCGTGGGAAGCGATTGCTATGCATTGAGACTTAAATTCATAAGTGAAAATTATGATTTATCTGATTTGTTCGTAACTATGTTCTCTTAACCTATTTAAAGCAGTGTTGTATAATATCCGAAAGCTGCTAACTTAATGTTAACTTATTTGTTTTAGACGGCATTTCTGTTTTTCTGTGTTCCTTTCTTTATCTATAAGTAATAAAACAAAACTTTTGGTATCTTGATTGGATTGACTAAATTTAAACATTTTGGGTAGATTTCTGTATGTTGTTTTGTGTGTTTTTCTTTCCGTATTATGTCTGTGTGTTTGTAACCTCTTGCTTTGTTTCCTCTTACTTTTTAATACGTTCCTCTTTTTGTTGCAAGCGAATAAAAGATTTTGATGCATGTGGTAAATATAACGTCGAGGGTATGAAATGAATACTGCCATCAAAGCCAAATGCGGGTACCGCTCGTGATTGCCACGCACTCTGCTGGCCCGACAGGGAAGGGTATGTAGATGACAACTGTTAGTGTGAAAATTGGCAAGAATCTTTGAGAATGATGTAAACCCAATTTCCACCTGGTCTTATTTACGTTCTAGATAGAACATCAAGATTCATCAGAATCGGAAATAAGATACAAAAGATAGTGAATTTTATTTCGTAAGGCGTTATGAAGAAACCGTGTCAGAACCACAAATGCAAATAAGATGAGATGATTAAATTCAACAAAGTTCAGTTATAATGATAATTATTATTATATAATCATAAGAGTTATTAAGCAATCATATGAAAAAATAATTATGAGGGGAAACTATCAGAAAAAATATTGATAAATTTATTAATTTTGAAAGCAGGGTGTGTATAAAGGCGTATTTATTTGCAGTGCAAATTTCCACCTGGTCTTATTTACGTTCTAGATAGAACATCAAGATTCATCAGAATCGGAAATAAGATACAAAAGATAGTGAATTTTATTTCGTAAGGCGTTATGAAGAAACCGTGTCAGAACCACAAATGCAAATAAGATGAGATGATTAAATTCAACAAAGTTCAGTTATAATGATAATTATTATTATATAATCATAAGAGTTATTAAGCAATCATATGAAAAAATAATTATGAGGGGAAACTATCAGAAAAAATATTGAGAAATTTATTAATTTTGAAAGCAGGGTGTGTATAAAGGCGTATTTATTTGCAGTGCAAAAAAAAAATGAGTTATCAAATATCAACAAAGGGAAAAAATTCGGAGAAAAATTGAGTCATTTAATGCCCGACATGTCTCTCAAAACTAGGATTTTCTGGCAAAGATAGAACAAAATAAGTTGGAGAGTATAGAAAAACATATATGCAACATTAGCACTGAGGGGATCTTGATACTCAGTTGTTGTTTTTGTGTTGTTGTTTTTTTTTTTCGATTGAGAAGAATTGATATGTACAGATATATGTTTGCTCTCCTCATACTATGTAATGTCGCAGTTGTTTGTAAGATTAGTAACAGATGACACGAAATAGCTAACTTTTAGGGGGTCATTCCACGAGACCGACATCAACGAGTCATATACAGGCCATGAATTCGACATCGAAAAAGGGTCCCCGAATCATAGGCCTACAGCCCATGAGTTCGACACTGGGTAAAATCATCCCACGGGTTCAGAATTAAACACGGGCCTTCATGTGTCAATCTCGTGGCCTTATTTGCTTAGTGTCGAACTCAAGGGCTATTATGACTCGTGGGCTGTATGAATCATGGGTTGTATGACTCGTGGGTGTCGGTCTTGTGACGTGCCATGGCAATATTGTACAGCGAATAACAAACCACATCACCATGGCGTGAGGTCAGATAATCTAATGAAGTATGATGTGATGAAACAGGCTAACTGCCATCTTCTGAGGATTGTTTTTGTTTTTTTTTTTGTATGTGTGTGTTGCTATTTCTTGTAAAAAGTGTAAACGAAAAACCTAGAAATATGCTCCCTATAATTTCTGTAGTAAATCGCTTCCCACGACATGTTGAACAATGAACTATTGTGTGCTAATATTTTATCACCTTTTTCAGAGTGGCTAAGAGTCTATCATTCTACGTTCCACTTCATCCTATAGCCGAAAACAGATCATTTTAAAAGGGTATTTGTGCGGAAATTAATAGTGAGACAGGCGTTATCAACCCCCAGCAGCGCTGTTATGATAACTAATCAACTGTCAAATGAATAATCCAAATATCTCATGTATATGTTACCACACGTTGCAATGGTTTCAGTCGACAAACAAGACAAATAAGCTACAGAGAGGGCACCGAATGTGCAGTAACCGGTAACGATTTGTCCATTCATGATTACTTAATTTACGTATATCGCGGAATTGGACATTGTTTTGGTTCATAGAAGCTTTTTTTTTTTTTTTTTTTTTTTTTACAAAGATAAGAGAAGAAGAATGAAGACAAGAATATAGTGGTCATAATAGTAAGGAAAGAAATAATGTTATTCATGAAAAGTCTTCGGAAAACATCAAAATATATAGTAGGTCTTAATTTAATCGGACGATTTCTAGGTCGTGTTAGAGAGAAATCTCTAGAATTTTGGATTTTGACGAGCATTACTTCAACTTCAACCAAGAGTATAATCAAATCAACACTTCAGCTTTTCCGTTGCTCTGTCTTTAAATAAGTCCAGAAAAGATGCGACAAACTGTATTCTAGGAAATTCCTTATATATAGCATCAATTTTGTTGCAAAGCGTGATTGATGCCTCTAATGAGTTTTCTATAGCAAACTTTCATTCCCCTGATGCCTATGGCCATAACAGTGTTATTGCGTGCAACAAAGAAAACGCATCTATATTTCTATGCTTTTATTAACTTGTAAGTTATATGGTGTCAATAGAATAAATGTTGAAATAAACAAAGTTATATTTGTCATGAATTTCTATTGATTTGTTTCTCGATTTGCCAGGGATATTGTGAAAGTCAGAAAATAATCATTTTTTCAACAACTTCGGAGGACACAGAAGAAGATGTGTCTCATTGTCTTTGTATGTCTGTTTTATGTTTCTGTGTGTTTCTGTGTGTGTGTGTGCGTGTATGTGTGTGTTGTGTATAATAGTGTGTGGGGTATAAGTTTGTGTGTAATTGTGTTAGTGTGTGTGTTAAAGGTGTAAGGTGTAAAGAGTAGCAATACCGTATTACTGCTGCGTACGTAGCACGGGTTCAACAGCCCCTGCGGGTAAAACTCCATACAGGACGGCTATAGCTATACAACAACAACAACAACAACAACAACAACAACAACAACGACGACGACGACGACGACGACGATGATAACAATAATAATAATAATAATAAGGTGTTATTTACCCATGGCAGCCTCTTCAGTCAGTACTACCAGAGGGCCCTGCCATTATTATCACCCTAGCGTTGCCAGTTACCCATTTATACACCTGGGTCGAGAGGGACATGGTGGGTTAAAACATCTTGTCTAAGGACGTGAGCACTGGGCGGGATTCGAACTCGGGTCCTCGGATCGGAAGTCGGGAGTCTTATCCACTATGCCACAGCGCCCCCATTATACCCAGCAGAAAAACTAAGGAGACTCGATATTGATCAATTATTATTCTGTCTTATTACTGTAATAGTCACCATGTTTGGCATCATCTCAAACCTTGAACAATAATTCTTTATCCAACATTGCTGTAGTATGATGCCATTACATTCATTGGAGTTTTTCATGCGCTCATGGACATCATGCACTAGGTTGCAGTTCATCATCCCAATACAATTGTCATTGATATGCTTATCATTATAAATTAAATGAGCAAAATCAACGAAACAATCTTATGTCTGGCGTCGCGTCGGGTACTGCGTGCGATGTCTCAAGGGGAAACACAATATGCGTTTATTATCCAATAGAGTAGACAGGCGCGCACACAACCAAAGGGATTTAGTCTACAATATCTTTGGGAATAACCCATAGATATCTGCAGATACGCCTTTCTGCTATACCCAAAACCGTCAGAATTAGGAAACTCGACTTTGATGGATTATATTTCTGTAATATTAGAATAAAGTAGTCGTCAAGTTTGGTATCATCTTAAAGCGTGGAGATCTTACAATACAAAAAAGTAAGGAAAATGGACGTTGATCGATCAATCTTATACAAAAGGTGAGGAAACGCGACTTTGATGGATTATATTTTTGTAACATTAGAATAGTCATCATGTTTGGTATGAACTTTAAAGGTCCTGTTTACCTTTGGGAGCAGTGGTCTAAAAAAAAAAATCAAGATATCACTTTTGATTCATATGTGTAGGTCAGTTGTATTACAAAACATCCTACCATATAAAATTTTTGCAATAAAGCCTAAAATATAAGGAGATAACACTATTTTTCTCATTAAACCATAACTGAAGACAGGTTAGTCTGGAAACATTTCTATAATAAATATTGTTCACATTTTGTATATTTAACAATACTTAAGATCGATTATACTAGTTCAAATTTTTACATCGTTACATTGTTTCTATCCATAACTCACATTTTAGAACTACCTTGAAGCACTAATGCCGGGTTTGTGTTTCCATGCAAATGGTAAAGTATGCCTTTAAAGCTTATCCCGTCTTCACTACCGTATGGTCCGAGGAGCTAAATATGCACAACGTGTCTCGGTGTCTCGGTGTCACCAGGGAGGTGAGTCTCACCTCCCTGGTGACACCATTGTGCTCTTTGTATGGTATCAATCCATGCATTCAAACTCGTTGTTCCTTCACCCTCATAAAAATTAGCTCACAATACGTCACATGCACGCGTCAACAATCAAGTCCATGATACCACATGTCAGTGGTTTGATGACGTATTTACCATGATGGTATTCATTTGGGTGTTTCACTAGGTGGAGTATAGGCCTTATAAACGTCTCCAATTCGTTTTCTTTCTTTTTAGCCTCGATGCTCACAATACATAATCTTTTTTCTTTCTGTTGCAGAATAAGCCTTGATAATCAGGAAAATGAAGAAATAGGTCTCTGAATCGCTGCAAAGTTGGGGGTGCTTCCACCGCCCTAGCTTTTATAATTTACAGGGTTGCTATGCGTGTTACTATTAGGACTAACAAAACACATTGCAGAGGAATATACAAATTTATTCGGTCTCGGTGAAGGTGCATTCCACTGTCTTTTTTTTTTTAAACATAACAGATAAGGTTTTGAGCAGAATATTGGTTTTCAAGGTTTTACGGGCGTATGTCCAAGTAATCTGAAGAAAAGATACTCGTAAGAAAGATTATTATGTGCACGTGTTGAGATATTCGTTTCGCTACATAAGGGATGTTGAGGGTATATCATGAAGCTACACAAGTCAACATGAATATAGGTCCTTCAATGCAATTATGAGGCCATGGAAAGGAAGACAATCAGCATTGATTGTGGATACCCATCACAAGCAAATGAACAGGTGGAAAAAAAAGAGAAACGGAATAAGTGTTTAAAGGCGAAGTCTCTTCACGGTCAATTATTATTGTAGAATGTCGTTGACGGAAGATCTTGATATCTGGGTGAGGAAAGTAAGTTTTATGCGAGAGACAGAAGGTCATATATCACAGGAGCCAAGGATCAAGAGCTCAGAATAAAATGTATTCCAGGCAAACACTGCAAAACGACATACGTGTTTACACATCAGATTGTAATGACTGCGGAGTATAAAAGAGTACAGAGGCAAGCAGACAATGGGTTATAACATTAATACCCATTGATTCCATCTCCCTGCTTTACAAATCAAATATCATTTAAGTTGTGACGTGGAAAATGAAACATGTAATATGTAATTTTATAAGAAATATATTAGGGTCTTATTTATCCAGGGCAGCTTCTTCAGTTTTGCCACTGCTCAATCACCAGACGGCCCTGCCATTATTATTACACTATTGTTGCCAGGTACCCATTTATACACCTGGGTAGAAAGGGACACGTTGGGTAAAAATATCTTGTCCAGGAATGTAAGCACTAGGCGGGGAGAATCGAACTCGGATCCTCCGATTGGGAGTCGGGATTCGTATCCATTACGCCACAGCGCCCCCACGGAAAAACGATGAGTATCACCATTTAGAGACATGAATGTCAATAGGCCAATTCTTCTTACTGCATCAGTATCCAGCAAGGACTCTGTAGCTGCATGAGCTAGTTTCCCTGCAGAAACAGTGACGTGAACGTGAACAATGGGAGAAAATCAGGCACTGCTTGGTCTGCTGCTGGTGGACAACGAAAAGAATCAACGAATCGTAACTGATGCAGCTTCTCCTGATGATGCCAGGTTTGCTTCGACAGACTGCTGAGGGAATATGCATACATATCAAATTTCACAAAAACAATACAAGCCATTTCCTGAACACAGAGACAAAAAATGCAGATTTCAACATTTTCACTTGACCGGATGTAACCTTTGAACTACAACCCTGTGGCCTAGAGCATTGCTTTTAGAACTTTTACCTTGAAATTATTATTATTATTATTTTATTTGGCAGAAAACATACAATACACAATCAATTACAAAACTCAAAATAATCAATCAAAACAATAACACAAAAATACCTTAACACTGGATGCACCTGAAGGGGTGCCAGGCATTGGGCAAAGTTAACTAAATAACTGTAGTCCGCGGACCGCCCTAACCTATATCCCTACCAGGCGCATCCAGTGTTACAGATTTATGTGCCACTGATTATCATGATAAATTATTCATAACTATACCGTTTAAAATCTCTTGCATAAAAATACAAACTATGTAAAAATCCTTGTATATTTTCCGACAATATCAAATCACAATTTACAAACTCATGATCACACCAATAAAAGGGTGATATAATTATAAAACAGATCACTTTACTTTCCCAACCCTCCCCTCACTCACTCCCCAATTAAAAATCCAATCACACACACAAAAAAAAAATCAACCACCCGTCCTCCATCATAATTATTACCTCACAAAATATCTATTCATTTAAAAAAAAAAAAAAACACCCAAAACCTGGATATGTGTCTTTAACCCCCCCCCCCCACATACAATTCATTACATTCACCATACTTCCAAATCATTTATCAATTTAACCAGTAAAACACCACAATACACCAGTTAGAATTCTCTCAACCCACAAAACACCCCCAATCCAAAATTCATATTTAAACCAAAAAAAGAAAAGAAAAAAGAACCCCCCCAAAAAAAAAAGAAAACCCAACCCCCCAAAAAACCACCCCCGAAAAAAAAACCCTCCAAAAACCCCCAAAGTGATTCAATAACACAAAATGGCACTTTGAAATACAATGTCAGTAAAATTGAAACGAACAATGAATAAGACTTGAGAGGAGATCTGGGGCCTGCCTCACAAAAAAAAAGCGAAATCGATCCCAATCCCATACGACTGACCAAAAACCATAACATGCTGTGTGCGTCTCCAATGCTGCTCAACCCTCCAATAAAAATGAAAATCCCGGAGACCCCCTTTATACAACCATTGACACACACACACAAAAAAAAAACATTCTGCAAACATTAATAACAATTTTAGGCGCGTGGTAACCATGCAAGCCAACAAAACTGAACAAGGAAACCAGCAGTATACCACAATCCCTATCCAATCCCAGTTTCTAAATTCAACCTATTTTCCCCACGAAACACCCCAAAAAACATACAGAAAAATAATCAATATGCATATACATAACATGTATAAACATATAATTATAATCATACAATTATAATTATTGTCAATCTGCTGGATTGACTAAATGACAAAAAACCTGGGGAAATGCAGCTGTTTCTAAAAGAAAGAGGGTTTAAACTATGACAAACAGGTAAAATCATTAAAGAATTTGCACAGATATACCAAACAGAAAATGAAATATATCATACACAAGTCAAGTTATATAAAACACCCTCACGACATTACTTACATCTGGGGAAAATGGTGATAGTTTGATAACTTGAATTTCACCTTATGTAGTATATGATTTGTAATCCAAAATTCAAAATCCAAAATTCAAAATTCAAAATCCAAAATCCAAAATTCAAAATCCAAAATCCAAAATATGTAGTATATGATTTGTAAATGTAACTGGACCCTCCTGAAAAACAGTAAGCCATGATGGCAATATTTACTGAGTGAGGCTTATCCAGCCGCTTTCAACATTGTATCATTTTTTTATATTTGTATATGTTTGATTGATTGTGACGGGAATAAATAAACAAATAAACAAACAAACAAACAAACCTTTGATCTTCAGTGTGTCCACCCAAAAGTCGATACTGCATACTACCCGTGACAGATTTCATGAAATCTGGGACCAGTGCCTGTCTTCTGAAATGGTTGTTGTTTTTCAGCTGTCCCTGGCTTTGTCTCTTCTTCTCATTAGTAGTGATGGACTATCAGGCAGTTCACAATTACCTCATGTGCACATTTATGACTTTTGTACACACAAAAAAAATCCCTGTATTATTCTCTTTTTTTTTTCCTCAGTTGGTTAGACACTTCACTCATTTTCAAAGCGGCATAATGCATGCGCTTGCCCGACGTAACGATTTATGGAATTACTTGACAAAGAATATAGGCACCTACTTGTGTATGTTGTACCAGCCTGATGACCAGAATGATCTCTCAATTGACACTTCGGACATGGCACTTTGGAGAACTTATGTTCTCCATACACGTGATATACTTTGGATGGAGAGGGGGAGTGCCTGATAGCAGCGGATGTTAAGTCGTAAGTAATAATTGCACCATTTTCCCTTTTTTTTCCTTTTGATTCTCTGCACTGCCATGGAACTTTCACCACCCCCTCCCACCCACCCACACACACTCAAACTCACACTTTTGGATTTATTTTGTCAGGACAAAATTAATGTTTGAATAAAAATGTTATGTTTGATATTCTGTAATCACTATCTTCCAGTGAAAGAGTGAATTGACAATATCCAAGAAATTTGTTACTAGTACAGTGTATTCTGATCGCATGTAGTCTGGTTTCCAGACCCTTTGCCAACTGGACTCAGCGGCGACGAAGTCGCCGCCTTTAAGGCAAAGGACAAAACCACCTTAAACTACACTAGTTTCCGACGTTGAGGGCGTCAATATCCTGAATAGCGAAATAGTACAAGCAGAAGGTCTGGAAGCCAGACTAGATCGCATGGTAAACGCAAACACACACATACACATAATACAAATATGCAAACAGAGGCATGCGTTTACACAATAGGCCGTACATATAAATGTAAGCAAACACACACACACACACACACACACACGCACACGCACAGACACACACTACAAGCTAAACTGCACGTAAACAGCTTTGAAATATTATTATTGAATTGGTTTCCAACTCATTTCTGTTGTTTTTTTTTTCAAGTACAGATATAATTGTTATCACTGCACAAAATATTAAAGGGAACATACTCCCGAAACTTACAAACTTACAAAATATACAGATATATGCTATATTATTTCTTGTTGAAAGTCATAGTCTTGTATTTTATTTGAACTTAGTTCCATTTTAGGTAGACATTTTGACTAATATGTTTTATTCAAAACTGTGATTTTAAACTATGTTGCAAAAGAAATCTCTATTTCCAAACCCCAGGCTTTTGCGTGATTTCTTCCTATGACTCACACATCCAGTAAACATTTTGAAAGTGATTTTATGAAATGAATAAACTGAATTGAATTGAATTGGATTGAATTGAATTGGATTGAATTGAATTGGATTGAATTGGATTGAATTGAATTGAATTGAATTGAATTGAACTGAGTATGTATTGTAGACGTTTGTTTCGACTGTGCATTCGGTGTAGAAAATGAACAAAGTGAAAACAAAAGTCAACTCAGCTCATCTGATCTCAATACCCAAATAAGAACAATGTGAATCTCATTTGCGTAGTTCCTGTTTTTTTTTTCAATATTGACTTGGTCTGTGATCTTGTATAAAGACCAACACCAATGCTCAGTATGTCAATATTACGGGTGCTGTTCGTTATTCCGAAGGTTCGCTATTCCGAAGGTTCGTTATTCCTAAGGGTCGTTAATCCGAAACACGCAAAGTCCCTATACCTAGAGGTTCGTTAATCCGAAAATGAAAAAGGGTTCGTTAATCCGAAAATTTGTGGCGTTATTCCGAAGGTTCGTTATTCCGAAGACTGGTTAATCCGTAAATGAAATTCGGAACAATGAACCTTCGGAATAACGAATCTTAGGAATAAAGAGCCTTAGGAATAACGAACCTTCGGAATAAGGAGCTGTAACCAATATTACAACCACTTTGCTACTATTTTTTTTTCCTGTATATAGATGTTGGAATGTTAGAATAAACCGGAAGGTATAGCATTACAGAGTCTTTATTCATGAACCGAGTACGGCTAGCTCGGTTTTCCCATTACATCTCGAGTCTATACAACCTTGAGAAAACGAAATGAAAGAAAATATCCAAGTATAAGTAAGGACTATCCAGCCTTATGGTGAGAGTGAACTTTCTCTGTACAAAGTTTGAATAAATGTATCTTTATAGTGCCTAAGATATTCTCGATACAAACCCAGTAGAGCCAATCTAAATATTGACATTAAAACAGTTTTTGTTTAAAAGCGGGCTCAGTTGTAGGTTTTATATGTGTACATAATCCCGCAAATCAAAACACATTCTACCATCACTTCCTTACTGTTCAGACTAAACACTGTCATTATGATTTCAGATCTTTTGTTAAGATACTTGGGTCATTTTACTTCTGGCACTGATAAAGCCAACTCCTTTTCTTTTAAACTAAAAACTAATGGTTATCATAGCTACAACTGGATATTCCGAAAGTTTGTTTTTCCTCCGGTTCATTAATTTCTCCAGGGAGGTTCTTCTCTCACCTCCCTGATTTTTCCAAGGGTTCGATAGGATTTGTACAGGTATCATAATATTTCTACAGTGTATGGTGTGTGCGTGTGCGTGCGTGTTTGTGTTTGTGTGTGTGTGTGTGTGTGTGTGTGTGTGTGTGTGTGTGTATGTGTGTGTGTGTGTGTGCTTATGGAAAGGGATGGGAGGTTATTACTTCACCCCCTGTAAAGTTTTGGGGTTCCTACCGTTTCACCCTCTAAACTACACCCTCTGGTCTCATGTTTCAACTGCATTCCAGTATAATCATAAAGGCCGTGTCACACCATTCCGGGCAAGCTACGCGGGCTTGTGGCGAGGAGGTAGTTTCCAGCACGTAGAAGATTCAGCGGGCGAACAAGAATGTTTGCAATTTTCATTCGTGCCTTGTCATACCGTACGGGGGAACTTCTGCGGCTTGACTTGCGGGGAAACAAATTTACTCCCCGGAGCTCTCCGCAGTTGGTCCGCACCTGACAGTATCTAGCGCGTAGTTGCCCGGAGGTGCTCACGCAAGTCCGATTTAACCGCAGCCAAGTTTTGAGCATGACCAAAACTTTTTCCGGGTGAGTCGCGGGAATACCCGTAGAGGTCCACGCAGAACGCCAGTAGGAGACCCTTAGCGGCAGTACTTCCCAGGCAATTCCCACGCAGGTACTTCGCAGTCCCGTATGCAGCCAAGATAATGAAATTCTGTGAGATTTCAGCCATTCCATTAGAGGAATTCCTTCACTGAGTTGTCAGCCCCCACGCGACTGGTACAAAGGTCACACAGTATACTCGCAAGTATAACACGTCCAGCAAGTAAGACACTAGCCTTTTGTCAAGGCCCTCTCGCTGTAATGGGCGAGCGAAGCGAGCCCAGCCGAGCGCGCCACCCCACTCAACTGGGCTCTCGTCACCATACAGCGAGAGGGCCTTGACAAAAGGCTAGTAAGACACATGCGCTGACTCGCGCAAATCCTTTTCCGCCCTCAGGAATGTCCGGTATGCTAGAAAATCCCTACACGTAACAAGCCCGAGTAGCTTGCCCGGAAAGGTGTGACAGGGCCTAAACACGGTTGCGGGTAAAATAATATGCGTGCGCACCTCCGGGCGACTACTTTTGAGATACATGCTATAGGTACTGTCATGTGCGGATCATCTACGGGGACCTCCGGGTAGTCAAAATTGTTCTTTGCAAGTCGCACGCAAGGCTGGTGTGACACGGCCTCAACATTCTCAGTAGAAGCAAAATCTTCTTTAACAAAGTGAATTTAGACTGAATTTATAATTATTTATAATCTATAGACTAGCAAGATGGGGTGTGTTTGTGAAAATGTCATCTTGTGTGTATTGTTAATGTGCTGGTGTATGTTTTTGCAAGGAGGTATACCTCCTTGGTTTTTGTCTGTGTATGCATGTGTGTGTAAGTGTGTGTGTGTGTGTGTGTGTGTGTGTGTGTGTCAACGTTTTTTCTCTGTATTTACGCTGTATTTACTTTTCCGGGGTTAGTTTTAAATAAGGCCCATTGCCTTCTCACTAACCCCTTCACTTGATATCTTTGGTTGTTTGTTTGCTTTGTTTGTTTGTTTGTCACTTTGTCATGTTATACCATTGTCACATTTTATGTATGAAAATAAATGAAATGAATTAAATAAATGAAATAATTCTTGTTTTACCCCATGTACACGCACGAATACATGCACACACACGCGCGCGCGCGCACACACACAGATGCAAAACACACACACGCACACACATACACATGACCTGGAAAAGAGACAATATACATTTTCTTGAATTTATACCATTCAAGGAAACAATTTGATGGTTTTTCTCTTCCTCCTCCCTTTGTCCTCCTGTTTATTAATATAATTTATAATACAATAATAATATATTTGTAATGCGCTTGATACAATGTTTCTAAGCGCACAGGAAAAAGACGAAGGGAAAGATGAAAAATGAGGGAAAAGATGAGTTACCCTCCTCGTCTTCTTATTCCTTCTCCTCCTCCTACTCCTACTCCTCCTCCTCCTCTTTAATCTCCTCTTCCTTCTCATTCTCCTCCTCCACTTCCCCTCTTCCTGTTAGTATCTAATCCTCCTCTCTATCAGGCGATCGACTGTGACGTGGGAACCATTTCTCTATAATGCAAATCGATGTGAATATTCGAAACTACGCCTTTTGGGTATCCATGCGATTATAGTGCACAACATTTCTGAGCAACAGATAATGAAAATAGCAATCTACACAGCCATCAGCCTAGATCCGATTCGGTCGGTGGATCTAGCACCGTACACTTAAGAAAAGACGTCATGGTTCTTCATTTTTGCATTAGAACAAAATGTATTTAAGCCCTTCTTTACCTCCCTGGTTGGACAGATTGGATGACAGTGCAGGCTCTCCTCATGTCTTACTCAATTCACTGTTATGTATTTATGTAAACTTATCAAGCAATGTGAGGTTGTAATGCATGCTTTGCATTTCGTTTTATATGTTGGATGGAAAATAAAACTGAACTGAACTGAACTGTTTCTGATGGTACTCTTAAATTTGAGAGCTTCGAAAACGACTCTCAACACGATGCGATTTAAATCCGACATGCTCCGAGCACATCCAAAACATTAAAAACAGTCCTATGAAAAAGGGTTGAAAACAAATCGGAATCGCATCATTGTTTTCAGCTGACTAGCCATACGACTATTGAGACCTATAAGCAGCTGCGCCGAGATATCTTTGGTTTGACCATATGGAGCTAGCAGCTCCATGGTTTGACATCTGCACCTATGGATGGGGTCATTGTTATGATGCAGCGCAGTCCGTCTGGAGTGACGTCATGATTTAGTATTTGCCGACAAAGTGTAAGGAAGTCATGTTCGTCTTCAGACATAAGGCAGTTGTTACAGCAAGTAAATCACTCATTTGGCAACAACGACAGCAGCAACAACAATCACGAAAGAGTTAATTACGCGCATTAAAATGCAGACGATGTAATCAGTAATTAAAAAAAAAAACACCTGCAACTTGAAACTGAAGATTTGGGCAACATACTGATATATTTTCGATGATTCATCTATGATATTTTCTGGACGAAATGAAGTTCTGCACTTTACAGAGTTCGGCTAGGATATAGGTCCATGGATATAGGTCAGTCACAGCGAGCTTTAGACATCTGTTAGATCTGCGACGCAAACACTAAGACGACGCAGCCTCTCCCGATGTTTGCCAGGGATGGACAATGCAAACAGGTATCTCGCACAGTATGTACAAAACACAATCTTTTGCCTAATTATAGTCGCCTTAACGTTCACGTCGCATATCTAAAGCTTGTTATTATCAAGGGCGAAGATAGGTGTAAACTGGTTCGTTTCAATCGACTTTGAAGGAGACTACTAAAGCTCCCTTTATTTCGCTACCTGGAAGACAGGATTACTCCCTTCCCATCCCCAAAAAAGATTTCCATGATCATAACAAAAGCCTGTATTCGAAGCATACTTCTCTTCTTAGAAACAGCCTCATTACTTCCGCATAGATCTATACATGCATACTCGCATATTCAAATTCAAATTCAAACTTTATTTTCACTTTTTCTTTCCAACAGAATGTACAAGAAACAATATTATGAGTTTGACATGGGAGTAACAAAATATACATAACCAGACGGGATTAACAAAATAAATATAGACCATGCAGGTACGTGATATTTTCATAGTTCTATATATTTATATATACCTAATACAGAGTTTATGTTACCGTCCTTTCATTTTCGTTTCTGTTGCTATTGTCGTCCTTTTGTCACTTATGAGATATCGAAGATGTATAGATATGATTGTTTGAAGTTTTGCGATGTCTACTACACGTGTGAACAAACTCCTCAGGGTGCAATATTGAAAAGCTCGTTCGCTTGTTTGTTCATTTTAGTAAACGATTATCTGTATAAAAACAACAACTGCTTTCCTCTCTAAAAAAAAATCAAGTGAAAATATTCACTCTTGACGGAGTGAATACATAAAAGAGTGAATTTAGAGTGAAATTGAAGTGAATTTTGAGTGAAAATGTTCATTTTCACTCATTTTGGAGTGACCTCTGGGATCACTTGAAGATTTTGGAGTGATCCCTGAAGTCACTCTAAAACGAGTGAAAATGAACATTTTCACTCAAAATACACTCCAAATTCACTCTTTTTTTGTATTCACTCCTTCAAGAGTGAATATTTTCACTCGATTTTGTTAGAGAGTTATAGAATAAACCCATCGATGGCAATAGGCTTGATAGAGGTTTGCGGTAACACTGTATAGTCCTTTAAAGGGATTGTATAGTATTGTGGAGATGAGAATTTGGGCTTTGAACTTTTTATGAGATACCAAGAAACCACTTATGAAATAGTACAGAGCACACCATTTCAAGAAGAATTTAAAGTATATTACATGAAAATTGGTTTTGGAAAACAAAGCGATCCTCATAAAAGGTGGGTCCGCTTTACATTAGAAATGCTCTTTTTTTTTATATATCTCAACCATTTTAAAAACGATTTTCGTTGGAAAAAAAAAACCAACAACGTTGAATCCCTCTTGGAATTACATGCTCTTTCATTTTTCTTGAGAAGTTTCTCATTATCTCACAAAAAAAAAATATTAGAAACCTGAAGTTAGGTCTCAACCAAAACTACGCTCTCTTTAAAGGATAACGAAATATAATAAAAGAACATAGCGAGAGGAGAGTGGTGAAGGGAAGTGACATGTGGAGAGTGTAAGGGAAGGCAAATGGTGACTGCCTAATAGGGATGAGCTGGAAGTTTGTTGGTTTTTGTTGTTGTTGTTGTTGTTGTTGATAGTACACAACCATGGTAATAAGAGTTTATAAAGTAATTAAAATAAGTCTATTCAAGCTCTCCCAGGAGGAAGTGATATATCTTCTCACACGGAAATCAGCATCAGTAAAAAAAAAAAAAAAAAAAAGAATAACTCCACCAACAGACATACCACAGGACACAGATGGTTGTTTTCATACGGCGTACATTAAAGGTAGGGGATACCTTTTACAGACCTCCCAAAATGCAGCGAAACATTAAATATGAACCTCAGGGGACTTGTTTAGGCCACTGCTGAGAAATTTGGAAGTCAACAGTTATCTACAATTTGAATAATGCACAAAACTCAACTACTCAGTAGTTCTGTGTGTCAGCCACACTTAAGCCTTTTTGTTGCAGTCTTCTGTATTTTTTAATCTATAAACACAAATCTAAAAGTATAAGAGCTGATGTAATAACATATAGAGTGTGTGGCAAGAATGTATATAGAAATGTTTGTAAGTTTTGATGAACTTTCTTCACAAAATATACATGATGAACACACATGCAGTGCATGGGTGTGCAAATGTAGCCTAGTAATGTACTGGAATTTACGGTGAGCCCCGAAAAAAATTCAATTCAAAATCTAACGGTCAATAAAAATGTACTAAATGTTACCTTCCACTTTCAATACTTTATGGGAGTTTCTAAAATGATACTCTCTTCAACATACCACTGTATTTATACAACTCTCCATTTAAGGCATGCAAATGGGATTCCCTACCTTTAACGATTATCAGTCGCCATATCGACATCAGGAAGTCTGCATGGTGCAATGTTTATCTCTGAAGAAATGCTGTGATCAAGAATCACATATTAGTTCATATTCTATAAAAGATAGGAAGTAATAAATGCAGTAGTAGTGTTTATTTTTCGTATCAAAAAACAAAACAAAAAACACGGATTGATTGCCAATATCAATCTCTGTCAAATTGACAATGATGGCCTATGTACTGGTCCATACTCGATGCAGTTTTCGTAAGTACTGCTCAGACTGGTTTTGCTGGTCGCAAAACACTTGGGTGTTGTTCTCATCTTACTTCGTGAAGCTTTGAAGGCTGTTTCATTTCATTTCATTTATTTATTTTCAATCTCAACAAAACGAATATGAACGCACAAAAACATATGCTGATACAAATGTATGTCAAAATATATTGTTATCACAATATAATAGGTTGTACAGGAAAGTTTGCTTGATATTTACCTATTTACTGTTGCGAAAAAAGAATTTTAAAGGTAATGAGAAAGCAATACAGGTATTAAGCGTTTAGCATATTCATATCATACACGCTCACACACATGGATATGCATATGAATGCAAAAGCACATGTGTACAGATAAATGTATGTCCATACACGCATACATAAGAATGCTTAATAAGATTTTTTTTTTTTTGTGGGGGGGGGGAGGGGTTGATGGAAAAAAATATGGATGTTTTAATTACCTTGGAATCTTGTCTGTCCGCTTCTGAATCTGTGTTTATTCTATTTTTTTTTTTTTTTTTTTTTTACGTTCACAATTCGCCAAAGAGGATGGTGCATGAGAAAGGCGAATCTAGGGCTGTCCCCCTTGTTAACCCAGCGATAGACCTATTCAAAGCCACTTTGGTATTCATCTCTCCGTCCAACCATATGGCGTCAGACTGCCAGACGAGACGGTCTAAAAAGCCCGCCCTACTTCGCTGAGAAAAAAGGCTCCACTTTTATAGTGACACAAGCATAAGATAACAACGCCTGAAGACAAAATTTAATATTCTGGCTCGTGGTTCTATTTCCTCGACAAGACTGTATCGAATACTCGAGAAAAACAATTTAACAGGAAGTGCCTGGGATATGATTGAAAAAGCTGTCCAGATCTTTTGAAAGACATGCTGTTTTACTTGAACGAAAAGGCGAAAAGAAATAAATGAATGGACGATAGTAACATGGTTCATTGGGTGTGTCAGATTACTCCTTTCCGCGGGGCAAAGGAAATAATGTAGATAGAGCGAGGAAAAAAAGGCAACAGACTGAACAAAAAAAACAAAGTTTAATTGGACAAATGCCTCTTGAAATGATGGGTTTGTCTTCAAAAGAGGTAGAAGTAATAACATCTACCTCTTAGATTAATGCGACATGCTCACATATTGATATCCTTGGTAATTTCAGAAATGCGCACCAAAAATATCTCAAAACAGGAATGCGCATGAAAGAAAGCGGAAGCTTGTACTCCCATCGGAGACACGACATTTGCTCCTGCGACAGTTGCTCAAGTCTTATTTTCTCCAAGGACTTAGGGTTAGGATTAGGGCAAGTTTTAGTTTGATGTGAATGTTCATGTGATGTGGAATTTAGTGTGTGTTTAGCTTATTGCGTGCTAATCTTTCAAAGTGTCATGGAACCGCCCCCGTCAAAGAATAACAAAGCAGAGTGGAATTTAATTACACGATTCTGTGGTTGTCATTTCAAACCTTGAGAGGGAAAAGCAACAGTCGGAGTCGTTGACATTATTAGGGAGCTTTAGATTTGCGGCGCGGACGTTTGAGACGTTTGGGCTGGACGTTCCCCTCTTCCCTCCGTCGTGTTGAAGAGAAGCTTTAGATTACGCTGAGAAATAAAATGACATGATCGGTGCATGAAGTAGCTGTCTTTGTCGTAAAGTGAGCGGACGTAAAAATACCACAGAACGCGTAGTGAAAACTCAGACGACGCGAACTATAAATAGATCGACTTTGATACGCGATTCTGCGCATGCTCAGAACATTTTTTTTCCCTCTGAACGTTTCCGTTGCGAAAATCTAATCTCCCTATTATCATATAGACATAATGGCCCGAATTCACGAAGGTGGTACAAACAAAACCAGGGTTTAAACCATGGACAAAAACCATGGAGCGCCAAGTGTCGCACGGAATATTTCGTTACGAAATTGGTCATTTCGTCGATAAAATGATAGGTTTCGTTAACGAAATTATCATTCCGTGGACGAAATGTTCATTGAGTTACAAAATGTTGTATATTGTTACAAAATGATAATTTCATCGACGAAATGACTGATTTCGTGACGAAATATTCCATGCGACACTTGGCGCTCCATGGTTTTTGTCCATGGTTTAAACCATGGTTTCATTTGTACCACCTTCGTGAATTCGGGCTAAACACTCTAAAGGGAAAACAGAAATCATTTCGTTCAAAATAACGTATATAAATACGACTAAGCACACTGCGATGCGCATGTAAACGTGAGAAGTGGAAAGAGAACATTCAAAATGAAAAATCGAGGCAGCAAAACGGCTACAGGGAATCGTCTGTAACGTTAAACAATGATAATGTAAGAGGGAGAGAGAGAGAGAGAGAGGAAGAGAGACTGCAAGCATGCTACGGGTCATGATACAACCACATTCACCACGGTTCCGATTGGATTAACCGTGTAACCGCCTTTGAATCGTGCAATATGATTCCTTCTAGTGCAATATCGTCTTTCCACTTCCTCTATACAAGGTCATCTAGTGATAAGAGTTTCTCTCATAGAGACATGCATTTTTAAGTAGGTCTTGTTATACTCTCATGAAAAACTGTGTTACCAGGAGCGGATCCAGGAATTCCGTAAAGGGGAGGCGCCTTTACGAAATGAAAAGGGGCGCATCCCCGTTATTTTCCTTTTTATTTCCTGTGTTTCAACAACAAATAAAGAGGGGGCGCGCGCCGCGCGCCCGGTGCGCCCCCTCTGGATCCGCCACTGGTTACTTCCTTTGATACTGTCATGATAACTTGATCTCTACGAAGGTATTGTTTCCTTTCGAAATTATCATGACATACTATAGAAATTGAATTGAATGAAATTGAATATTTCGAATCTTTCCAACAATTTTCATTCAATTCAAGTTTGATTTCATTTCCCGTAGTAGTAGTAGAACTCGAATACACGTTCATGATCAGTAAATTTAATGTAAGGAATACAAACCAATTTTCAACTGGAAATGTCGCTATGGCAATTGGTATACCTCCGCCATATCCATGGTCTTGACAATGTGAGACGGTAGTGAGACGCCATGGACATGTCTTCTGTCACAAATTTGTTAAGTGTTTACTTTCCTTGAATTAGGTTTCATTTGGATGGACAGCTTTATGAATTGCAACTGATTGACAATTTGCACTACATCGACGTAAATAAGCACTGAATTGATCAGTGTTTTAGTAGTAGCCATGATAAAAAATCATGGGCTTACATACTCGAGCAGGATTCGAACCCACGACCTCCTGATCACCGGACAGGCGTCATCTCCACTAGACCACCGAGCTTTCGCCCGACAGCAATTAGTGTTGCTTCTAATCCTTATAGCATGCAGCGGGTACTGCTTTTGTTATTCAAATTTATGAAGTTCTTCCGTCGAGATGTTTTTCATTAGACCCATAGGCCCTATAGTAGATTTTTAGTCTTTATCTTGAATCATTACCAGGCAGCTAGATCCTACATGCATATAATATTTTTCATGAAGATACCTTGAGTCATTTCTGAGATATATAAAAAGTGAGATTTTAGCATTTTGACATGACCTTTAGCCTTGTCCTTTTACCCAGTGGTCCTGAACTTCCCCCAGAACATCAGTATCTGGTAAGAGACGCATACCAGTACACTAAGTTTCATGAAAATACCTTCATGCATAACATAAATATGGGAAGAAAATGGGAAGTTTTCAGAATTTGACCTTGATCTTTGACCATGAACACGTGGACCCAAAAGTTTATTGGTACAAATGCAACAATTTTGTATATTCATACATAATATCATAATACATAATCCCAAGTTTCAGTAGGATACCTCAAACAGTTTTAAATTATGAACGGAAAGAAGGACGAACGGACAGCCCTAAGACGTAATGCCTCCGGCGACACTTCGTGGCTGCGTCCAAAATAAAGTTAATTATTAACTCATAGCAATTTATCATGACGCAAATCTCTCGTTTGAAGAGGCTATACCCCAGTAAATAATGCCAGTGCATATCTTGGCAATCAATGACTTAAAATCAAAGATATAAAACACCTGTTTCTTGACCCTGGCCTAATCTAAGCATCAGTCATCGCCACAGCACCACAGGAGGGGGGGGGGGTGCACCGCGAGAAGAGGAGATTGTTTTGGTTTTGGCATGGGCCATGGAGCTACGGTAGCTCCATGGCATGGGCTATGGTAGCTCCATGGTGCGTGTGTGTGTATGTACGTGTGTGTGTGTGAGTGTAGACATTTAGCGTATGCAGACAGAGCATGCCTGTACTGCAGTGACTGGAACTATTGTCATTCCATTTTGTCTCTCCCCTTCTCCCTCCCCCATCTCTCCCCCCCCCCCCCTCTCTCTCTCTCTCTCTCCCTCTCTCTCTCTTTCTCAGCAGGCTGATTGTAACCAGGGAGGTGACACCTCCCTGTTGTAACCAGGGAGGTAGTATCACCTCCCCGTTGTAACTCACTGCCAAATAGCACATTGTCAGCACCGGCAAACTGGCAATGCTCTCCTTCTTATTCATGTATTTTCGTTATTTACGGGTCAATTTTTTTCGTTCGAAATGTAAAATGGATGACCATAGAATTTCTCAATAGAATATAAAATTGAAAACTTTAGAAAGGATAGAGAAAATTGAGTTCACTTTGAATGGTCTGCCACAGGCAGATATCCTTATCATGCTCTTACGTAATACGACAGCTGCTTTCTCAATGATCCAGTCAGCAGGCTGTTGTAACCACTCACCTCCCCTTTGTAACTCACTGCCAAATAGCACATTGTCAGCACCGGCAAACTGGTAATGCTCTACTTCTTATTCCTGTATTTTCGTTATTTACGGGTCAATTTTTTTCGTTCGAAATGTAAAATGGATGACCATAGAATTTCTCAATAGAATATAAAATTGAAAACTTTAAAAAGGATAGAGAAAATTGAGTTCAATTTGAATGGTCTGCCACAGGCAGATATCCTTATCATGCTCTTACGTAATACGACAGCTGCTGGAGTCATCAAACCCTGGCTTGGCCTCCAGGTTTGTCACGTCTGAGCAGAAAGTTTATTTGCAATGGACAAGTACTTCGACTCCCAACTCCCAAACGACAAATATACGCACCCCACTTTGGAAAAACCCCGGCTGGGGTCTCGCCTCAAACGAGAGATTGACGGCATGTGCTGTAAATTCTAAAGCGATATGCGACGTGGAGGTAAAATAAACAACAACAAACAAACAAAGAACTTGAACATGGGACATTTTCACTGAAAAAGAAAACGTAATCGGCAAAATAAAAAGCGCGTTATACCGAAAAACAGTTTGGAATGAAAAGAGAGAAAGAAAAAGAATTTCTCAGTTTTTTGGCAGGAAATTCTCAAGGATAGGAAAAAACTTCTTTTTTATGTATGTAATAAGTGCGCACGCACAACTGACCGCATTCTAATGATCCTTATGATTCCTACATAGAGATCTGTGGTGTAAGGAAGGCAGGGGATCTTCTACTACCCTCCGCTTATAGGGTGGATATCTCTTTACCAAAAACATGAAATAAAACTGTCGGGGGTTTATATCCTAAAGGCGTTTTCACACCAGCCCGATAAAAATCTAAACTCGAAATATGTTTCGCGATCGCAATTCAGCGCGCTATTTCATTTCCTATTCACATCAGCCCGAAGAGAATTCGGTGGATTCCATATCCGGTGCGCCACCTATCGGTTGTAGCGGACAGGCCGAAATCCGCAATGCCTTATGGGAAAAAGTCGACATCAAAATTACTCGCATTATTATGCACATGCAGCAGCGCAGCTCAGCTCAGCCGGCCGCGCGCGCCGGGCGGGCGGGCCGCGTGTTTTTTTTAGACGGCGCAGATTGGGGACCCTAAAAATCTATTGGGGACCCTATCCCTAAACCTAACCCTAATCCTAATCCTAACCCTAACCATCAAACCCTAACCCTAACCCCAACCCTAACCCTAACCTTAACCCTAACCAAAAACCCTAACCCAATGTTTTTCCCATAGGTTTAACACGCGCCATGCCCAAATCTGTGCCGTCTTAAAAAAAAAAAAAAAAAACGCGGCCGGGCCGGCCGGATATCAATTGCGAGATCGAGAGATAGATCGATACGGTATGGTATTAGCAGCAAACTGGCTTTTCCGTGTTGCATGTTCGACGCGACGTACGTACACTCCAAAATGCAGGCTTGGCTTTTGACTTATTTCTTTGGCAAAAGACACCAAAGCTGGTTGGAAAAAAAGGCATCTCACATGCCAAATTGTTACTTACCTGCTGTTCTAGACTAAACAGACTCAACCAGGAGGGCATTTCATGAAGGAACTTGTCGCATAAAATATCTGACAAGTCAATTATATCCGACAAGTTTTGAGAAATTCTTTTGTCTGATTGGCTGATTTCTCTGAACTTGTCGGATATAATTGACTTGTCGGACATTTTATCCGACAAGTTCCTTCATGAAATGCCCCCCAGGGCTGCCAAAGCCTCCTTGTGCTTCTTGGCCTTCTGGTCTGGCTTGGCCCGCCTCTCCTGACTGCACGGGAGGTACGCCACGATCATTCAGGTATTTCTTCAGTTCGTCGACTCGCATTCGCCGGAAGACAGCTAGGTCTTGGGGGTTTGCCATTTTTTTTAAGTCCGCTGTGCTTTGTGGCGACCGTAAACGCGTACCTCTAACTGTTAGTTACCGCGTATACCGATCGCCAGGCGCTAGGCCAGTACAGTTATTGTACAGTAAACAGTGCATTGCGCATGCAGCTACTGTCTGCTGCGCTGCAGCGTAGCTCTAGCTGCATAGCGCGATGTCGACCCCAAAGTTGGAAATCGGCCTGTCCGCTACAACCGATAGGTGGCACACCGTATTTGGAATCCACCGAATTAGCCCGATTTCTTTTCGAGCTAATTCGACAGCTGAGCATGCGCAAACAGTGTCGGGTATACCAGTAGAGCGCAATCACACACGCTAGGCATGATGGGATGCATCGCGCTAATTTCTTGAGGTGATTTCACATTATCAAATAGCCAGCTAGTTCGCCAATTATCCCGCTATTTTGGAAATCTCCCGATCTTTCGATCAGAGCGACAATTAGCGCCCTAATTTGTGCTCACATTATCAAATAGCGCGCTTTTTCGTGATCGGGTTAATTTTCCAAGTCTGGAAATAGCGCGCTATTTCGAAACATCGGGCTGATGTGAAAACGCCTTATGTTTATGAGGAAGTCTGTTCGTGTACTCACGTAATCATATCTATTTCCTTGAAGTATTCTCAATTCTCTTTTATTCATAAGATGTGAACCTAGCTGATTTTGCGTAATAATTTTATAATTATGTGAAAGTGGAGAAGTAAAGCAAAGTGAAACTGAAAGATACCATGCCCATGTGACTCTTCTTCCTGATTACAAAGGGTAGAATAGCTTCTATTCTATAAATGTAAATTCAGAAAACTGCTTTTTATTCTCTTTGTAATACACCATGTTACAGTTTATACTGGAATTCTGTGTAGGCTTACTTATCATAAGCAGTGTTGTATTTCTTCCTCTAAATCATGTTTCCTCTGCGTGGCTTCACATCGTGGAGGCGCTGTGGCAAAGTGGATCATAAGACTCTCGACTCCCAACGGCAGCACCCGAGTTCGAATCTCGCCCAGCTGACGTCCTTGGACAAGACACTTCACCCACCATGTCCCTCCCCACCTAGGTGTATGGGGTACCTGGCAAAGCTAGGGTGGTAGGGCCCTCTGGTAGAGCAGTGGCAACACTGAAGAGGCTACCCTATGGGTAATTGTTATCATTATTATCGGACCTATGTAGAGTTGCGTAGTGTGCATGTGTATTCATGCCATACCACGAAATTGGCCGCATGTAACTCATGAAACATTTTGACCAAACTAAGCGACCGCATGAATGAGAAATGAAGTGTTGGGTAGCTTATCCTCTGATAGATATTCAAAGGATTTTCTGTTGGACTAGCGTAGAATAGCATACCATTGCGTAGGCATTGGCGCAAAGTAGCGTAGTGTTGCGTACTTATGCGTTGCTTGGCGTTACAGTAGCATTGAGTTGCGTAGACTTGCGTTTATACTGCGTTTCTTTGCGCCCTGTGTTCGACGCCAAAAGAAGTCGTACAAATGATAATTTAACAAAAATCATATTCTAGAAGTCTAGTATTTTTTTTTTCGAGTACCCCACGTCTCCCTTTTTAATTGCGTAGCTCAGCGTATAACCATACGTAGGCCGGTGTAACTGCAACGTATGGTATAGGCCTAAGTTGACGTAGTCGGTACGCAACACTATGCAACTCTACGCAGGCTCGATGTGAATGCCCCTTATACGTTTTAGTTTCCTTTGTAATTTATATAAAGTTTTCAAATTCCTTATAAAACGATATTGTTTTCTGTTTTATTTTGAAAGAATAATTCCTAATGTATAGGAATATGAAAATGAATCTTTCTCCAATTGATTCAATAGAGTTATCAAAGTGCAATCTATAAACAATATACATGTTATTTTTCCATAAATGAGACTTTTCCACTACATAATGCAATTATTTTGATTCATAGTGCAAAATTCATAATTTTTACTCCCCCGTTCCCATGGTTTTTACACACTGTTTCTTCTTACTCTATCCTTGCCATTCCAAAAACAAGCAACAACAAAAACGACCAAAAAAAAAAAAAAATCAAACGTCATTTTGTTTTTTATTTCCAAAATTACCCATCTGGGGACATGTATAGGAAAAAAAAAGCAATCACATGGTATATTCGTTTTAAAAGCATATATTTACGTCATTGATGAAAATGAAAGTTTCTTCTACCACTTTCAGTCTTTTGATAATGAATATACATATTCAACCTTTCCTGTATTTTATTTTTCAAACGGTGTTTCTTTTCTTTTTCCTCACCCATCAACACTACATCAGTTTTTTTTTCTAATCACAGCACACAACACACAATTACACACACACACACACACACACACACTCACAAACTTGGGCACTCATGCTTATTTACGCTTTGTGATACCGGCTTGGACAGTATGGACGGCGAATCGAATCAAACTCATATAGCTATTTTAAGCAACACACAAACAAATGAGTATTGATTATGTTTGTATTCCAATTTTGCTGCAGAGGTTTTCTCTTTTATTTTGTTTCAAGATGACATAGTGCCTGGTTGAATGCATTATCATGTATTTCAAATTACTCTCCTCATATCTTGTCAATGTGAAATGTATTAAAACATTGAACAAAATGTGCCTAATTACAGCTACAAAACACTGATCATGATCATGAATCAACAAGTTTAACATCTATATCTTCATGTCTATTTACATTGAACGATTAAAGAAGGTGATTCAAGGTTATGGTTTTCAGAAGACGTTTGGAACCTTAATATGAAAAATGCAGTTCTGACATTTAAAGTATCATCCAGGCCTACACGTAACACATAACTTTACGACCGTCTTTCATTTAATAATATCATATACTTTTATGAGCCAATGATAATACATATACAGTACAGCAAATGTAATTCATACCGTCTATTACACGTGTTTGTTCAAAGTATAAGCGTTACATGCAAACATGCAAGAATCAATTACACTTTTTGACTAGCGTGTTTAGCTTTAAAGAGAAACATTAGAAAAGTTGTGCCATGTGCTCAAGAATTTTGATGCAAAATGTGATGTTATAGCAAGTGTAACACACAGTATACCTTCTTGGCTATCGTATCTTACATACTTATTAGAGTGAAGTAAAATTAATCGTTATTTATAGGTCTTATTTCACTCAATGCATATTTACAGTGCAACCATTCCTATACAATCTTGTTTAGAATGAAATATCCATTTTCACAATCTTGTCGTTATTTAAACGGATATATCAACGTCATTTGTTTATACATAGACAAACCTTTACTATAGTTGGTGTATCTCCTTTTGCAAGGAGTTTTTTTTTTTTGTTACTTTTAATTTACAGGTTATCTACCACCGAGAATCACACTACAAAAAATTAGAAAACGCTTTTTAAAATGAGGCTTTAAAGAAAATTCATAGTCAGACTCCATACTTCCAGCTGTAGTAGACACTATTATCATTGTCTAAGAAAAGAAACGGGTAAGAAGAATATACAGTGTAGTTTGAACAAATGACGTAAATCATTTAGAGGTATTTATCTGTGCATGGCACTCGGTCCCACTTCTCTGTTTCGTGTTATACGATTATTTTATCCTTTCAGCACCATTACACTGTATCTCGAATAGCATTAGCCATATTACATGCATAACATGCCAACGCTGTGTCAATATGAAAGTCCGAATGAGGAGTGTCCAGGTCTTTTAGAGAAAACAAGAAAAAATCTTTTACAATACCGCCTGGTAATGCTTTCGTTTTGAGAGGTCAACTTTTCTGTCAACATACAATTGAATTGTTTCCCTTGTTTCATGAATATTGAATATCGCTTGTCCAGGAAAAGCTTGTACAGGCTCATTTCCTGTAAAAAGAACAGATCAACTCGGATATCCTCTCAAAGCCTACAGCATTGTTTGTTTGTTGTAATGTAAATGAAACCTTGACAGCAACCATATCTCTTAGTATTGAACGTATGAGTGCATGTAAATTTTATCATACTCGTGACCATAAAAACAAATTCTTTTTACTGCCAGGCAAAAAACGAAACAAAAACAAACCAGAAGATGTAAACTACCCCAGGGCAGGGCTGGTATCAAGAGGGAGAATACAGAAGTGAAAGTGAAGGACGATAATTCGAAGAGTTTCCATATTAAGAGGAATTATTGTGGAGGGCAAAACCAACATGATACACTCCCCTTGGAAGCAACAATTTCCGCAGTCCTATAATACTTCTCAAAGACAGCAACACCAAAATCAAGAGAATTCTACAACAACAACAGCAACAAAACCATAAGTGCAAAACAAAACAACAACACACAAAAAAGACCAAAAAACCATTATAAGGAACTCAACCAGCTAATTCTTGGGGAGTCCTTAAAGAGTCTGGTAGTCTGCTACACTGTTGTGGAGTCATCATTGGATTTGATAACCTTTGTCTTGTCGTCAATGGCGGATTCTCTATGATCAGCACTTGTGGTCTGCGTGGTAGCTTCATCAAGTTTGGCCTTCACACGGAGGCGTTTCTTCACCATTGGGCAGCAGGCAAAGGCTTCGGCGAAGGCGCTCCTGTACCGGGGATTCGTCATCGTGTACACGAAGGGGTTGCAAGCAGAGTTAATATAAGACAATATCCGACCTGCCCAGATGACCTGTATAGCCTGGTAATCGTCCAGTAGATATTTACCAATGGCCCCGGATATCATCATGGCAAATGATGAAAACTGGTAAGGTGAAAGGCAAACGAAGAAGATGACTCCATTGATGATGAGCATGCGCACGACTTGGTTGCGCATCTGAATACTTCGCACGGCTGCCACACCTTGTTGCTTCTCTCGGACGGCTACGCGCGTGTTTACTGCGCGTATGATCAGTGCGTACATGGCAAAATTAAGAACCATAACGATAAAGAAAGGAATTGTTTGAAGGCCATTCCCGACGATGCGCATAGCCTCTGAGACAGGTTGACAGTATCCGGTCAAGTTGGGCATCCCGACATATTTGTCTTCGTCCGGCCAAATGATACAATATTCCTGCCAATTCACCCAACCCGGAATCAGGCAGACGGCAAAGACACCAGCACAAATCCAGGCCAGTGTGACGAGCCTGATGGTGCGGGACGTGCCGGTGACGAGCCGATGAAGCACTGGTCGGCATACAGCATAATACTTCTCAAGGGTCACCAGCGTAACCAGGAAAATTGACCCGTAGTAGGATAACTGCACAAAGTAGTTAAGCATGGCACAGCCAACCGCCTTCAGTCCATACTGGTCATCGTATACTGGAGAGGCCAAGAAACGACCGATCTTATCACCTTCCGCAAAGCACAGGAACATAATATCAGCAATGGCCAGGTTGACGAGATAGTAGTTGGTGACCGTGCGCATGCGGCGCAGACGGCAGACGACGAAGATGAAGGCGACGTTGGCTAGGACACCGATGACCCAAATGATGGGCATAACGATAGTGATAAGAATAGTCTCGCCACGGGAATACAGGTAAAACTCTGCATACGGGCTGTCAGTCAAATTCAAAGTAAGGATGTCGGACGGACATACCTCATTCGGTGTCCAATCCATGATGTCCTGAAGGTCAAGGATGTTGAACATCAGGGTTGATATGAATAAAATGCTGATCACACTCTTCGTTTGGAAAGCACAAAGTCACAATCTAAAGATGCGTTGACCGTCCTTTGGAAGTATGTCATTACCACGAAGAGAATCTTTTGATTGGTGCTTCGAATATTTGAAAAATGTAATGTAAGGCACGATTTTTTAAATATTGCAGATTAAGTCAAGGTATCAAACTCATCTGAATGGTCTTTCAGCAGCAACGAAAGCCTGGATTTTCATTTTTATTTTATCTTAAAAGTCTTGAAGCTTGAAGAAGGCTGTGGAGAAGAAGATCATGGAGTTAGCTGCCACGGAATGATTTCTCGGAGGCACCGTGATGAGAAAGGTGAGTCAGGTGTATCTTGTGTAAGAAAAACAGTGAATTCCAGTCCAGTAAGGCTGACATTTGACAATCCTTCACCTCACGCAACTGAAGTATCTGTTCTATTCAAGTGCAATATCCATGACAGGCTAAAACCCTCGTTCTTCTTATATTCAGTCAGGTGGAAGGCCTAGAACAATCCGTTCCCAAACATCCTCGCAAATGTCTAAATGAATCAACACAACGCGTATTCAAAATTAACACAACAGTTCTTAAGCTCAGGGTTCACAGGGAGGGAGTATACTGTTTTTTGAAGTCTTGCAAACTCACCGTATTAAGATAACGTTGTTACAATATCCTCGCGTCTATCCACAAAGCTCGCCTTCAAATATTTGCTGTGATGTCATCCACAAATCCACTAGTAGATTTTCGTGTATTCGTCGAGCGAACAAGCTATTTGCGGTGATAATGTTGTGATAACAATTATTTATCATGTCATCAAGACACGGACAACCACTGCGATAACTATTTTCGCCACACAGTGTGTATATCTAGGCATTCTCTCCCAAAGTGAAGATAGTCAAGTTTGGCCTTCATCCTATTGATGTAGCAATATTAAAAAAAAAAAAAATAACAATGGCTCTGAATCCACAGCTATGTCCAACCTCATTTACTGTGTGTGTCCGATAAACGCTCCATCCTGCAAGACTTGGTGTGTCTTCAAATGAGGAAAGCTGAGGTTCTGTGTACAGTAATATAATATGCTACAGCATGCACCAATACAACTTAGGACGATCCTTCCAGTCAGTTATCATCCTTGTCTTTGAAAGCACAGAGCATTGCGTATCCAGTATCCCCGTATCATTAAAGACTCGGGAAAACGTCTACCACCGACACTGATCGACTTAGAGAGATACTTGGTACAATGTATCGATATCCAGCTTTCTGTAGTATACTTCAGACTAGCACTGCTGACAGGAAACTGCAAACGACAATGATTGGTCGAAAGGACGTGACGTTTAAAGGGCGGTGTTACAGTAGTAATGCCGTGTCTAGCATCATAAACCATTCACTAGTATATAAGAGAAAGGTAATTCGAGCCACTGTAATTATCTATTCTCTGGCTAATATACATACGTACACAGCAATAGGCTGTGTCTCGTTACCTCTAATGTTTTGAATATTTGAGAGGACGAGTCCATTTAATGAGACAGAGGAGGTTGCGAAAAATTGCGATCTATCGTTTGTCGAGGGCTATCGAGTTAATCGATAACTCATAAATTGAATCCATTTTCGGCGAAGAAGAGCTCCGTTGTGATATGTATAATGGGACGACCAATTAACGCCAAAAGACTCTGGTGCCGTCTATACTTGTCAGTTATACGTTGCTACCAGGATACCGCATATGATCCACTTGACAATCACTGTAACTCGTTTTTTTAAATTTCTTCAGAATCATTGATGTTATTCCCTCGAAGGAGTAATGTGCCCCTTTCAACGTTTACACAGGTGGTTCCTTTTAGTAGATTCTGTGATAAAAGTGTTCCCCATATTATACACTGTATATATATATATGAAGAGTTTGTTTGCAAAAACCGATAAGTCCATATTTGTCAAATGGAGATATTTGCGATTAAAGGTCAAGAAAAATAAAGAGAATAATAAGAAAATTTTTGCTTCTTTTGACCATAACTTAAAAAATATACCTGTATAGGTAGTGAGCAATATATCATTTAAAAGGTTTCATTTTGTACTTTATGACAGAGATTGTACTTCAAAATCTTCAAAAATGGACTTATCGGTTTTTGCAAATTAACCCTTCATATATATATATATATATACTATAACAATGAAATGCTGAATCAACATTTATGATATTGTCACTTCTTCAACTTGTATGTTAATGTTAGAGCTAACACTAAAAATGCTGTATTTATCATTTCATTTTAGAGTGTATATTCATAATTATGACCATGCATCACAAAACCGACAAAAAGTCGCGAGACCTGATTTTCCGTGAGGACTCAAAAAAAAAAATGAACATGGAACACCTGCCGTATTTTCGGTTCTTTTAATATGTTATGAAAGGGCAATTCTGTTTTGATATATTTGTAAAGTTTGGGATCATGAATGGAAAGGAAATTGTCCTTTACATAGGTTTTTTTTTTTTTTTTTTTTTTTTTTTTTTTTATAAAACCTGTGTTTCGGTCTGACAAAGGCTTTGTCAGATTTAAATATTCAGAGCATTAGAAACCCTTCAAACTCAAAATTTATGTCAGTATATAAAAATACAGATTTCCAATGTGTGTGTGTTTTATTATCATCTTCATTCAATCGTTTTTAAACGTTTTTTATTTTTGTTTATATGTAAAGCTTAGAGTCCGCTTTTTCCGAATCCGCCCTTAAAATCCATGTCTTGGGAGTTTGTGATGCAGACCTACATAATTTATGAATAAAAGAAAATGCTTCCAGTGGAAGCTTTATTAACGACTAGCCTAGAAGAAGACCAAAGAGAATGTATACACTTTCTCTATCACACTTTGTACTTTTCTTTGATATATTCGTACAGAAACTTTCAATAGTCATAATAATGTTTCCCTTAAAGCAGGGGATGGAGAGAAGATTCGGAAGGAAATTTTTGTCTTATCTGTTTTGTTTTGCTTTGTTTGTTTGTTTTTTCCTCTCTTCATTGTCACACAAATTCTTCTGTCATTGACCATTCAATTGCCTGTTCACCTCTTGGTTGTGCTCGTTGTGACTTGGTTGGCATGGCAACAACCGGAAATCGACAATCACTCGAGATGAGCTGGCTGCATTTTCCGGATCGAGATCAACATGTCCTGTACAAATCAACTTGGGCACGGCATGTTCTAACACAATGTAAGGCTGAAAAGTATATTACAGGCCACTTAATTTTCGTCCTGATCAAAGTGTCTTTGTGGAAGCTCTTCGTATTGAAGAGAAAGAGCAGCGTATATAGAATAATTTAATAAAAACAAAACGTTGGAGACAACGAAGATAATCACGCAAGTTTAACTTGGCGTGAGAGGTCAAGTAGAAAGACACCATAAATAAAAGAGTTATACAACCGTGTCAAGAGGAGAAAAATTGAAGTAGGGATTGTTGCAGGAATATTCGAAATTAACGGCTCTTTCACATGCAAACATACTGCTATAAGTGCATAATCATGGTTGTGTTTTGCAAATGTGGATTTTGGAAACATACGCGTCTTTAATACAAAGTGCTATCCTGTAAATATCAGAGTTTTAATAAACATGATACCATTCATGTACCTTCCTTCCGATTAATGAACCTTCGGAATATCACTGCAAGTGTTCTGATTAATGAAACCTGCCTTTCATTTTGGATTAAAAGGGACATTCCAGATGATTTTCATAATTTCACATCCTGTAGTACGTAAATCAACAGGTCCATATATAGATTCTTGGAATTGTGGTTCTTGAGCAGAAAAACAATACTTCGAAAAACCTAATACAAATTACACTGAGCAAGGATGATGACATAGAGGCTCACATATTTCAGAAATGTAGCAGTGTAATTCCATGACAATACCGCTCGCTTGCGAGTTCACCTGTGTATGATCTATGCACGCCTTCTTCTTTTGTTCTGCTTCTTGAGCACCAACTCACGCATTCTTATGGTGACCCTGTCATGTCATCATCCTTATTCATTGCAATTTGTTATAAATTTCTAAAATATTCTTATTCTTCATCCCAACTATAATAAATTCTGAAACTCTGTCCTCAGTATGACTTATTTATAGTTGTTAAAATGTATAAATCTGGACATCATCGGGAGGTCTTCTTTAACGATCATCTTATCAATGACTGGAAGGAATTCTTGTCTTTCGGAATAACGTATAGGCCAACCTTCGGAATAACCAACCTTATCTTATTTTCGGATTAATGTACGTTCGGAATAACACCCCAATGTCTAGATTAACGAACCATATTTTATTTCCGGATCAAAGAAACAGATGATGGGAATTCGTGTATTCTGAATAAGGAAACTTATTTTATTTTCAGATTAAGAACCTTTGGAAGAATGAACATCACCCGTAAATTTTGGTTGTTAACGGACATCAGTTTTTTCATGATTAATTCTTAGAAGGATTGGAGTTTCCAACTTCATAATTTCTAATTCTTTAGAAATGTAAGTTTATTTCCATGTGGCAATCGATTTTGAATTAACTTCTTGGAATGTAGATCTTCGCAACGTTTCGATGTAGATTCCCCATGTTTCATGTTCATTAATTCTCTTCTTTGCTGTTTTGCACATTCAGTTTCTTGGTATTTTGCATGGTTATGATTTACTTGTAAAACATGGAATACTTAATACGAAACAATAGAAGCAAACAAACAATCTAAATTCGATTACATTTCGACTGTCTATAGGATTAACGTTTGACTCTGAAGCTCGTTTAAGAGCCATCTTCAGTAGACGCAAATAAATTTTTTTTTA
The DNA here is from genome assembly GCA_033980235.1 of Diadema setosum. NCBI lineage: Eukaryota > Metazoa > Echinodermata > Echinoidea > Diadematoida > Diadematidae > Diadema > Diadema setosum. The sequence goes on along the minus strand of CM067068.1, from coordinate 37,769,212 downwards.
TATATAGATCAGAAAATAAATGGGAAGAATAGTAACATTAACACAAGCAAAAGCCTCTATCTGGTCCGCCTTCGAGTTTCCGTTCTTCAGTTTGTGAGAATAATATTTATCCTAAGAGTCTCTTTTTGTCGTGTTCATTTTACTTTGGTATACACGTGTTTCACTTGATTTGGATTTCAGATTATATTGGGCTCGAAGTTATCTCCAATACCGATCAAGCTGAAGTTAATACCATGTAATGTCACCTCGCTGAGCTAAGGATATTTCTTCGGCCTATTCAATAGTTGCCATGGTAACGGTATGATAACATTTGCGCCATCCTCCCACCATTGTTTATAGAAGAGGCCTTTTCTTTGATCTAAACTCTCTCTCTCTTCCTCTTTTTCTTCCTCTTTTGGTCGCCTTGCGTGCATGCAGTGCGTCAGAAATGTCTTCTCTGCTTTTAAGGGGAAAAAATCATGTATTGGGTTATTTCGTTGTGAAGAACGATAAGTGAAGAGTATCATATCAAGACCATAGCGATTTTATCTTTCTATTTGACCTGTTCAATAGCACTGGGCATGAGAGAGAAAGAGAGAGAAAGAAGAATGATATTACCCAACGAAAGTCTTCTCTTCTGTTTTGGAGAAGAAAAAAAAAAAAAAAACCCTGAACCGATCATGACATGAACATGTATGATGGGAGAATTCAAGAGGACTTGGAGTAATGTGGCCACTTAATTCTTTACCCACTTTTAAGTGTAGTGTGGTGAAATTTCTCCGTCGCTCTGGAAGCCTTCTTTGTAACTGTTTACCTTGACTCAAATGAGTGGAAAAGTACACTTTAGATTGCTTGCTACCTTTATAGCAACCAATTAGCTCATGTAATGCCTGAAATGATTGACAGTAAAGATATTTTGCCATCGTGTCATCCTCTACTCATCAAATCACCCGAGTTTGACGCTAAAAGCTCAATTGACATCCTTTCAAAGTACCCGCTTTTATCAAAACAAATAAATGTGTGTACAATGCATCCCTATCAAAAATTTTAGGCCTCTCTATATAGCGCACTTTGTTTCACTATGAAAGTGAACAAGAACGAAACAAAATGTCACATTCAAGTTTTAGTTTGATATGTCCATGAACAACATACACAGACATAGTTGAGGGAAAAACATAGTGAGCGACGGAGAGGGAAAAAAATAACATGAACAAAGAAATAACCCTTCACAGTGCTTTGAAGGATAGAGCTTTCTTTGCATGGCTTCATAATTAACAAGAAATTTTTAATGATATTATTTGTAGCTTTAATTGCAAGATATCTGAATCATTTACATCACATTATGAGAGTTGTATAATGGTCACATCGTCATTTGCTGTTGAAACTATAAAAAAAACCCAAATATTATGATAAAATCTTGATAAGTCTGAATATGATATCCCATGTAATTAATAAGGCGCGAAATATTTTTGTTGTTGTTGTTTTGACCAGTTGCCTTTTTTTTTAATGAGCGCTGCTACATTAAGACATAGTAACCTTTGCCTCGGCATCTCTAATCGGTGTCTATCCGCAACAGGAGGCCGGTTAACAGTGGGGCACAAAAATATGTCTCGTTTGTGCCTCACATTACACGTAATGTCATGACCCCCCCCCCCCCCCCCCAAAAAAAAAAAAAAAAAAAGAGAGAGAAAAGAAAGAGGTTTAATATGGTTTAACATAGAATAATGATTATGACTGTTAAAACACAGACACATTAGAAAACACAAATTAAACCTTACATTGATTCCAAATTGACCATTCATTTGATGTAAGTTACATTAGTCATAAAATGACGTATAATATGAGGAGACAAGCAAACAAAAAGCAAATATTCTGAAGCGCATACTCTATGCTACCAGTTAACACTGACGAGTGTTCTTCTGAAGATCAAAAGAACATCATAAGAGTTTCCCATTACTTAATTGAAGATGATTTGATGAGAGATGTGAACCACTGTGTCTTCATGTTGATGATGTATGCCCAGTATGAATCGGGGGAAAAAAAAAGAGAGAGACAATTTCCGACTATGCACACAAAAAAGAGTGCACTTTGAAAAACGAATGACACATTTTATCAGAGCCATTCATTTTCCACCGTCGAACAGTTCATATTCCTAACAAATTGTTTGCTTTTTTTTTCATTCAGTCATTCTGACACCAAGCTACTCAATTCACAGTTAATGCAATGCTTATGAAATTTGGATACATATCAAAAACCATTGAGATTATACATTTTAAAAACATTGATATGGAGATCGTGGTAATATTAAAAAAAGATTACCATACTAAAAACGTGCAAAACATCATGTTACTTGAATGATCTTGTGAAAAGAGAAACCGTCTGCGGAATCCGTTGAGTTCCCGGGTGTCAAATTGATACTATTATCACTTAAACTTTGTCAACATTTTGATGGCTTTTGTCCAGTCGGTTTCGAACTAAGGTCTTTCTTAGTACGATTTTTCCCAACCATTTGTGTTAGTGTATACAGCATGGCGCCACAATCCAAGCAATCAAAACTACACTCTAATGACAACATACAGACAGATAATCCCAAATTTGTGTGTGTGGGTATATATATATATATATATATATATTATTTTGTGTGCGTGTGTTCATACGTGGATTATCAAGTGTTTAATGGTCTCAGATTTCTTTTATAGCTAAAAACGGTATGATAAAGACAAAGATAAACATTATAATGTGTTTAACTTTCGATGGTGGAAAAGCCTTTAACCTTTAAACAAACATAAACGGAAAAAATGACATGAAAACGCAACTACCCTTAATATTGTAATTCATGACACAAATTACTTTTAACATGACACAAATGCAAATGCATCGCACACATGGTTTCCTCATAGGCAAGATCATTCCTTAACAGTAAGGATTAACATGTCACGTATTGCATGTTCTTATCAAAAGGGTAAAAGATGAATATGACAGAGAATGAGGAGAATAAGTTACTTTATTCAGACTTCGCATTTGTCATTCTACCCAACATCATTAACTTAAAATGCCGACCACTGAACGCAAACTATAACTCTAAATGAAAACCCACTGATGGTCTATACCACTGGCGATATTATAGGCCTACGTCCGTATAAAGTTAAGTGAATTCTCAAACAGGAATGTCACTTTGGCCCATCGTATCATGCATAGCCGGCGGAACGTGGGGGGGGGGGGGGGGGCGGGCATGGGGGCTCGGGCCCCCACACTTTTTGTGCACCATACAAAGGAATACATTAAGGTGTCATCACTTTGTTCAGTGATGTTCAGTGAACATTACTTCATAAAACACTACAAGACATGTACATACATGCATTTGTGTAGGTCAGTTGTATCACAAAACATTCCACCATATTTTTTTTTTGCAATAAATCCTTAAATATAAGGAGATGTCACTATTTTTCTCATTGTTCACATTTTGTATATATAACAATACTTAACATCGATTATGCTGGTTCAAATTTTTACATTGCTTGTTTCAATCCCTATCTAACTTTTTAGAACTATTTTGAAGCACTAATGCTGTTTTTTTTTTTAATGTTTCATCTGCAAATGGTAAATTATGCCTTTAAGGTTGGTAATCAAGAAGGTTCGTAAGGAGTGGCGGATCCAGAGGGGGCGCACCGGGCGCGCGCTCCACTTTATTTCTTTTTTGTTAAAATAAAAGAAATAACAAGAAAAAAATTGAAGGGGGTGGCGTGCCCCCCCCCCCCCCCCCCCCCGATTTAGTTTTGTAAAGGAGCGCCCCTCTTTGCTGAATTTCTGGGTCCGCCCCTGGTAAGTAGGCCTGCACACCTTATGCATGCTATATGTTCGTTTTCGGATTACCGAACAGTTGGACTAACGAATCTTATTTAATTTTCGGACAGACGGGTCTTCGGATTGTCGAACTGATTTCGTTTTCGGCAGTTGTTCGGATAAATGAACCTTCGGGCCGACGAACATTATTTCACTTTCAGATTAACGGGTCTTCTGAATAACGAACATCACCCCATTGCAACATGTATAAGCAAGTGTGATGCATTAATTAACTATGCCGTCAGAGTGTAATTAGTGTTTTTATGTTTTATGTTTGTATGCATGTATGTATGTATGTATACATACACACACACACACACACACACACACACACACACACACATATATATATATATATATATATATATATATATATATATATATATATATATATGTATACTGACATCAAAGGACTTAACCACAACATGGCGGGGCGGTGCAAGGACAGTAAATCAATTGACAGCAAATCTTGCACATATAGACGTGGCTGGTGTTGAGTAGCACCCGTTTAATCATCGAGCTTTCGGGCGAAAAGCCCTTCTTCAGGATCCACACAGTCAATGACAACAACGTATAAATAAAATCAACCTAGGTATAAAATCATACTAAACTTAACTAACCTTATATACTATACATTTCAAAATATACTCAACATAAAACATACCTCAATTCAGCGCATTTCATAACAAAAAAACAAACCAACATACTATTACTAAATACAATCTCAAAACAAAACTTGTTGGTGCTGAGTGTGGTCTTGTAGTGTTGTCTGTATGTAAGTTATGGTCGGGTGTATCTTATATGTACTGTATTTGTGTATATGGGGGGGGGGGGGCGTTTCTGAACTAAGGCTCGTTCTTATTTAATCAATCATAAACTACCAATACTCAAGTTTTTTTACCATCCAACAATATAAAAAACTTCCAAATTACCATTACAACTTCTACATATTAATACACCTCTTATAACACATACAAACATACATATCTGCGTACATAATATAATTCATACACATGAATTTATTTATCCAAATACAATGTACTTACATACCTACACCCACATTATTTTAACAACAATTCAACTTTCCCGAAAATACATATACCATTATAACATTACCTATTATATATCTACCTACATTTACATCAATCACTAATTCTATCTAACTAAAAAATATTCTAACCTTCTCAAATAATAACATATTTATCATATAATAACATTCAAATAACCCGACAAATATTCTAATAATCTAACAAAATAACATTTTTTTATACACTAACATTCAATTAATCTCTTCTCATCTATCTCTATATAATACACCTTCACACATCTATTCAGTTATACTTCCCAATGATTCAAATAATCAACTGCAAAACATAATATATATACAAACATACATACTTACATTTATTTCTACAATTACTCATACATATCTGACAATTATGTGGAATGAGAAGGTGACATTAAGATTCTATGTTAATTCCGTTTGGGTGGAGGGTCTTTAACTTGTCAATCCAAAAGGATTCTCGACGTAGTGTTGTCGTGTGTGATTTGCTCTCGATAGCTTCGATGGCTGTTAGTTGTAGGTTGGATAATGAGTGTGAGGGTAGGTTGAAATGAGGTGTTGTGCGTCCACGGCGGAAGGAGATGGTACTACGGTAGGGGGTTTGGGGAATAATTCCCGGGTGTTGTCACTTGTCAAATTGTTATAGAGTCTGGTGGTGTTTGTGTGTGATGTGGAGTAGTTTGGCAGTGGCAGGCGAGTATGTGATTGGAAAGAATATGTCCTGTTCGTGTGTGTCGCCACCCTTTCTGTAGGAGAGAAGTTCATCACGTGGTGTGTGTCTGCCCGTGTTATCTGGTTGTGGACCATTATGTTTGTTCAGGGAGGTGAGTTCACCTCCCTGGTTTGTTGTAGCCTCGTTGGATGAAATGTTGTGCGAGTTGTTGTAGGTGGTGTTCCAGTGACTCTGTGTTTGAGCATATGCGTGTGACGCGTTATAGGGCTTGACTGTAGACAATACCCTTGAAAGAGTGTGCTGGGTGACAGGATGTGGGGAGGAGGTATGTGTGGGTGTCAGTGGGTTTGGTGTAAAGTTCTGTGTGAAGTTGTGAGTCCGCGTGTTTGATTGTGACGTAGAGAAAGTGTGTTTGTGCGGGTGAGGAGTCAAACGTGAATTTTTGATGGTTGGGTGTATCAGGGAGGTGAGACAGTCACCTCCCTGGGTGTATGTTGTTCATTTTCTCTTGGAGTGATGCGAGGGAGCGGGGGGAGCCGTTCCATAGGAAGAAGATGTCATTAGTAGTAGCGTCGATCGCCATGAAGTTTTGAGGAGAGGAGTATTTGTCAACGATGTATGTCATGTTTTTACTTTGCCCGTAAAGATGTTGGCGTATGTGGGGGCAACCGGTATTCCCATAGCGGTCCCTTGGATCTGTAGATAATGTTCACCATTGAATGAGAAGTTGTTGAGTGTGAGTACGAGATGAAGGAGGCGGATGAGTTGGTCTGTCGGTGGGTGTGTATTTGTTCTGGTGTTGAGTGCTTCTTTGCATGCTTGCATGCCTTCTTGGTGGGGTATGTTTGTGTACAGCGATGTGACGTCTGCAGTGACGAGGAGTGTTCTTGAAGAGAGTGGGGTGTGATGTGTGTTGATGTCGAGGATGTGGTTCAGGAAGTGGGTTGTGTCTTTTAGATAGGATGGCAGTCGTTGTGCGAGTGGTCTGAGGTGGAAATCTAGGAACCTTGAAATTTCTACAGTATGGCAGGAGCAGCCGGATACGATCGGGCGCCCTGGGTTGTTTTGCTTGTGAATCTTTGGGAGGAAATACAAACTTGGGCATACTGGTTTTTTTTTTTTTTTTTTTTTTTGTACCAGATACCTATACACAAATACATATAAGATACACCCGACCATAACTTTCACACAGACAACACTACAAGACCACACTCAGCACCACACTCACCACCACACTCAGCACCAACACCAACACAAGTTTTGTTTTGAGATTGTATTTAGTAATAGTATGTTGGTTTGTTTTTTGTTATAAAATGCGCTGAATTGAGGTATGTTTCATGTTGAGTTTATTTTGAAATGTATAGTATATAAGGTTAGTTAAGTTAAGTATGATTTTATACCTAGGTTTATTTTATTTATACGTTGTTGTCATTGACTGTGTAGATCCTGAAGAAGGGCTTTTCGCCCGAAAGCTCGATGATTACAGGGGTGCTACCCAACACCAGCCACGCTTATGAGTGCAAGATTTGCTGTCAATATATATATATATATATATATATATATATATATATATATATATATACATATTATATATATATATATATAAATATTATATATATATATATATACATATATATATACATATTATATATATATATATACATATTATATATATATATATATATATATATATATATAACTTTGCGACAACGTGTATTGTGACAACAAATGAATGGTAATGGCCTGCATGCAACATATCAAGACTTTACATGAATTTTGTCCAAATTTAGTAATTATGCCAGTAGATTTACAGATACATAGAATATAATAGTTTAAAACATGTTTCATGATATCATGGTTTAAATATATGGCTATATTGAACTCGATCATTCACGATTTCATTATTCCATGGAAGAGTTATTCTTATTAACTACCAATATGCCTGGTATACCCTTGTTACCCCCCCCCCTCCCCCCCTCTCCACACACATACACATACACACACAGCACAGAATATTCTGGGTTTCTGTGTTCAAACTGTTCCTACATGATCCCTTATACATGTCACGTTTATAATTGTTTTATTTCTGGCTTCCACGCTAATATCACTAACAAACGGTTTGGCATTGTCGATGTACAATACGTATATCGATCTGAGCGGAGTGTGCTATATGCATGATTTATTCCACTGTATTATTAGCCTACTGTCTGAACAATCGTCTGCTGGTATTCCATCAGTTTCACTGCTCCTCTTTTAAAGGCACTATTTAGAAATGTTTTCACCTTGAAAATTCTGAGCTACAGATTATCTTCAAAACAAGTGAAAAGGTTCCCTCTTCGAAATCAGAGAGAGAGAAAAAAAAAAAAACCCAAAACAAATCAAATAGAAAGAGAAGGAGAACTCCTTAAAGTTCGACTAATTTCTCCTAAAATTGCTCTCAATTCTTGTCAACATAATTCTGTCTCATCTACGTTGTTTATTCTCTTCGCAATGTAATGCTGCGTTTGCATCATGTTCCCGACGGCCGCGGAAGTCACGTTTCAGGAAAAAAAAATGCCAGGGCAGTCCCGGTGCTAATGAGAAACCTTGTATGCCTTATAAAGCTCGGTGAACGCAAGAAAACACGACGACACGTTGGCCTAATAGACCGTAACAAAACTTGGATGAAGTAAAATAAAGTAAAAGGGTAAAATAAGAAATAAAGAATAAAAAATAAAAATAAGTAAAATATTGATAGTCTAGCCTAACCAGACGCCGGGAGAAACAGCGTCTGATAGCTATGTTCACCAAGGCGAGGACTGGAACGAACAAGACTGCAATCGCCACTGTATTTCTTTTTTATTTTTATTTTTTATTTTAGTTCTGTTTGTTGTAAGTGTGTAATACGTCCTTATTGTGTATGTTATATAATCGGATTTTGCTCAACATAATAATTGTGTAATTTTCTCACTCACTTCTATCATTATACGTGTACATATTTTATTTTTAACATGGTTCGTATTTGTCTGTACATGGTATTTGTAATGTTATACGCAATTTAGGCCCTTTGGCTACGAGGTATAATACGAATAAATAAACCTTTCTATGAAGCGGAGAGAGGGAAACAAGGAGAATTCTTAGTATCTCATAACTATACATACGACGCATTACATTTCGGGCAAACTGGGCTGCCTTGGCCGCCGAGAACAAGGCAGGATTAGACGTATAAATGCTCAGCTTGACCAAAGAAACTCTAGGCACAATTCGAACTCGGTCATCCCGTCACGTTTCCCACCATCTCAGGGTCGCATCACTATAGGACATGGTCAGTAAGGTGTTTTCACCTGGATTCCAGTTGTACTCTTGCTCATCGTTGTCATGGTGATGAGGTACGGTTGCGTTTAATATCTTTTTTTTTTTGGTCATTTTGTGCTGCTGTTGATAGGCAAACATATCTAAAACCATGGGAACCATAATAAATTGAAGGCAATAACATTGTCTAAACAGGATGAGAGGCACAGTGAGGTGTTTTGTCTCTTATTGCTGATGTACGTAAATTTACAGCCATCTCATCATAATTTTCTTTATTTCTGCATATGGCAATCATTGTTTCCGATGCAGTAATCAATAATATTTTGTCATTAAAAATGTAGGCCCTACTCAGGTGTAGAAATACCTAATTTCATATACTTGTTCACGCTTTTGTATACGCTTGTAAACTCAGATTGCAGTAGTCGGGCAGCCATTTAACTGAATCACCTTATTTACCCTGTATCTTCTCAAACCCTTCCCAAGTGAAGGATCTGAAAGATCCAGCGTTACAAAGAGTGGATAGAGCAGGTTAGAGTGATGTCTATACTTCAGGTTGGGGGAGTTCAAAATCTTTTTTCTTAGCCGTCACATCGTTTTGAAGGCATTATTTACCACTTACAGATGAAACGAAAACCCAGGTATAGCATGTTTAGTGCTTCAAAATAGTATTAAGATGTGAGTCATATATAGGGATAGAAATAACCAACGTGAACATATCAATCAGTATAAACAACCGTGAACAATATTGAATAGTTATAATAAAATTATTTCCAGAATGAACAGTCCACAGTTATGATTTGAGAAAAATGATATCTCCTGATACCTTAAGCTTTATTGTGCAATTCTTGTATTGTATGTTTTGAGATACAACTGACTTACACATATGCCTTAAATGTACTAACTTGAAATTTTTTTAAATCACTGCTCCCAATGATAAACAGTACCTTTAATCATTACTATTTACATTCATCTATTTACTTGTTTACTTAAAGTTGCTGCTACAAAGATAAAGGCGAAGATAATGATTTTATGATTAAGAGAACAATAATCATACAATTAATAATGCTATACAACTACTAGAACATATTTTTAACGGTAATACTTTTCAAAGAGTGAAATGACGCCTCAAATTCGTTGTAAGACTTCTTTCGTGAATCAAATAGATACCACCATGTTAGCAACCATCATGTTGTCTCGTGAATCAAATAGATACAACCATGTTAGCAACCATCATGTTGTCTCGTGAATCAAATAGATACAACCATGTTAGCAACCATCATGTTGTCTCGTGAATCAAATAGATACAACCATGTTAGCAACCATCATGTTGTCTCGTGAATCAAATAGATACAGCCATGTTAGCAACCATCATGTTGTCTCGTGAATCAAATAGATACAACCATGTTAGCAACCATCATGTTGTCTCGTGAATCAAATAGATACAACCATGTTAGCAACCATCATGTTGTCTCGTGAATCAAATAGATACAACCATGTTAGCAACCATCATGTTGTCTCGTGAATCAAATAGATACAACCATGTTAGCAACCATCATGTTGTCTCGTGAATCAAATAGATACAACCATGTTAGCAACCATCATGTTGTCTCGTGAATCAAATAGATACAACCATGTTAGCAACCATCATGTTGTCTCGTGAATCAAATAGATACAGCCATGTTAGCAACCATCATGTTGTCTCGTGAATCAAATAGATACAACCATGTTAGCAACCATCATGTTGTCTCGTGAATCAAATAGATACAACCATGTTAGCAACCATCATGTTGTCTCGTGAATCAAATAGATACAACCATGTTAGCAACCATCATGTTGTCTCGTGAATCAAATAGATACAACCATGTTAGCAACCATCATGTTGTCTCGTGAATCAAATAGATACAACCATGTTAGCAACCATCATGTTGTCTCGTGAATCAAATAGATACAGCCATGTTAGCAACCATCATGTTGTCTCGTGAATCAAATAGATACAACCATGTTAGCAACCATCATGTTGTCTCGTGAATCAAATAGATACAACCATGTTAGCAACCATCATGTTGTCTCGTGAATCAAATAGATACAACCATGTTAGCAACCATCATGTTGTCTCGTGAATCAAATAGATACAACCATGTTAGCAACCATCATGTTGTCTCGTGAATCAAATAGATACAACCATGTTAGCAACCATCATGTTGTCTCGTGAATCAAATAGATACAACCATGTTAGCAACCATCATGTTGTCTCGTGAATCAAATAGATACAGCCATGTTAGCAACCATCATGTTGTCTCGTGAATCAAATAGATACAACCATGTTAGCAACCATCATGTTGTCTCGTGAATCAAATAGATACAACCATGTTAGCAACCATCATGTTGTCTCGTGAATCAAATAGATACAACCATGTTAGCAACCATCATGTCGTCTCGTGAATCAAATAGATACAACCATGTTAGCAACCATCATGTTGTCTCGGAGAAACAAGCAGCTCATCATGCACGATGGCGATAGACGGAAGAGAGGCAGACATTTAAAAAAAAAATGCTAGAGAGAGGGAGAGAGGAGTGCTGAGGAGAGCAATTACGAGAAGGAGACAGTCTTATAAGGCAAACAGAGAAGACAAAGCTTTAACACAGAGACTTTGCAGACAGATTTGTTTCGGTTTTTATTTTGACTATCATAATTTATGTTATAATCAAAACAATGTCTCCAGACTTTTGAATGTGATTCTATGATGGACAGCGGCAGGGAAAGGCGAAAAAACAGAAACATGCAATTGAATATTTGATAAAAATGATATGCTTTTTACCACCAAACGCACTTTCTTTATTTCCATATTATAATCAGTCTCTATAACTGATGTCAATTTTGTTTAATTGATCTAAAGGTTAAGACTAAAGATGAGAAAACCCCAAGTTTTCGTTGGCATGACACAATATGACAATAGGACGTGTAAGTACTGTACATAATGCACCGATTTTCACCCATCTCCTGGATACGATGTACAAGGAGGATCGTTACTTGCTGGGATAATTGGTCCCTTGTTACGGGGAACGATGATCACGTGATATATGATATCACCTTTTATCCCGATACCAGATACTGTGGATTCTGTTGAATGACATCTCGTGTATATAAACACTCCAAAACCTTGTTCGTGCGACATCCGATATGATATGTACACACGTGTGCCTTCAGAGATTAATGTCGTCACTACTTTGGCGTTGTTTGGAGAACAGGTATAACTGACGTACAAATTAATGCCAAGAATGTTGACACAAGGCTACACGTGACTTTCTTCGTCCGGGTCCATCCTTTTCCTCCTCCCCCATCAAATTCAAAGCATAATCCATGTTGAAAAATTGTTCAACCATAATACAGTATATCACTGCCCTTGGAGTTACAGAATCCTTGTCACCTTATATTTAGACAAAATTTCAATATAGACAACACAGTTCTACATATTAATTACAGAAATGTTGTTCGTCTTTTTTTTTTGTCTTCCGAAGAATCACCTAGAGTCTTCACAAAATCACAATCGAATTATTAGTACACCACCAGTGAATTTTCGTTAAGTAAGCTAGTGATTTATCACATTATAGCCCGACTCATATTCTGCTTATATGATACATTATAGCAATTATACATCGCATTTGTTCAAACAGTACTATTTGTTCAGGTTTTCAGAGAATAAACTGCAGAATAACTTCCCTTTATCCAACGAACAGTGCGATTAACATGGTTTTCCGTCTCTCTAAAATATGTCAAAGTGTTCCTGAAATTAGTACATAATTGCCGCAAATAAATCTCGTTGTTGCTCTGAATAGCGACACAGACACATTGACCTTTATTGGCATTCGTGTTCTGTTCACACTTTCCCCTATCATATACTTCCTTTTTTCCTTGTGTGGGGTTTCCCCTTTCCATTTCACTTTTCTGATAATTGGCACGTGCATCACATAATTATCTATCATGATGCACAAACATAATACACATGTACGTGTATTATTCTATGCACGCGTATTCTAAAGTCTAAATTTTAATTTTTTTTTTAAAGTCTAAATTCTAAATTTTTTTCTCAAACCTGTGCGTGTCTGTTATGTTTGGACGAATCAGGAAAACAAACTTCAATCAGTTCAATACAGTTCAGTTCAGTTATCTCCATTTGTCCACTTGTACAATGAAAAAAAAAAACACCGTGATGGATCAACGACACTTTATTTATGACAAAATCAGTGATAATCAAACTTACTCGCATAGGCTAAAACATAATTATAACAATATACAGGTACATGAATGATGTAATGTATTCGTAAAAATAACATAATGATTGTTATAATCGCTCAAAGCATCATACACTGTCTAACCATGTAACCATATTTGAACATAGAAGAACAATTCACTTCTTCTTATCTGCAGTGATCTTTATAATAACTCCAATGAATAGGCCTACTTTCATTCATTGTGGTACTTTGGCAGAAGGGAAAAAAAAAACAACATCACATCAATTCGTATGAAGTAGGGGATCCTACAAGTATAAGGACCTACCGGTAAGCTCCCATTCAGATCCCCTCTTCACTAAAAGTACAAGACTTTAAAAATTAAAGATTTGTTTCTCTGTCAATGGGGTCAGTTTATGTTAATTACAACACGAATGCTCTTCCCAGTATATTTAATTCAATGTTTCCACGAAGTCAATCTTTTCATGATTATCCCACTAGGCGATCTTATGAGTTTCATCTACCTCTCCTGAGAACCTCATTAGCTCAGAATACGTTTTTATATATACAGGCCCTATCAATTTTGGAATTCATTAAGTTGTGAAATAAGAAATTCTCCATCATTATACACATAATTTGATATGTGTTTTCTTTTTGCTAAATTCTTTTTGAGATATTTATTTTCATTATCTATATAATTACAGGTTACAGCATGCATAAGGTTCATTATCAGTCACTGAATTTATCATTATGCACTGAAACACGGCATCTCATTTGCATAATTTTTGCACAGCTGCGTGCAGTCACCAGCTGTCCGAAGCACCTCCTCCTATGGCCCCTCTTCCGTTTCTCTTGTGCAGCGTGTACACGGTGTATGGTGTAGGCATCCTTTCTTTTTTTCTTTTTTTTTTGCCCTAGTCCTTCCAATCGTATCCCCCTCAGTTTAGTCATGTCATATTGTTGTGTTTCTGCTATTTTCCCCCTTTCTATTCTAATTATTTTTGTGTTAAGTATTTGTAATTATAGTAAATATTTATAAAGAAACGCTTGAGTGGTTCAAAATATACAAGCATCGCTTTATAATGGACCTCTCAGTTCTCTTTTTCCCCTCTAAACACTACTTACTATTTTGCTGCCATCATGTATGTATATCTCTATTCTCATGAGATATGAGATATGTATATCTCTATATCTCATATGCTTATGATATTCCTGATTTATTCTGTGTTATGTTTTGTTGGAAGAAAAATGAGAATGAAAATAAAATTGAATTGAACTGAACTGAATTGAATAAATGTCATTTCAATCCTTTAGATTTAAATCTATCACTTGAACTTTATAATCAAGTTGTCGTTGATGGTGCTAAAACGACTGTATAATATAGAATAACAATAGTAATCTTAATGATGGTAAAATGACGCCTCGCCTCAAACTCATGACGGATGGAATGCTGTCAAACAGTAATCCAGCCCCCCGCACACTATACGACTTCCGGTCGCATCGCAAGAGTTTGAATCCGAAATAAATCACGATAGTCTCAGAATAAACACGCTTGTTTATTTCAGATTCAAAGTCGGATGAAATGCTGTCAAAATCAAATCACTTCAAATAAAACTAAAAGTATAGGCCAGCAAATTTTCTCATTTAACTTTAACTTTATCATTAATCATTTATTTTCATTGTTGATTGGTTGTGTGATATTCAGCATAGCTATAAAGTTGAATTGTTTTGAAATTTTGTTTATATGGAAATGTTTGAGAATGTTCGGTTATAATTATTTGTTGAATTTTCACAATGAATCTCATCAGCATGATGTTCAACTTGCCCTTTTTGTTTATGTTTATTATTTTTATCTTAATCAAGCAGGATATTATATTTCTCGTTTGTTGTGTGACTGTGTATACAAGAGTTAAATGTCTGCATAAGATGAGTATATGGGTTTATCTGTATAGACATGTGGATGTGATGTGCATGTGAAGGGTTTGTTTGCAAAAACCGATAAGTCCAATTTTGAAGATTTTGAAGTACGATCTCTGTCATAAAGTACAAAATAATACCTTTTAAATGATATATTGGTCACTACATATATACAGGTATATTTTTTAAGTTATGGTCAAAAGAAGCAAAAATTTTCTTATTATTCTCTTTATTTTTCTTGACCTTTAATCGCAAATATCTCCACTTGGCAAATATGGACTTATCGGTTTTTGCAAACAAACTCTTCATGTGTAGATGTGTGTATGTGTGTTAATGCGTATGTATGCGCGTGCGTGCGTACGAGTACGTTGATAACTATGGTTATCATTTTAAAGTAATATATTTTGTGTAATAATTGGTATGAACTGTTTATCGTTTTGATATGATGCTGTATATTATATGTTAATGTAATCGGTATTTGCTATTGTTAAAACGTTCATACAATGTATGTCGTTTGATGTAATTGATATGTTTTCAATGTGATGCATTATCCTTCGGGCTACTACTTTGCATGTTTGTTTCAATAAACCATTATCAAATCAAATCAAATAGCAACAGCCAGGCAGCTCTCTTATCAACCGTGCGCAAGCATCATCGGCCATAGGCCTATTAACAAGTCGTCACCATCGTATGCAGTCATCTTCATTCAAGGACTATGTATAGTTAGTTCATAAGTCAAAAGAAGCAAACAAGATTCATTCGTTCATTCAATTAATTAATTAATTAATTAATTCATTCATTCATTCATTCATTCATTCATTCATTCATTCATCTTTGTTTGTCTGTTCATTTCCATCTGAGAAGATGGCTGGATAGCCCATCGTATTATTCAGCTACGCTAAGCTGATCTTCCATCCCAGTTGGATGTGAGGTGGGACCACTTCAGCGGGTTAAACACCCTGCTCTTTGCGATGAATGAATGAAGCGGTATCTTTTACGTGCATGAGTTGTGACTCTTTCATACACGGGACCTCCATTTTAATATGTCCAATCCGAGGGTCTATATGTCAGACATAGAAATTTTGTTTCCATCGACCAAAATAACCATGACAATACTGTCATGTACAAACACTAGTCCTTGATCTCGCATCACAATTACGTATCTATATGACAGGTACAATGAACAGAAACAACACCCTACAAATCTATTGTACACAATCATACAATATACAATTTCTTTAGCCCTTGAATAGCGCAAGCTACTCTGACCCTTCCCAGGCCCCAGAATTTAAAATTTACAAAATGATGAAAATACAATACTAAAGACAAAACTTGTGTGAGAAAGTTCAAAATATCAAACACACACACATTTTTTTTCAGTTATTTCTATTATTATTTCATACCTATATCACATAAAACTAAACCTCTACTACTATTATTATCAAAACTGAAACAAAACACACACACACACACAACCTGACTGACATGGTCGGTTGTTACAATCGTCATAACAACCAATAACTGAGGTTCACTGGGGTTAAATACAATAAACAAGATACTAAAAGACAGGAAAAAACAAACAAACAAACACAGATTACTTAAAAAATGAATAAATTCAAGATCACGGTAGTGGATAATATCAAATAACGCCAACTAAAGCAAAACAACTCACTGAAGCAAATGTAACTACATTTGTAAAACAAACGTGGAAGTACAAGTGCGGTGTACTACACGTGTAGTCTGCTGGACGATTATAATCCTACACCGTATCATGTCGCAAGTCGCGTGGTATGGCATACTGTAGGGGACGGTAATTACTGTACACAGGGAAGCTGGTGTACATGGGGTGATTGTGTAGGGCAGTCCTTCATTACACCACACGAAACACGTGTGTGCCATCGTGTGTTCAATGTTTACGTACTTCGAGTGTACTTCAGTACACGGAGCAGGCACACACTACTCGCTCGGGCTACTGGCTGGCTGGTATAACCACTGAAAAATTAGTAAGCCGAGCGTCCCCGCAGTGCTGCTTATATCATAATCATCTTCGAAAGCCGTAAACTGGGTCAAAGTCAACGTGGTCGAAGGTCAGTATGTTGACTCTTCTACTACGACGAAGTTCAGCAGTAATTTCTGATGTGAGACCCAGCATCGTTGCAAGTAGTGCGGGACTACACCGAAGCTCCGAAGTTCCTGTCCAGTCGGTGGATTATCAAAAGTATATTGCGAAAACTGCCTCATCCCGTAAACCATCACCTATAAGAAAGTTGGGTAAGAATTGAAAATTCCAATTTAATTTAAGCAAGCATTTTTTACATGATATATGGACCATTCATTTTCCAGAAGAAAAGTTGAATTCATGGATATGATCGAGTAGTGAGTACAGCACTGCACTGCAGCTGCCGCATGCCGCCCACCAGCCCAGGTACCCTGCCGCGCCCGCCCCGGCCCCAATGGCCCAGTAAGTCCATGGATCCAGGATAGCGAGCTGCTGAGCTCCATTCCGTTTACTCAATTACCGGTATCGTATCTTTGAATACGTACGTCGCAGGCGGCGCGATAAACCGAAGGCAAATGTCAGTGTCACACTCCAACACATTATCATATCACATATTGTGCATATTGGAAGAAGCTGGTTGGGTTGTATCGGCTATATCTAGTATGTTCCGTACGTACGTGGGTACATGTAGCTAGCAAAGCGGGGGCTCAAGATGAGCGGAGCACTTGTGCCGCGGCATACAGCGAGTTGACATTACAGGTAGTTAATTTAAAATCGAGAATGACTGCTTGAATCCTTGATCTGATGTTTGATTATGGAATTACAACTTTATATAGTGTAGTGTATTAAAGGAAGAGGAGAGAGAAAGAGCGGAGAAAGAGAGAGAATTACATACGTGAGTTCATCAAAAACTCTGAGCTGGTCGGGGGGGGGGGGGGGGAACTGTCTATAGGTTTTTGCAGTACAGTGTCAATTTCCGAGCAAACTCTAAGCTTTTACTATAACTTTGATATGTGCTTGAAAAGAAATTTCCTTTCATTTCTCTTCTATGGAGATTTTTGTATGTCGACCCCTCCCAAATCAGCCGAGGTACATAGGTACAGACCTGTACATTTTGGATGCTGTTGTTATGTTGATATATATTTCAGCCATGTTGGGGGGGGGGGGGGGGGCTTCAGTATCTCTAACAATACTAGTAGTTGATTTATGCACAGACATGGAAATGCATGCCCTTACGCATTGCATAGCCCATTGAATCATCTTTTCTCTTTTCTTTTCTTTTTTGGAACCCCCCAGTTCTGACTGACATGAGTTAGTGTTCTATTAAATAACCAATACATGTAGTTCTTTAGTCTCAAATGCACTGCCTCTTGTGAAATTTAGGGTATATTTAATTCTAAGTACATGTTCATGTTACGATCAGATTTAGCTTGCATGTAGGGGACTACATTGAAGGCCCTTCTTGCAATGCTTAAGTGTTCCAACTTTCCTTTTTTTACTCCTACATGATCAAACTCCACATGGGCAATTCCGCGGTTAGTAACGTTACATTTGAACAAATTTAGATATTTGTTTTTACCACTAAATTACCATTTATTCAATTCAAGTCAAAATTACGTCAAAAACATGTTCATCCTTCCCAGGTTTATGATACAGAAAAGAATGAACACAATCCAAGAAATATTAGAATTGTTATAGCAACTTAAAGGGCTGGTTAGTAACGTTACGAAAAAAGGACATGACAAAAAAATCAATGTCTTGTAACAAAAAGTGTGCGAAAATTCAAGTTACTTCAAACAAAGTGTTGCATTAATTTCAATTATTGCATCATGACAAATGTTCATGCAAATTTTTTTAGCAGTTCGACCAATAATTTTTTAGCTAGACCCCCAAAAGCATGGTTAGTAACGTTACGGTTAGTAACGTTACATTTGTCCGGAGTAATTCCGCAGGTCATTTCACCCTTTTGTAATTGACAAAATGTCAAATGACTTCTGGAGTATTTAAATGTATTCATCTTTTACCCTTTAGCAAAACTTTGAGGAAAAAATTTCAAAGGAACCCACTGTAATTTGCATTTAAGTGAATTTCAGCGTCCCCAGTCCCACATGTACATTTTAAATGATGGTTTTAGATCTCACAAAATCAATGAATACGAAAAATAAAATCTACTGAATTTGAAAGACCCTAATGATTGATGAACATCCATGGCATTAGTTGATACCAAGATTAACGGGTAAGATAAAGAGGCACATTTCTTTTATCCATGTCATGTCCACCTAACTGCGGAATTGCCCATAATCAGTTTCCATAGCAATAAACATTGTAATGAAATCTTCAGTACGGTACACGGTTTTTCACATGAGCTGTGATTTCTGCTTTCACTCCGTTGACGGAGTGAAAAAATACAGTGCTCTGAAGTTGGATTCATAAATGGGTGTTCTAGCCTACCTATGACATGTGATTGCTGCCTGTAAGTCACCTATACAGTCTGAGTCACACTCTGCCATTGCCCTCTCAGTGAAATCTGTTGTCATTTGAAAATGATAATAAAATCAACAACAAAATTATCGCTCTTTGTAAGTTACCATTCAAATAGTGACACAGAAAGTTATGCTGCCTTCTTGTTGCTCACTGATATTTTGAATTTCAAGTTGCATTCACATTTTGCCATGGCTTATCCAGACAACATCTAGAGCCAAGAACTTTTCATATGTGTAATTCGATTTATATTGTCTACGTTCATGTGAGTGTATCTGTACACATTAGATATTGCTAGTTTATGCAAGCCTCCTGCATGCCTTCAGGTAGAAAACATTTCATGAACTTCTGCTGTGAAAATGCAGAGTATTGGACTAATGCATATAAATATTGTAATGCATATAATCATTGTCTATTGTATCACTCCAGGTTGTGTGTGTGTGTGTGTTTGTGTGTGTGTACTGTGAATTTTTATCCCTAGGGATCAAAGTGATAGTTTTGATTAAAGGTGTTGTTCAGATGACATTTATCCTGAAAGTTGGAATTTGTTCAGATATCATAATTGTCTTATACCTTTTAAATAAGTGTCATATTTTTTACATTGGATTGGAAATTCGAAAGTCTTATACATGTGTTGTAAAGTTTTGTCTGAGAATGCATCAGCTGTACATCAACAGGTGTAAAGTAGACATTACAATTCATAATTATTCCACTGTGAATGAAACATTTTGTGTAGTGCGTTTGACATAATGTAAAGTATACACTTGTTGGAGCATCCGGCATGGCAGCTGCTATGTCTGAAGTTGGACAACTATTTGCCTCACTCTTTGCCTCACTGATAGAAATGGATTTACTGTGTTTTTCACAGACTAGATTATAATATACTGTACATGATTGTACTAATATTTGACTCGCTCAAGGATTTCAACAAGGTGACACGCACAGCACGTCTTAAACTAACATAATTCTGAGAGACTCGGGGTAAATTTGCACGTGAAATTAAAGTCAAGCGAGGCAAGAGTTTGCCTCACGTGGTTTCGACAGGGAAACAGTTGGAATCAGGGAAAGTGATTTTTGACAAGCCACAATGCGGTAGCCTGGGAACAAGGGTTTTATTGACCACCAACTTGTTGACCACTCTCTGTTTTGTTTTGTTTTGTTTTATTCTGCTGCAGAATTCAACATCTTTTCCACAGTGGATTAGTAACTCGAGAATAATAACAAATATCGTGAAACCCTTTTCAGCTGTATTGGAGTAAGAGTGCAAGTGTAATATAATTTCAAGAGGTTGAACACCTTGAATCTGCTCAAAATACCAAACGTTGACAACTTTAGACCAAAATATCAAAGAGTCAATTCTTTACTGTATACAGAAAGTTGTGAATAAATATTTTTTTTAAAGCTGTATAGTGAATTTAGTGAATGGTGAATTATATAGTTTAAGAATGCAGCAAAATCTTGGAGTTCGCATGGTGATTTTCTAGAAGTAGATCTGTAGATAATATTTCGATTAGCCTTAGTCTTAATGCCGCTTTTGCTTATCAAGCAGTAAGTAACTCGAGGAATACTTTCTGTTATTTCATTAAACTTTGTGATTTCATGTGGTTGGCTTTGCTTGGCGCCACATTTCGAGGTATGCTTTTAGTTCTAGGCCCTATATTTCGTTTTTGCGGTTTCTCTGACGAAATCAACAAGAAGTTTGGGAATAATTAAGTTCTGAAAATTCAATTCTGATAGTTACAATGGGTAAATTTAATGTTTTCAATCAGTACATCGATGCCAGCAGTGAGAACGTTTGTGGGAGAGGAAGTAATATGTCGAAACAGAAAAGAATACTTTGAATTATTTTATTTGTTTTTATTTTCATTGATATATTTTGAATTACGAATCGATCTCCGAAGTCAGTACTAAATCAGCTAAATTATTTTCATGATAAAGCGCTGTAAAGCTAAAGGATCAAGATTATGATTGATGAATGATTTGATTTTTATGCCTCCGCCACTAAGTGTCGCCGGAGGCATTATGTTTTCGGGTTGTCCGTCCGTCCGTCCGTCCGTCCGTCCGTAATCAATTTTGTGGACAGTATATCTAAAAAAAAAAAACTTTTAGAGGTATTATAATGAAACCTGGCATGTATATGTATGAGTGGGCGAAGTTGTGCCTATCAACTTTTGGGTGCACATGCTCAGGGTCAAAGGTCAAAAGGTCAAGGTCAAATGCTCAGAATTTTCATTATTTCCCCTATATCTCTGCAATGTTTTGGAGGTATTTTCTTGAAACTTGGTGTATACATGAACTACCAAACAAAGATTCCCCAGAGAGAGTTTTGGCTCATGAGGTCAAAGGTCAAGGGTCAAAGGTCAAGTGAAAATGTTAAAATTTCACTTTTTTTCTCCATATCTCACAAATATTTCAAGGTATCTTCATGGAACTTTGTATATACACTGTATGCATGTACCAGTCGCCATAGCGACATTTCTAGTCTCTTGTGGAATGCAAGTAGTGATTGATGCTGATTATCATAAACAACTCATTAGTATGAGAAGAAACGTGGTTAATAGAATCGGGCCGAGTCTAATGACAGTTAATGTAAAAAATGAAAGAAAAATCTCTCTAAAAAAAAATCGAGTGAAAATATTCACTCTCAAAGGAGTGAATAAAAAGAAGAGTGCATTTAGAGTGAAATTGGAGTGAATTTTGTGTGAAAGAGTTCATTTTCACTCTTTAGGGATCACTCCAAAATCTTCGAGTGATCCCTGAGGTCACTCCAAAATGAGTGAAAATGAACATTTTCACTCAAAATTCACTCCAATTTTACTCTAAATTCACTCTTTTTTGATTTCACTCCTTCAAGAGTGAATATTTTCACTCGGATTTTTTTAAAAGAGATTATCTAGTATATAATCCCCTAATTGATTCTCAAAGCATGCACCAACAAAGTACACCATACAGTAAATTTGTAATGTTCAAAGAAAAAATACAATATAATAGGTCAATTAAGGGAATACTGGATATAGATTATGTATATATTATGATCGAGGCCGAAAAAGTTTTTTTTTTATACTCTATCTAAGTATTATGTATTTTCTCGTGTTTTCCTGGAAGTTTGTACCATGTTGTACAGTACGTTATTGAGTGCACTTGATAGCTGTTTAGCTAGATTGCTTTGTTCAGGGTAAATATGCAGCTGCCTGGTTATAAATGGACAGAGGGTTTTCTGAAGCTGAACAAAACTATGTAGGCCTTATACCCAGGCAAACTGCCAGGTAGGGCAACGAGGTTGTAAAGTAGCTCCCTCCCACTCTGTTAGAGTTGTATTAGTCATGCTGGCACTTTGCAGGTTCAAACTGAAGCGCTTCCTTATACGTCCACACTTAAGGGCTTTTTACACTTCTGTTTCGTAACCCCGGACTTTCTCTGACCCAGGACTATCGTTAGTCCCGTACCAATTTTTTCAGCTTTTTACACTCGCCAATTAGTCCCGTACTATCTCTTGTCCGGGGCTAAGGAGAAAACTGACCTTTTTACACTCGTATTTCTTAGCCCCGGACTTCCAAACCACATGAATATTCATAATTACGCTGTGTACTGTACACGTACACGCACGCACCGGCAGCACTTGATTACCTCGTTTCTGATTGGTCAGTGAGGGTCGGACTCCGTCTCCGTCGCTTAGCCCAGGATTATTTTTTCGTTCTGTTTACACTCACTTCCTTGGCACCGCAATTGCGGTGCTAGCACCGCAATCGCGGTGCTAACCCCTGCTATTTTGCAGGGCCAGATAGTACCGTACTATCGGTGGGGCTAGCCCACTTTGGCAAAAACGAGTGTAAACAGAAAGTGGGCTAAGGATAGTCCCGTACCAACG
>CM067068.1:36335868-36543368 GCA_033980235.1 Diadema setosum | reverse complement strand
TATGGAGTGCCTTTTTCCTACCAGGGTCTTTTTTCACGGTCATGTGAATACAGCCTTGTTTATGAAACTCATTTGTAATTGTATGACATTCAAATACATGTACGTGCTACACATGTACGTACATGTACGTGCTACACACCCTCTTGAGATTGTTGGCACATTTTACTAAAGGCACATCGATACTTACATCCTGTCAACCTATGTTCATGGGATGACTTTGTAAACTGGTGGATGATGATACAGATTTCGTTTTCAGGTTGGATGAGCTGGTCACATATTATGCAGAGCATTGTCAGTCTCGACACAAAGTTGTTCATGCAAGGGTGAAATAGTTGCTAATATCTTGAGCACTCTGTATTTTTTGATGAACTGGTTGTATGTTAACATTCTGAGATGGAGGTGGAGCATGTGGGATTTTTTTTTTTTTTTTTCGAAAAGGAAAATGTTGGTAATAAAGCAGCTCAGTATGAGGCATCCAAATATATGGAGGGGGTTTTCAATAAATGTCTTTAGATTGTTTGTTTTCTGTAGTCGTGTTGAATTTGTTGCCAGGCAAAGATACAAAAGAGCTAGTCTTGGTTCAAGCAGGAGCTGGTGTGTCCATCACAGGGTGGCGAGGTGACTTAGTCGGTAGCGTATTGTATGCCTGTCAATTGAATGGCTCCAGTTCGGGCGCGGGTTCAAGCCCAAGTGAGTCTGAGGATGTGTTCGAGTGCTCAAAAGCGAAGTAAAGCAAACCAAACCAAAGTGAACCGTACCATCCTGTGCCAGATTTGGAGTGTTTGAGCGCTCTGTGAAGGAAGTGCACCTCATGAGGTATTTCTAGAGGGGTCTCACATTTTGTAGTAACAGGGTCATTCATCTGGCGTGCTTAAAGGGACTGTACAGTACTGGTTGAGGTGGGGATTCATGTTTTAAACATTCCTAAGTGAGATAATGAAAATCCTCTTATGAAATATGAAAGAGCATGTAATTTTAAGAAGGATTCAACGTTTATTTGATGAATATTGGTTTTCAAATGGCTGAGATATCAAAAAAAGTGCTAATGATGAAAGGCCACATGCCACAACTTTATTAAGATCTCTTTGTTTCACCTTGTTTTTGGATATCTTAGCCATTTCAAAACCGATTTTCATCAAATAAACTTTTAATACCCCTTAGAACTGCATTTTTTTTGACATCTCATAGAGTGGTTTCTGAATATCTTCGCAAAACGTTAAAAGCTAAATCCTCACCTCGACCAGAACTGTACACACCCTTTAAGCTACTTACAGATGACCTGAACAAAGAGAATGAACTCTTTTCATTATTTTGTGTGTGTATGAGCATCGCCACTTGCAAAATTTTGGCACAGTTTTGGTACGCTTTTGGAGCACATTGGGAGGTTGGTCAAATTTTGGCTTTATAGTTCGGTTTGGTATGGTACACTTCAGGAGTGCTTGAGTGCTCCTCTGGCGCGGGTATGGTATGATGCAGTTCGCTTTCTAGAAGAGCGCTGGAACGAACCCTTACTGAGCATGGTTGTGTGTTATCATGCTGTTCCCTCTAGCAGAGGCAGAATACTCTGTCCCACGGATAGGACATAAAATGGAGATCCCTTGTGTGAGAGAGTCACAACTCATGCATGTAAAAGATCCCGCTTCTTTTATTCATCACAATGAGCAGGGTGCATAACCCGATGAAGTGATCCCGCCTCACATCCAACTGGACCCCATGGAAGACCAGCTAGTGCTGCTGAATATGGGCTATCCAGCCATCTTGTCAGATGGAAAATGTAGCAAACAAACATCAAGTCTTCTGAAAGTCAATGTCTCACATTGTGTCTGGATGGTAAATAGGAAAGTGTAACTCTTACAAGATGCTCTTCCTTTGTACATCAGAGATTTGATGGTCTGGAACTGAATAATGATAGAGGGAAAGAGAGATTGTGAAAATCGGGGCCCCTTTTCATAAAACTTGTTATCAATAACAAGTTATGATAGTTGTTATAAGCTACTGAAATCCTTGCATCTGATTGGCTGAGAGCAAATTTGTCATAGAAATGTAGCAGGGGTTACTGATAAGAAGCTTTATGAAACGGGATCCAGATCTCCTAGAATTTAAAGGCTTTGTCCCGAGATTAGATCAAAGAATTTCAAGCCAACAACAATGCCAATAATATGCAAGTCACATGATCATGACAGATCACATGCCATCACACATATTCTTTTTTTTTTTTCCTTTTTTTTTTCACTGCGGAACTGGCTGTACATAGACTGTGTGTATCAAGGTGTATTCATGCATAGTGAAAAAGAATCATGAGCAGTCTGTATTCCTGTGCACTGGCATTCTCATGCACTTGCATCCTTATTCACGATTGAATGAGGAATACTTGATGATTTCATTTCAGACTTTGTTTGTGTATCAAATGCTTATATCATGCACCAGACCTTGTTTCTCTTACCTCGGAGAGCTTTTACGGCTGTTTTCACTCCTGATTGGCCGAGACGGCTCAAACAGCGAAGACATGTGAAGTTTGCGGGTTGAAACGCATCGCAGCGAAACATGAATGATGAACCAATTAGTGGTGATGGATGTAGCGATGAGTGCCAAACAATGCGGAACTGAAGAAAAGAACTAAACAGCTCTTCCACGAGGAGTGTTGTTATTAACCCCCGCTCCCCTTCCCTCCCAATCTACAAAATAGGTGCTAATGGCCAGGTTAGTGTTATTGACTATTAACTTGGCTTTGGAATGACTACTCTTTTCTTTTCTTTTTTTTTTCCATTTGATAGTAACAATTCCAAAAGAAGTCCAGGAAGGTACACAGATCTTAAAGGGATGGTACAGTATTGGTGAAGATGAGAATTGGGCTTTTAACTTTTTGCGACATACCAAGAAAACACTTTTGATATAATACAGAGCATACCATTTTAAGAGGAATTCAAAGTTTATTTGATGAAAATCGGATTTGGAATGACTGAAACATCCAAAAACAAAGTAAAACAAAGCGATTGTAATAAAGTGTGGGTCCCACACTTTATTAGAATCGCCCTTTTTCGGATATCTCGGCCATTTCAAAACCAATTTTCATCAAATAAACGTTGAATTCCTCGTAGAATTACGTGTTCTTTCATATTTCATAAGAGGTTTCTCATTTTTTCACCAAAAAAATGTTAGAAACCTGAAATTAGATCTCAACCAAGACTGCACGATCCCTTTAAAAGGAGAGAACTCTATTTTCAGTTGACATCTTTCCAATGAACAACAGATGTGACAGAAAAAAATAATCATGTGGTATAACAAAAAAAAAAAAGGAAAAGAACTGGCACATGAACAGTTGTGTCCAGTTTTTAAAAGCAGGCAGTTGATACTTCAATTAGAACTTTAAATAAAATGTTTTAAATCACATCTGTGCCCATAGAAAGATGAGGAATATTAAAGTTCGTTGATTTTAGGAAATGACTTGCCAGGAACCTGAATCATCCCTTTAAGAGATCATACAATTACTACTAAGTGATTTTGATGCAATATAAATGATCACTGATGTACATTTAGACATCAGTTGAAACATTAATACAACCTGATGGAGAGCAACATTAAATGGTGCTAGTCTGCAATTACAGACACTTTGTCAAATGTGTTGAGTGTGCCCATTTATAATCCGTGCACAAATAGCTGTGTCACAAAACTATGATATATTTTATGAAGCAAAAAATCAGTAAGTAGTATTCAGCCTTCTGATGAAGGGTTGCATATGCATGATTCTTTATAGAATGATGTTTCTTTTTGATATTTCACTTGCTACCTTATGGGTTTTGTTTGGTAGGAATTAGTTAAACAAGGGAATTGTTGCTCTGTTTGGAATGCTATACAGTTATTACAGTCCTGTTCTGACATTGATGGCTGCAATGAGCATCTGTAGAGATGAAAACATGATGCACATATTTAGCAATATATGCGTATTTAAATCTTCACCCGTTGAGGACGGACTGATTTTGCTACAACACCCATTTCCCATTGACAGCTGGCCGAGTATACTCGGGACTCATCCTCAACGGGTTTAACCCGTTGAGGACGGTATGATTTTGCTACAACACGCATTTCCCATAGACGCTTGCCCAAGTATACTCGGGACTCGTCCTCAACGGGTTAAGGAAGACAGATTTGTGTTAACACCATGTGTATGGAGTGCTTGAAAAGACTTTGGTCTGGTGAAAGAAGATCAGAGAAAGAGAGAAAGAGAGAGAGAGGAGAGTAAAGGAGGGAAGCAACATACAATTCACATACTAGGGAGAGTGTAAGGAAGGCATGTAGTGAAAGTCAAATTGCAGCGGTGAGCTGAAAGTTGAGGTTGCACTAATGGAGATGGAAGAATAGGAGACAGGGACAGTTGTTAGGAAGAATGGAGTGAGAATCAGGTAAAGGGTTTGGAAGGCACTGGGAGAAAAAAGATGAACCATAAAGGAAGGAAGAGAGGGAGGAGAAGGGTGGAAAATCATGGAGATAAGAGAGAGAAGTGATGAAGATGTGAAATCACAAATGATGTACAGTCAACTCTGTGCCAGTTGATCTTAAAGGGGATGGCTAGTAACTGATCAGTGGGAATCGGTGGGAATGCTGGGGGATGATTGTTCCAATTCTTGTGGGATTCATTTAAGAGTACAAAAGTTATACATCTATTGTTACATGAAAATTATTTGCTTCAGAACGGTCTCATATTCAAGTGATGTGCAGTTTAATGCCCTGTCGCTGTACATGCATGCTAGCCTGGAACCATTAAACTGCACATTACTTGAATATGAGACCATTCTAATTTTCACACAACAATTACTAATGCACTCTTAAATGAATCCCACAAGAATTGGAACAACCATCCCCCAGCATTCCCACTGACTCCCACTGGTCAGTTACTAGCCATCCCCTTTAATGGGACAGGGGAAAACACATATATACTTCGAGGTAATATGCTGCTTCTGTGCAAGTCTAAGAAAAATCAGGGAGGTGTCGTCTCACCTCCTTGGAAAAATTGACTTAAAATATGAGCATTGTTCCTGTTACAGAATGGGAACACCATGTGGCTACTTCTGATTCAGCTCGGTGAGATTACAGATTTTCCTACGAACACGGGCATCCCGAGTAATGCCTGTAGGTTTGTGTATCAGAGGCAAGAAGATTATTATTCCTTGATTAACTGTCATTCAGACATGCATATTAAAAAGAAGAACATACACGGTTATCCCATTTAAACTAGATCGTCAGTTCCGGCTAATCTGTATTTAATTATGCTAAATCCTAGAGCATCGTTGCACTGTTGGTAAACATTGGTAAACCTCAAACATACCCTTTTACACCGAATGCTCTGCGATACAGCACAATATTGATGCACAAAAAAACAGGAAATGCAAAAGGAAAGTGCTAGAATATTCTCGTGATTAAGACAAACTCTTATCTGCGGTGCTTGTTGTTGGATACATGTTTTAAATTATATGACAATACATGTAATCAAGTCACATGTTTAATGAACCTATACAGCATCTACACGATGTGAAGAAAAAAGAAAGCACATTAAATGGACGCCAAAAAGAAAAAAGAAAAAAAGACAGATCTGTTAGAGCGAATGATTCTCAGAAGTGCACAGCAATGTTGATGATATATACATAAGAAGTTGCACCCCAACTTCTGCATGCAAATTGAAAATAAAAAAAGATACCAAAGTAATAGAATACGAAGAAAAATAAAACTGGTGCAGTGTTGGTTACGGTTCTTTATTCCATTTCCAGATTAACGAACTATATTTCATTTTCAACTTAAACGAACCAGCAGAATAATGAACCCTATTTCATTTTTGGAGAAAGGAACCGTCGGAACAAGGGACCTTATTTCATTTTTTGGATTAGTGAACCTTTGGAATACCAGACCTTTGCAATAATGTTACAAATGTTTGGATTACATAATGAATGGCATTTCATTTTCTGATTAACCAACTTATTCTCAGGTAGAGGGAATATGTTTTGGAATAATGGACCTTTGGAATAACGAACCTTCAGAATAACGAACCTTCAGAATAACAAACCTTTGGAATAACAAGCATTGTCCATGGCATCGTGCTGTCACTGCTGCATAATAGCTTACTTGCATCAACAAGAAATGTGACTAAAAGTGTCTGTAATTACCTTTTATTTTGTGACAAATTGTCATTTGACAAATTTGCCGATACTTATCACATAATTATGGTGAAAGTTTTCAACACAATTTATCTTTTCAAATTCCAGATTTCCAAGACAAAACCATGCCCAACGGCAGCAGATTACGGATTTGAATCATAGATCGTGGCATTTCATTTGGTTCTTGATTTAATCGCATCGCTATGAAGTGTGATAAAACTTCAGCCCGTAGGACACATTTGATAAAACTCAATTTCATTAGGCAAATGTGTTTATTCCAGCTGATTTACATCCCCTACAAATGTGCCTGAAGCCAGTTGGGAGTAATGGCATTGGATTTGTTATGTTGTTTTAATCACTCGCAGCTGAACATTGCCTTCCGGCCTTCCAAGAAAAGAGTCATGAGTTTATGAGCGATATTCATGTAGTCTGTATGACTAAGATTTTGTACAGCTACGTATGAAGCTACGAACATTATGCTCCTCAAGCTTGCATGAACTTTGAAGGTTTTTTCCTAAACAAAATGAATGTGTGAGCACTTTAACAGTGATTGATAACACTTTGTGATGTAGTTCAACTTACATGTAGGCAATGCCACTGTAATGATTTTTATTTGAAATTGTTTCAAAAAATTCATCGACTTTGGCGAATAGTCAACACAGAAAAATTGACTGGCACAGAGGAATGTTTAATACATGTAAGCCTATGAACGAAAATCAGAACTTTTTAAATATTTTCATTGACTGAGCCGATTATTTGACATATGCACAGCCTGCTTATTGTACATGGAGCTTACTGTATCATGAAATGAAGTAAGAAAAAAAAAGTGAAGTTAGTATTACAGTGATTGAAAATCTGGACTATGAAATGTGGAATAAAAAACTGAACAGTATTGGGAGGGATGGATCCTTAAATATTTATTACTATGACTTCTGCCTAAATAGTAAAATGAAACTGACACAATGCTGAACATAGATATCTATGAATATATATATTTTTAATCTCTCAGGGTACTGTTATCACCTACAAGTTCATTTAGCAAAGGCCCAGTCAAAGTTTCTTATTTTGTTTTGCTTGTTTGTTTTTTATGGAGAATTTATTGCTGCAGGTGTACAGATAGTATAACAATTTTGGTCTTCACTTTTCCACTTTTTCCTCACTATAAAAAGAAAAGTCTTAACCCTTTTCATATACAGACAGAATTGTAATTTCACTCCAAAACACCAACAAAAGTATGGGGATATGGAAATGATGCTGTATGTGGGTCTAGTAATCAAAGCATATTTTGTATGTTTTGCATGTTTTACATTTTAAAAAGCATCACACTTTAATACTAAGTTTGTCCTTGATGTGTGTCACAAAGCATATGAAAGGAAAGCATAAATGGAAAGAAAACTACAGGTCTTTATAATATTTTCTTACAGTTTTTGAAAGCTATGTTCAGTATAAAGTTCTGATGCTGCAATGTACTAGTACACAACATATGAATCCTTCCCTGTAATTCCACTTTTATGTGTTACCAATGATTCTTTGTGTCTTTCTTTCTGCTTTTTAAAACAAGTGATCAATGCATATTGGCATTTTAGGACACTCTAACAAATTATGCAGTCGTGGGTGTTGGTGTATTATACATGCTCACAGGCAAAAACAAAAACAAAAACAAAAACAAAACAACTTTTATGCGAAGAATTGCAGGGATAGAAGACTATCCTGGACGGTCTCCATGGTGTTTTGCATTATGCTTGTACACTTCCCATCGTGGAATATGCACGTAATACTGCCGGATGTGTGGCATTTTGCAGTGCCTGTGTATGGCACCTGGAAATTTCCATCTTTCACAGGAAGGGGTCTTCAAAGAGAGAGAGAGAGAAAAAAAAAAAGATTAAGAGAAAAATAGAGGTAGATAGACAATAGTTCATCATACTCTTGTGCATCGTAGACTTGAAAACAAACAATAGCCAATTGCTGTGCATTGCCAGTTATTGCCAATTATTCTTAATTGGAAGTAATCAATGGCTGAAACCCCCCCCCCCCTTTCCTCCCAGCCTAGTGTATAGTAATGACCTTGCCCTTCCTACTTCGCCCCTGATGTAACCTCATCATTAACCCCCGGGAGACGTTCAGATGGGTTACAGTCTCATAAGGGAAATTTTTGATTGTCATGTTGGCACTGACCTCATCCAGTCTTGTTTGTTGATGGCGTGTTTCCCTACGGGTGATTCTTGAATCCTCGCAGAAGTCCTGAAGTCATTTACCTGATTCAGTCACAATAACCGAACCTCACCAATTCCAGTCACCAGCTGCTTTGTCCAGTATGGAAACAGTTCAGACCTTGTGTTCTCGTGAATAGCCATAAGTTATATAACCAATGCCTTTACCACATCTGCACAAATGAGTTGCTCATCTGTTCATCAGATGTGGAGTGCAAAGTCCTCAAGAGGTTACAAACTTTTCTACAATCCTGTAGCATTGAAGCATATATGAATTTCATGTTATTTATATGAATGCATTCATGAATTCATACATCCATTCATTCATCCATTCATCCATCCTTCCATTCATCCATCCTTCCATTCATTTATACATCCATTCATTCATCCATTCATCCATCCTTCCATTCATTCATACATTCATTCATCCATCCATTCATTCATTCATTCGTTCGTTCGTTCATCCGTTCGTCCGTCCGTCCGTCCGTCCGTCCGTCCATTCATTCATTCATTCATTCATTCATTCATTCATAGCACATTCAATGTGCTGGGTGTATACCATTTACTGAGCATTGGTATTTACTGGGGACAAACAACGAGGGGTCATGTCACTCATGTCTGTTTTTCAAGTTGTGTGTAGGTCAGACCATTTCACCAACTTTACACACTGCTCTTCATGAAGAATTGATGTGGGATCTCTTAACATAGTGTTTGCTGTGTCCCTCTCACAGACGGGACCTGTAGTTTACAATCCCATCAAGGGACAGAGTGTTTTGCCCTTCATGGAGGGGCTGTCATGACAACACAATAGATTGCTCAGCTGTTAGACTCAAATCCAAGCCTCTTGGTAACAAAGTAGACATGCACTCTTTACCAAATTACCATCCACAAATCATGTGATCGTAGCTTTTGTAAAATACAATTTCAGCAGAGCAGATCTTGACTTGCTGCAATGACATAATAATCAATATGTAGGCCTACGGGTATGTCCAAAGATTTGATTATGTATTAGCTATAGTTTTCTACACAACACTGTAGTGCATGCTGTGGTACAGATTATATCACAAGCAAATGTTTTAATGTTGAACAAAGCAAACAACCTTTAACTATTCATGTACATGTATGCACTAGTTATGTTCAGCCAGACCCTGTAATCTGAGAATTGGTTCTAAAAGGATTTTTGTAGGATAGGAAGTTTGGTGTAACAAAAAAGTAGGCTTTGCATCACATATTATAGGATACATTTAGCTGCTTAAAAGTTTTGTATATGTGCCTATATAGTGTATGGTGCAAATTGCATCCAAAACAATAAGCAAGTATGGTATGAACAAGACAAATTGAAAGCGTAAAGGTGTAAGCCTACAATGCTGTGCTTACACCTCATTGTGTGAATCTTAATTCCACATCTTGAGTAGATAACAAGATATGTACATATGCGATCGTGCATCACAACACCAACAAAAAGTCACATGACCCAATTGTACAGTTCTGATTCAGATTAAGTGAAATTGGTCAACATGGTTAGTCTTTAGTTTTTCATATTTTCTAAAAGAGCAATTTTAATATTATTTGTCTTTGTATTATGGGCAAAAAAATTCCATCATGCCAGAATATATTCCAGTAAAGGATGTTAGAATGACATTCAGTTCTCGAGTGTGTCTGTTTGTGTGTACGTGTGTTTGTGCTAGAAGAGAGAGTGATTTTTATGTGTGTGTTTGTGTGTGGGAGCATTTGATAATTCCCCACAAAATATCAGCAAAGGTTCCCTCGAATGTTGAAATCTGGTCCAGCGTGTCATGTGACCTTGGGTCTTCCTCCGCACCCTTGTTTGTTTCACACTTCTTCCCAGCGCAGTCCTCTCAAGAGACAATTTCCTGGTCCGTGCGATCTCCGTCGCGGCCGTGCTCAGCAGATTAAGGCGCTGGCGGAGTTGAGCAATGATTTTGAAGAAGCGATCAGCGAGAAGGAGATAATTGGACAGACACACTGGGGAAAATTCTATGAAATAGCAGAGGTAGTGTAATTTTGACGTAGGAAGGGATTAAAGGGTAGAGTGTATGCTAGGCGTTGGGTGATAACGCATTTCTTTTTCATTAGGGCCAAAGCGTTTTTTCTTTTTGGAAAAAAATGGCCTCACACAAAGTAACATCCTTGCCATTATTAGTAGATTGATTAAAGGTACTATACAAACTCTTATGTTTATTTGATCTTTTACTGTTTTCTTTGCACCTTCTTTCTTTTTTTCCGTCATTTCTTTTTTATCACTTTAACGTCATCTTCTTTTTCTATACCCACTTTCTTTTGCTTGTTCTTATTTATTCCCTTCTTCTCTATCTTGTTATTTTTGTTCCATCGTCATGTTTTCTCTCCTTTTCATTCTCATTCTTTTTCTGTCTTCTCGTTCCATGTCACACTTTCTCTTTGATCTGAATCTTCCTCTGTCTATTTCTTCTGTCAGTCTGAAGGTCACTGTCTGTGGAAGTGGCTGCTATCCTATTTTGTACCTTCACCTATCTTTCGCTCTCATAGTACAGTCATGACCAACATCCTGTCACTTCCTCATGTCTGTCCTTTATCAAATACTTATAATTTCCTAATTGGATGAACAAAATTTTGCCAATTCCAAACCCATGGTAAAGTTATGGTGCATCCTGCATGGATGGGAACAGTTTGGAAGTGAGCAAAAAAAAAAAAAAAAAAAGGGTTGGTTGCATGCGTGATACAGCTTGATGGTCCTTGCTTTTCCTTGTACGTAATACTGAAATGATAGCGAGGCTTGCTATACTTTTTGAGATTGAAAGTATCCCTCTACCTCCTCCTTTTTCCATCCCTAATAAAAAGGAAAAGAAAAAAAAAAGAAGAAAAACAACTACAGAAGATGGAAAGGCTTTCAAAGAAAAAGTAGAAGTGTAAAACCTTTTTAATGTAGGCGTACCATTGTGCTGATGTGCAGTGGGAGTTCTGTGGTGGACATGCTGTCTGTTTCCTCTTCGGTTTCCATGGCAACAGAGTATTAGTAAGTGTGGCCTCAGTGGTTGTTCCCTAGGATGGGCAGGTAATAAAGTGGATAGGTTCTCTGCTCAGAACGATTCCTCAGAGATGCTCTGGTTGTGTGTTTGATTGCATTGGTCTGAACAGTTGATAAAGTAGAATGTTTCTACCTCTTTGCCTCCTTCACAAGATTGGTGCTTTACAAATTGTCGCAGCTCATGGAGTAATGATACAATTGTATCTAAAGCAGAGATACAAACAACCAAGTACCAGTACCTCAAAAATGGAAGTATACTGTAACACTGAAGTGTTCATACATTTCTTGTTATATCATACATTAAGCAAAACTAAAGAAGTAAGGTGTTTTTCCAGTTTTTATTTTGAGAATGCATACAATGTTCTTGCAGTAGTATCACGGCAGTATTAAAAATGTACTGGGCATGTGAAATTTTCTTGAAAAATTCATCCTAAGAAAAAAAAAGTTTCTCTTTGCTTTTTCTTAGTCATGCTAGTACTTTAGCAATGATTGATAGCTGATATCACTGGCAGAGTCTTGGTCTGGAAGGTTGTTGTTGTTTTTTGTGTGGGCATATCCAATTCATCTGAAGAAAGCTATACAGTAGAAATATTATAAAATATGGCTGCATAAGTAATGTTATGGGTATTATAAATCAATTCAAGTCAGTATGCTTTTGCACTGTACAGTTTCTGTAATGTCTTAAACTTACTCGGTACTATATTTTGTATGATAGTCCCACATGTGTATAAACTAATTTGTACATCCAAACGGTACACACACTGCAGGCCTGGCCTCTCTTTCTACTTTACTATGCTAAGCAGCTTTGACTTTATCATCAAACGCTCTCCTTAACCTGACTCATTTGGCTGCAAAACACATTCCATGTTTCCATGGCAACAGAATTGATCCATGCTATTAAGGAGTCGCAAAGAGGTAAAAAAGAGAAGAAGGAAAAGGAGAAGATTGCATGCAAGACAGTTGACGGAGAAATAAATCACAGATTACCCACAGTATGCTCCTGGCATTTTTTCGCTCATGGCTGATTGCTTTTACGTTGTAAAGCTGAATAGCGACACACACGTGGCGTCCATAATGCGAGCGTGGCATTCAGCTTGGCGGGCCTCATGGCGAACATCGCGCCGCGTGAATGGCATTGTGTGGCTGTGAATGTTATCGGTTTCGCCACCAGGCAAACTTCAATGCCACCCTTTTTTGTCAAATCGATAATGTTCTCGGGATGCAATGCTGTGGAGCTTCGGGGATATTAAAAAAGAATGGAGATTGTCCCGATGGAGAATGAGAGAAGGAAAAGTGGAAGGATGGGGAAAGTGAAAGAGAGAGAGAGAGAGAGAGAGAGAGTAGGAGATAAATAGATATTGTTGCAAATATAAAGCAGAACCCACTGTTTCCACATTATCTACTCGTTAGGAGCTCAGTCTTTATGGAAAGGAATTTGTCATGACTGACTCTTTTACTCTGTTGTATTTTAACCCGTTGAGGACGGACTGATTTTGCTACAACACGCATTTCCCATAGAACCCTGCCCGAGTATACTCGGGACTCGTCCTCAACGGGTTAAAGAGCTTTGTAATTCTGTGCTGCAGTATTCATTGTGAAGCGCCTTGAATTCCACAAGACAGCGGGGAGATGCCCCCCCCCCCCCCTTACACTGCCATTATGATTATGTCAGTTGAGGAGAACATGAACTGCATTTTTATACTTTGTATGGTGCTAATGCTTGTCTGTTCTGCACTCATCATTGTGTGCCAAAGAAGTGTGGCAAAATGGATACCGTTCAATGGATATAAGATATTTTTGTCATGCTTGTGTTTGTAATGAATGTATGCTATTATTAGTATCATTATAATTGTTTACAAGCATTGATTATGTGAGGGAGGTTCATAAAAAAAACATTCTGTTACTATTAACCTCAATTCAAAACTTGATGATTGTTAAAATCAAATATTGAATGAATTCCAATCCTTTGGAAGCATTCCCTGTATTGCTCTAGAATAAAAAATGAACTTCCTTGAATTTTCACACGAGCAAATTGTAATGGGTGAGCCAGACTTGAACAAAACTAAAAACTTTTGTTTGCAAAGCTACTGAAGACCAGTGTGATAATGAAGGAGGATAGTGTGAAAAGAGATTATTGATACCTGTGTTCTCAAATTATATGAATTTCCTTCTATCTTGATGTTGTCATGCATGACCTATTAATCTTTCTTATTGTCTTTGTCCTTCCCGACCTTTGACCCCAGACGGACATTGTCCTATATCTACTGCGAAGTGAGCCAGGGGAGCTGACCAGTGCAGATGGCCTGGCCGGAGCAGTGCACAGCGTCCCCGGGACAGGAATCACTGGGTGAGAGTTGGTAGAGGAGAGGCAGGCTGTCCTGGCCCTGCTGATGTGGTGTAACAGACACCTACTTCAATCCAGGAAATGGGGTTAAGATAATGATAATGATAGTAATAATGATTGCAATAATGATTGTTGTAATTATAGTGATAATGATGATTATAGGGCTGCTGCTACTACTACTACTACTACTACTTCTAGTAATTACATTTATATTGTGCTTTATACAGGTGTTTCTAAGCGCACAAACAAACTTGATGATGGTGATTAGAATAACATTGATAATAATGATGATAATGATATGAATAGCAAAACTTTGAACAGGGTTCATACGGGTCATGGAAAACCTGGAAAGTCATGGTATTTGGCCAAGTCTTTTTCCAGGCCTTGAAAGTCATGAAAAACTGATATTTTCATCAAAAGGTCATGGAAAGTCATGGAATTGCAAAAGTTATAAAAGTTTAAGTTTGTCTGGTCTTTGTGTGAGATGTGTAGGTACCCCCTTTGCTTTGCTTTGATTTGAGATCAAACTTTCAGTCTAATATGTAAAAAAAAAAAAAAAATTGTATAAAAGTCATGGAAAGGTCATGGAACTCTGGCTAAAAAGGTCATTGAAAGTCATGGAATTCAATTCATGAGAGAGAGTATGAACCCTGTTGAAGACAATGATGATGATAATAATTGTAAAAATAATGCTAGTAATCATATTGAAAAACATATTAAAATGGTGATAACAGGAAAAATAATAAGTTCCCACAGGAGGAAGATGATATTGTCCTACAGACCAAGGATTTGCTCTTTGGTGATCTGAACTCTTTATGTGCCATGTTCACACGTCCGACTCAGTCAACGGCGTACCAACTTTGCATGTTCCGCTCAAACCCACAAACCAGCCCTAACCGATCGATAAATCGCCAAATGCTGCAGTACAATAGAAGCTTTTCTCGCACTTCCGTTCATCTCACATATTAGCTTGCATTTTATGTACTGATTGACTATCAAGCGGTGTTCCCTAATGTATTTGCGTGTATATTCTAAGTTTCTGTCGCTGTTGTGTGTGCAAAAGTCCTGCCTTTACAGTCATGTAGCTACTGGTCATTTGAAAGAAAAAAAAAACAAAACAAAAATCTATTTGTCATATAATTCACATGAAAGCAAAGCTTTTCATTTTCTGTACAACTTTGCTCACTACGTGTCTAACTTAACAGAAATCTAGAGGTTACATAGATTTGAAAAGCAGAATGTTTTCTCAAAGCATGACTACGTTGTTGTCTCAGAATAATGTGGCACACAGGGGGCTTACGTCATGGCACATAAAGAGGTAATACTGAGAGCCCCTTACCATTACCATGAACTACCCACATGTCACTACCATTACACACTTAATATCTCATGATGACCATTACAGGTCAAACATCATAGCCAGGTAATATGAAACGAAGCAAACAACTCAAAACACTCTTGGCAGATATCAAACTCGAGGAAAATCTTCGAAGCAGTCCTTGTGCACCACAGTTGTCTTGTAATACACTATTATGTGTGATATGATGATCTGCCTTTAAACTCATCTCCCAACGAAGCCCACTCCGTTAAATTTCAATGGATTGGCAGTGATTAGTACTTGCCAGAATTACTTGAAATATGAATGACCATCAATGCTACCATTAGGCTCAATGTCAAATTCATATCAACAGATTTCAGTCATTACAGAATTGTCATACTATTCATACCTGTGTCAAGTATCTATCTATCTGTCTACCTTTTTATCTATCTATCTATCTATCTATCTATCTATCTATCTATCTATCTATCTACCTTTCTATCTATCTATCTATCTATCTACCTTTCTATCTATCTATCTATCTATCTATCTATCTATCTATCTATATATCTACAACTGTACCTGTCTATCTATCTTTCTATCTATATTTCTATCTATGTATCTATCTTTCTATCTATCTGTCAATCTATCTATCTTTCTATCTATTTATCTGTCTATTATCTATTATTTATCTATATTTAACTGTCTGTTTGTCTGTCTATCTATTCACCTACTTAGTATTTCTCTCTCTTTATATGTCTGTTCTATTGCATGTTTTGATTCACATGCATGATGAAGTTGTATTTAATGGGGCTATATTTCTTCTGCCATTTCATTTTTCAATGTTCTGTATGAACTGGTACCACAGAATATAGATATACCTTTGAAGCAGTACATATACCATCACATGATGATATCTAGTAGACTGAAACATGTAGCTCAGCTAAGGGCTAGATATCAAGGTGTCCAAGGAGAAACAGAGAGAGATAGAGAGAAATAAAATGAGGGAGATCAAAATTCAAGTATTATTGACATACATGTAATTATGTTACATGTATTTCAATCACCTTGTGATGGTAAAAATAACATTGAATACGGAAACAAAATCATAGCTTGTAGGAGTGAGAGAGAAAGCGGGTGAGATTGAGTTGCCGATTGCTTACCGACTCCATTATTTTTCTCTCACTTCATTTTCGTGATACATTGTTTGGTATTTCACATCTTCATCACTTCATCTTCATGACCTTCCAACTTGCACTTCCCCCCTCTCCTCCTTCCTTTTTGGTTCATCTTTTTCCTCCTCGCACCGACTTCCACACCCTTTGCCTGGTTCTTACTCTATTCTTCCTTACAACTGTCCCTGTCTCCAATGCTCCCCTCTCCATTAGTGCAACCTCAACTTCCAGCTCCTCGCTTCCCTCAGACTCCACTCTCCTCTTTCTAGGCTCTTCTTTCGCCAAACGACAGTCCTCTCAAGGACTTCATACACATGGTGTTACCGTAAACCTCTCTTTCTCATTCCCATCACCACACAAACTTTAAAACAACTCATGATTATTGATCATATTTGCAAAGGAAGGAAAATAGCTCTGGGCAAACGTCACATCTGCAGTATATCTGACATGTCGAAATATGAATATTCATTGTCACTCTGCTTAACCCCTTAAAAACCAGTCCGGAGTGTACTGGGGCAGGTGTCTGTGGGATATGTGTGTTACAGCAGAAAGAGCTCATCCTCAATGAGTTCAGTGTTTAAAGGGATACTATTGGTTGAGGTGAGGATTCAGCTTAAAACTTTTTGCGAGATATTTAGCAACCACTTTATGAAATGTCAAAGAGCATACCATTTTAAGAGGAATTTAAACTTTTTTTGATGAAAGTCAGTTTTGAAATGGCTGAGATATCCAAAAACCAAAGTAAAACAAAGCAATCCCACCTTTTATTAGGATCATCATCATCATCATCATCATCATCAAAAAACGTTGGAATCAACCGAAACTGCACCATCCCTTTAATGCTAAATCTCTCCTTTATATCTCACCAGGTCCTGTCTGGAGCGAAGGAGAGGGGACGTTGTGCAGTCGATATCAGAGGATGACCCCATCTGTGGCCTTCTAGAGGGCGAGACGCTCCCCCTCAGGGACAACAGGAGAGGTAGGATGGCGCCCTGTACTTCAAAACAAGGACAACTTATCTCTGTGGGGGGTGTGTTCACTCCTCACCTTGACCTTAAAGACCCAGTAGCATGGGGATCTATGGAGAGGGAAGCTGGCTCAGTTTGGATATTACATATATTGGAGAAGAGAGAATCTCAAGAACAAAATGTGTATAGCTTTAATACTGATCTCTGTGTAAGTACTCACACAGCCGAAAAAACTTAAAGGGTGTGTACAGTTCTGGTCGAGGTGAGGATTTAGCTTTTAACGTTTTGTGAGATATTCAGAAACCACTCTATGAGATGTCAAAGAGCATGCAGTTCTAAGGGGTACCAAAAGTTTATTCGATGAAAATCGGTTTTGAAATTGCTGAGATATCCAAAAACAAGGTGAAACAAAGAGATCGTAATAAAGTTGTGGCATGTCGCCTTTTATTATTAGCACTTTTTTGGATATCTCAGCCATTTGAAAACCAATTTTCATCAAATAAACGTTGAATCCTTCTTAAAATTACATGCTCTTTCATATTTCATAAGAGGCTTTTCATTATCTCACTTAGGAATGTTCAAAACATGAATCCCCACCTCAACCAGTACTGTACAGTCCCTATAACTGGAATCGACCGTTGCCATGAGCGTACGCTTTGATGCAAATTTTTTTGCTGGATGGTGCTATTCCTTGTTTTCGAATGTACCCTTGTGGGCAGCGAATGAATTTGGCCAGCCACGAATCCCCATGCTACCGGGTCTTTAACCACTGATGATGCCAAATATTTCCTGTCTCATTTAATTTATTCATTATTTTGGAGACAAATTTTGGAGAAATCCGTAAGTAGTCATTTTCCTGCTCCGTATCTCTCAACTCCATCCACAAACTTCTCCCTCCAGTTCCCTCCATCCTTCCACTATTTTGTGTTCAAAGAAAGTGCCACAGGAGCGACTTTCAGCCACTGCGATCTCCATAGTAGCAGTCATCTGGCTTTCAGGATTTTCAGCTTCTGCTAGCTAGTGGCAGTCTTAAGATTATTGTGGTACAATCAGGAAGAAGATTTCTCTATCCGCCTATTGTACAAGAAGGGCAACAAACCCTAAAACATTACTGTTTACATATTACAAGCTGCTCTAGTAATCTTAACAGAAGATCCTCTTTCCTCCTGTGAGTAACCCTTAACCATTACTCTGGTGCTGAGAAAGTGTTTTCCTTGAGTGGACTCAAGGGATTCCATAGCATCAGCAAGGGAGAATGAGCAGTAAACTCTTAAAGGTCTTGTTTACCTTTGGGAACAGTGATTTTAAAGAATTTCAAGATATGACATTTAATGCATAGTGTAGGTCTGTTGTACCACAAAACATCTTATTATATAAGATTTTCACAATAAAGCCTAAAATACAAGGAGATATCTGTATTTTTCTCAATAAACCGTAACTGTAGACGGTTTAGTCTGAAATTTTTTTAAATTAAAACTATTGTTCACATTTTGTACATTTAACAATACTTAACATCAATTTCACTGATTCAAATTTTTACAGTGCTTGTTTCTATCCCTAACTCAAATGTTAGAACTATTTCAAAGCACTAATGCTGGGTTTTTGTTTCATCTGCAAATGGTAAATTATGCCTTTAACCCACTAATAGGAGGCAGTTTATCCCAAGGTGACTCAAGTCTGGAGCATTTGTAGAAAAACAGCAAATAGACACAGCAAAAGCTCTTTTTTTCTCTGTCTCTCCAAAATGCATGCATTCTTTAATTGTGAATTCATGACCCCAGCTTATTTTTTTTTCTGTTTAAAAAAATCAAACATCATTTTGACACAACTGTAAACATAAAAAGAATTCTTGAAAGAGCTACATCAACTTTCATCTTGCATGAGATAGATAATTTCAGACCCCCCCCCCCATCCCCATACTCTTAAGTCGTTCCGATTGTCTTTTGGTATGCAATGTCACAAAATGTAGAAAATGCTTTTGAGGAAATGGCAGATTCCCTTGCTCCTGGCCAAAAACGGAGACAAGAAATAATCCGAATCACAAAAAAAAGTTTTTGCTCCATTTTCAACAATGCCTCCAGCAGAGCGGCCATCATGGATGGAAAGTGGAAGCATTCCCAAGATAACAGAGAGATTTGGCTGTGGTCGCTGACAGAAATTGAGGGGAAAGACTCACCACAGTGTTAATATGAAGCATTAAAACAATATCTGGGTGAAATGGAGTGATATTCATGCATCGAAAAATTTCCAATTATGCTGTCTGACTCCCATTCTCTTCTCATGTTTTGTTTGTTTGTTTGTTTGTTCTTTATCATTGTTATTTCAAGCCTTCACCAGAATCATGTTTGGTGCCAGAACCAATTACCTTTCACATCTACATGTTTAAGTTGAGAATCTTCCTACCATGTTTTAAGCCTTGCTCTGTTTCGTTCACTGATAGGCATACATACTGGAGTGCTTTCTTTTCTGATTGGCATGGAAGTCCAGAGACTAATGGTCAATGAATAGAGATTAGCCAATCCCCTCTAATCCCATCTAATCCCTGCTATGTCGCCATGGCCTTCCTGTTGGAGTGAGGCGCATTGCTACACCTGAGTTCACTTTCTAACTTTACAACTAGGTCAAGCTTGGAGGGATTGCTATCAAATGTTGATGAGAAAACTCGCCAAGTGAAGCTAAATGCCTGGGCACATGAAGCGCGTTGCCTAATTAGTTTTTAGCTGTATGAGAGGATGGCCTTGATGTCTGTAGAGTGAACGGCCTTGTGGTTTTATCTGGCAATACAGCACAAGAAACAATACATGTGTGCCTGTTCAGTCAACTCGATATCAGCGTATACATGTAATGCATGTGTCATTGACTTCATGGTGAATATCATTCTCTTTGCCCTTTAGAAGGATGGTAAAATGGGTAGCTGTCTGCTGAGTGTTTCTGGCTCCTAGAGGAAAGCAGATTCTGCATCCAAAAATCTCATTTCATCTCGGCTTGTAAAAAACAAAAAAAGGGAGAAAATATGTGCATGGCCAAGAAGGGGGAAATGTTTGCATTAGGAGACAAATACAGAGGAATTCACGAACTAAGATCCGACGGCATCCTTGCGATAGTGCTAGCCGAGTGAATCTGGGGGAGAAAAAAAAAAAAGCCGCTGCAGATTATTGGGGAAGAGCATTCGCTCATCCCTCAATGGCTCTTGTCTCCGTGGCGATCTCGCAGTCATCCATAATTCATGGTACGTGGGCTGGATTGACAGGAAATGTTCGTGGATGCCCTGGTAATGCCGGGGTTTTATAGTCGACTCGCGGCTCTGATCGGCCTTTCAGAATGATTTTCTACTGATGCGGAGAGGCTGACGTTGAATCCAAAGTGGGGAAAAGTATGGACTATTCCTTTGATGCCATCATACTGCATTAGACTTAAAGGGAAACGTTCGCATGATGGCTGCCCGATGAATGGTTTAGGGACACACACAGAGAAGATAAAGGAAGCAATACGATAACACAAATCTATATGCCTATTTCTGCATTACGTAGGATACACGTAAATACCTTGTGTGTGTGTTTGTGTGTGTGTGTGTGTGTGTGTGTGTGTGTGATCACCTCACATATCCCCTGTTGGTTTGTATATACATTCAAAAATGTAAAGTCGCTCTTTTGCAAGAAAAAAAAAACCCACAAAGCAACCATAACCATCAAAGCCCTATTTCTTTCCTTCAAATTTCCATTCAAAACTGGAAAGTTTGTGACTATTTTCTTGCATTTATTTTTGACATTTTTATAATGTATGGATAAATATGAAGCAACTTCCAGTGGTAAAGCAATTAGAGAAATTCTTGAGTTTTTTCATCCAATGTAGTTGTGCCTTTAATAAATCTTCACTTTTTCATTCCATTTGTTATAACATGTAGAGTCTTATTTTGATGGCATAGAATCATTAAATTTGTCTACATTGTAACTACTCTAGCTACCTTAGTGTACCTGGCATATGATACCTTGTGTAGATCAGACTCCCCCCCCCCCCCCCCCAAAAAAAAAAAAAAAAAAAAAAAAAGAGAAAAAAGAAAAATCATCAGTCTAACTGCTTTGATATCACTGAGATGAATTTCATTCAGCAAGATCAATCATGAATCTGAACTGCTTCGTCAACTGCTTGTCTGACTCAAGGAACTACCCCAGCAAATAATGGAATTTGAAGAGTACTTAGCTTTTTGCGAGATACTAAGAAACCACTTTATGACAAGAGAAAGAGCATACAAATCTAGAAGAACTTAAAGTTTATTTGATGAAAATCGGTTTCGAAATGGCTGAGATATCCAAAAACAAAGTATAAAAGCGACTCTAAGTAAAGGTGGGTGTCACCTTTTAT
The DNA here is from genome assembly GCA_033980235.1 of Diadema setosum. Lineage (NCBI taxonomy): Eukaryota > Metazoa > Echinodermata > Echinoidea > Diadematoida > Diadematidae > Diadema > Diadema setosum. The sequence continues at coordinate 36,521,817 of CM067068.1, read as the reverse complement.
GAGGGTCACTTTGTTCTGGATATCTCAGCCAACTCAAAATCAATATCCATCAAATAAACACTGAATTCCTCTCAGAATTATGTGCTCTTTCACTTTTCATATTTATGAGGTTTCTCATTATCACTAAAAGTCATCATAAAAAAATGTTGCAAACCTTAAGCTCCTTCTCAACCGAAACTGTACCATCCCTTTAATATCACAGCTGAGAATGCTAGCACGCCAGGAGGACTGCTCTCATATGGTAATGGTCAACGGTCAGCTCGATTATTTCACTGTATAATGGCCACTGGTCAGTTCGTGTGTAGTCACGTACCTACCTTGACCTTTTCTGTCATCGCAACAAGATCTCCAGAGATGCTTTTTCATGATCTGTGTGGTTAAACCATTCTCTGCTGGATTCTGACATCTGTGTCGCCATTTTATGGGATCCACCAGATTTTCAGAAGCAATGGGTTATACAAGACTGATGAAGACAGAGAAAATTGGATTGTAGTGTGAGGGTAGATGAACCGTACAGATAGAGAAGTCTTGAAGATTATCCTGAAAAAAGCTGAACTTATGGGAGAAGATTAAGTGGCGTCTTTGAGATTCACAAGAGGGGAAGGGAATTTCCCTTGCACGGATTTCAGGGAAATCCCCCATAACTCTCCTGACCACCCTTCTGTTTCAGTGGTTTTATTATCAGTGGCTGGTTGAAAGTTTGTATCATTTTAGAATATACAGGCGACTTTTGGTGATGCCCCCATCTTGTTGTCATGGAAACTAGACAGTGTCTCCTATAGGCTGGTTTTGTGAGATGTATGTATCTATTATCAAACTAGCAGCATAGTTTTATTCCTTTTTTTTTTAAATCTGTCTCGATATGGAAATTGGGTCAGTCATTTGTAAGTTCTTTGGAGAATGTTGGTGTGAGTTAAACTCACACAGAATGTTGGTGTGAGTTAAACAACTGGATAAGAGGGCATTTAGTCATGGAGTGGAGTTCTCATTGAACATGCAGATGCATCTTCACTCAATTTCATTTTATTTATTATTTATTAATTTTTTTTTTTGCCTCTGCCCATTGAACTGTGTGACAATTTTGCTGCAGCAATTATCTTATTATCATTAAATTACCAACTCTGAATACCACTGGGTATTTCGTATTGGATGAAAGATTTATTAGATGGAATGATTAAATCTAATAAGCTTGTATAGTTAATGATTACAAAGTGACATCACAATGTGACTTTGAGAGCGATATAGCAACTTTGCTCATTTAATCTGTCTTTCCTGTATTAGAATAGGTTTTTACGATACTCATGTAGCAATTAAGATGCTTGTGAAAATTCAGCCGCAAGAAAAAAAAAGATTGTCAGTACAAAAGAAGGCTCAAATGAAGGAGTCTGTAGCACCCTATTAAATACACACACACACAAACAACCACGCACACACAAATAAAATGAATAGGAAAATTTGTAAAAGATACACACCACGGCACAGGAATATGGTTTCTGGGACTAGGTGGGTTTAAATCTAATGCAATTATTTTCTTTGATGGCTTCTCTGATTCATTCTCTAACCTCTGGGCACAGGATGATAGATGGATAAATAGATGCACTGAGAAATTTATGTTTTCAAATTACACTTTGTCCACATAGCATGTACCATGATACCAATACCACTGAACTCACACAATGTACTGATATGGCAAAATTAATATAAAGGATTTTACCATACAGACACTAAAGGGACTGTACAGTACTGGTTGAGGTGAGGATTCATGTATTTTATATGATATTTTTTGGTGAGATAATGAGAAATCTCGTATAAAATATGAAGGAACATGTAATTTCAAGAAGGATTCAACGTTTATTTGATGAAAATTGGCCTTGAAATGGCTGAGATATCCAAAAAAGCGATCCTAATAAAATTGACAGGCCACGACTTTTATTAGGATCTCTTTGTCTTACCCTTGTTTTTAGATATGTCAGTCATTTCAAAACTGATTTTCATCAAATAAACTTTTGATTCCCCTTAGAATTGTATGCTCTTTAACATTTCATAGAGTGGTTTCTAAAATATCTTGCAAAACCTTACAAGCTGAATCCTCACCTCAACCAGTACTGTACAGTCCTTTTAACTCTGCTCAACACCACTTTCTCTACCTGGAATGCCAAGAAATTGTATTTTTCATAACAGTGTTGATGACAGGAATACCCAGGGTAGAAAAAAAAAAGTTGTTGAAACTTTAAGGAGGGTCTCATACAGACTCTCCCTGCTCAGGTATTATGTAATCATTCTAGAAATTGCCACAGGAGTTTTCCTTTTATGACTAGCTGACAGAAACCTTGTGTGTCATACAATATTTATAAACTCTATTCTCTATTTGGCAGACAATGCTAAAGCATAAAGGCAATGCCTAAAAGCAAACTACAAGCACTCTGATACAGTGAAACGTGTTTTGGACGACGTTCACAGAAAACAAGGTGAAAGATCGTTATGCAGCTCCGGATATCATCGTTTTAAAAACCTTCCGTCAAGAATGCGATTTCTGCCTCATGCAGTCCCGCCCACTGTGGATGTCAAATCACGTTTGTTCTGCTCCTTGGAAACATTCAGATACTGCATTAGGGGCTTCTCTGAGGGTAGGGGTACATCTAATTCTGCATCCGTAAATGGTTTTGGCCTTGTGCTAGGTCTCAACACCCACTGCTGAGCTTCAAATTGCGGTAACATGATCTGATAAGAAATGTCACTTATTGTGATCCAACCTTAATACAGTCTCAAGCTTTAAAAGGCATGAAATAGAACAATGCTCAGGTTTTTTTTTTCTTTCTTTTTTTTTTTTGAAGAGAGAGAGAAAGTGTTAGAAATGTCCTTGCAATTTTCATCTGTGGAGAGAGTTGTTTTCCAAGACGACTTGCCACTAGCGATTTTTGATGGAGTATGAATAGAATCTTGAATCTTATTTGTGTATGTGGGGATAAGAGTCAGAAAAGGGCTTAGCAGAGAGTCCATGAAATATGGAAAGAGGATATAATGTTATAAGTATGTTGTATAATGTTATATTGTCGTCTTGGCAGGAAATGTTAGAAAAATTTGTTTTTCCTCTTGTTCTATTTTGTCTTGCAATGATGATTATGATTGTGATGATGATTGTTATTATTGTTATTCATATTATTAAATTGTTATTATCGTTACTATCATCATTATCATGATCTTTATGCATATATCATGTAGGGGAATCTTGATCTGACTGGAATAGAGAGTACACCCAAATACTGTTGTAAGATTTTCTATTTTTGCGGCATCTGTTTCTTGTAAATATCATCTTTATGCCTGTTCTCCATCTTGATAATAATTAGGATACTAACGAGGCAGAAAAACACAGTTTTGATGAGAGCTATGACGAGAGAAGAGATATATGAATTAGTTTTAAAAAAATAAAGATATAAGAGAGAGAGAGAGAGAGAGATGCAGAAACACATATTAAGGAGACTGATGAGAGAGGTACATTTACTAGTAAAAGAGAGATATCTTGTATATAAAGACATTATATATATAAATATATATATATATATAATTTACATATATATATATATAGAGAGAGAGAGAGACAGAGAGAGACAGAGAAAGATGTAGAAGCACATAGATTTCATGAGAGCATAAAGAGATACATATACTAATATATAAAGAGAGATATAAAGAAAAAGAGGGAGATATATGAAGGAAGAAAGAAAGAGGCAGTAATGTAGATTTGCTATCAAAGCGCAATAATTTGTATAATGAAGGAAAGCTGTGTGAAGAAAGATATATATAGTATATAATAGAAAGATATATGATATGTAGAGATATAATACACATATGTATTTAGGCTATATATAGAGAGAGAGACAGGGAGTTTAAGAGGAGAAGACAGCCGATATTGATATATTTTGTGGATGTCGAAAGAGAAAGATATTTAGAGTGAGAGATGAAGAGATTTGGAGGGAGAGATTGAGAGGAAAAAAAAAAGAGATGCATCTCAGATCAAGAGCTAAAATGTCTGAGCCGAGGTACTTGGATTATGTTTCCACGGAGACGTGAGTTTACTTGTAAATCATGGCAGGGCACACTGCATATAGATAAGGGGAGAAGAATATAGCAAGTTTTTCTTGCATCCACACATCTGTGTACACGCCTAAATCTCATGCATCTGTGCAAAGGTCTCTCGCAGAGTTGTTTCTATTAAAATTCTCTGTTTCTCGAATTGTAGCATTTTTTTTTTTCCCCGAAGTATGAATAGACTGTGATTGTATAACAATGTAATAGATGCATGGACATGTGGGTGTCATTCTGTTTTGAATTTCTGTTTTGATACTCTTTTAAATCTTTTTTTTTTTTGTTCATGATTACTTCTCCACACTCCTATGGTATATGAGTATGCAATATGCTAAGCTGAAAACAAATATATGTGTTTCATGTAATGTATAAACTTTATATTAACTGAGTCTAATTATCCTTGAATCGGGATTTCCCAACAATTTTGCAAAATTGGTTAAATTTTGGTTGAATTCACACTCACGGAATACAGCATTTGATAAAGGAATTTATGCAAGTGTACACATTATTCGCGTCAGGATAAGAGTTCATATTTTTGTGTGTCGTTAATTTCACAAAAAGCACCCGACTCATCAGTCACTGAAGCAGTCCCATCTCACACCCAACTGGGCCCCATGGACGAACAGCTATTGCAGCTGAATATGGGCTATCCAGATGGAAAATGCAACAACAACAACAACACCCGACTCATGAAATTTGCAAACATAAAAACCCCATAAAATACATTTGTGGAATACGGCGTATTCAGTATTTATCATTCCTGCCCCATCCTCATGTATTGTAGAATTTTGAAAAAAAAATAAGTATGCATTAGTTTGAGTGTGCACAATAATTAAGGTATTGATGCATTTACTGTCTCAGTGTGTAGGATTAAGATCCACTTTTCCACTTTCCCTCCCCTGACTCAGTCTACACGGCTACACCAAGGTTTAAGAAAATCGTATCAAGGTAATTGTCCACTAAAACCGCAACCTTAAAGGTGCTCTATTGATGTACCCACCAAGCACCTTGCAGGGTGTCTCAGCTTTAATCCCTTTTGTACCCCACTGTTAATCCCACCTTAACTCTTTACAATCTGTATGTGCCATGGTGGAAACCCCCTCTGTGCCACATTATTCTTAGACACCAAAGCAGTTACGCTTTGAGAAAACATTCTGCTTTTTAAATCTATGTAACTTTTATTCATTTCTGTTAAAACTTCGACATGTACTGAGCAAAGTTGTAGAGAAAATGCCAAGCCTTGCTTTGATGTAAATTGTGTGACAAATCTATGATTGTTCTGCTCTCAAATGACCAGTAGCTACATTGCTGTAAATGCGTGACTTTTGCACACAAAACAGCGACCGAGACTTAGAATTCACATGTTATCCAGTAGGGAACACTTTTTGCTGGTCAATCATTACATAAAATGTGATCTATGTGTGAGAGAAACGTAATCGAGACAAACGCGTTCATTGTACTGTGGCATTTGGCGATTTATCGATCGGTTTGGGCGGGTTTGTGCATTTGAGCAGAATATGCGAAGTTGGCACGTGGTCGACTGAGTCAGGCGTGCGAACGTCGCACATAAAGAGTTAAGTCACATGCAGCTAAATCCCTCTTTGAAAGATTATTGGGCTTATTCTATCAAGTGTGTATTTTCTCATCCTCACAAATTGTCATCTTTTATACTTTCTATTCATCCTTTCATTCACTTATTCATTCACTTTTAGGGAGAGTTTGCCATTGAAGTGTAGTAAATCTGAGTTTTATCTTTTTTTTTCACAGATGTCAAAATTTAGCTAAGCATCGAGTCAACTCAATTTAGTGCACTGTTCCTCACATGTCACAAAGACCCCGTTTACAGTGCGAGGCTCGGCCGTGGCTGAGCCCGCCTTCATTTCAGTATAAACGCGCAAAAGACCAAATGCGGGGCCAAAATTGGCCGCGCACTTGGCCACGCTCTGGAGATGGTTTCGGCTGCGGCCGAGCCACGGCCGAGCCTGGCCTTTTCTCAGTGTAAACACAAATTGGGCCCAATGCGCGGCCAATTTTAGTCTGGCTTCCAAACCCTCTGCCCGTAGTATTTCGCTATTCAGGATATTAACCCCCTCAACGTCTAAAACTAGTATAGTTTAAGGTGGTTTTGTCCTGCAAAGGATTTTTCCTTCGGCAAAGGCCTTTGCCCGAACGGCAACTTTGTCTCCACAGAATCCAGTTGGCAAAGGATCTGAAAACCAGACTATACCAAATTGCGTTTGTTTACAAGCAGAGCACCACTATGACAAAATATTGAAAGGTTTGAATTAAAAGTGTGGCCGAGCCGGGCAGTGTAAAAGGACAAAATTGTGGGGCTCGGCCCCGCAATTGAGGCTGGGCTCGGCCGCTGCTCGGCCCAGCCCCGCACTGTAAACGGGGTCAAAGCCTCAAAATATTTGTGACAATGGAGGAAGCATGCTCCCGTCATGATAATCCATTAACCTGTTGATGGTGAGTCCCGAGTATACTCGGTTAGGGGTCTATGGTTTGTAGTGAAATCAGCCTGTCCTCAAGGGGTTAAGAGGGAAAGAAATATGTAACCATAATTACAGTCCGTTCCAATTATAATGAACTCAGTTATGATGAAATTTCATGACAATAAAGTAAAATTTCAGGTCCCCAAATTAGTAGACCTATTGATATCTTCATATACTTCACTTGTTTGGCACTAAGAAAATTATGATATAATGAAAGTAAATAAACAAAATGCAGGTTGTCAGTATGTAATCGAAGCAGTTGAAAGCTGGAAAAATACGATGGAACCTACACAAAAGTAAACTTATGTAGCTGGCGATGATGTTTAAGTATGGAGAGTAACAAATGGATTACAGTTTTAAATCGGAAGTACCATAATAATAGAACGAAGTAAAATCAGTAGGTAAAATTGAATGTGTATTAATTGATAGTAAGAAATCACAATGTGGGGTCTTGACAATTTACTAGCTCCTGTCTTTATGCATAATGTGTGGACATTTCAGGATCCTTACATTTTACGAATAGTTACACAGTCTACTTTGGTTTGGTCTGTTGATTCTTGTGGTCAATCCCTGCCAAATCTTAATACATTTGTGAGAAGGAGAGATTATTTCTCTTGCTGATTCCCTGTGACTGTGAATACACTCTTATGCAAAATACGGTGACATGCAAAACCTTGATGATTGAGCTCGCCGTTCACACAGCAATGAAAAAAGAAAGAACACCACCATGTTGTGATCTAGTGTAATAATGCTTGTGGTGCCTGTAGTTGCTTCACAGTTTGTGTGTTGTTTAAATGGACAGGCATCAGAACACTAGATAGAAATCATTTTTATAGCAAATGTGATATTTCTGTGCGAAGCTTATTTCTCCTCGCAAGACTCTTTCCACCACAATATAACAAGCAGCTCTAGAATTGTTATCTGTGGCAATGTGGCCCATGCAATATTCATCCCTTGTAAACAACAATGCCAATCAATAAAGTACTCTTTAGCACGCATTACCCAGTGGCACAAAACGATTGGAATCTTGTTTTCCCTTTCAGTCGAGTGATATATTTGCTTGAACTCTGATCGTTATATTTGCAGAGCAAATATTGGCCCCTCTCATGGATGCACTTAGTTTCAATTGCCCTAAACACTGGAGTGTCAAATTAAAGCCATTAGTATCATATCATCATTTTTGCTTTGATGGCATTTAAAGTGGGTGTAATTGTGACAACTGTAGATGTTCAGAATTATTTGGAGTGATCTAGTCAACAGTTAATTATATTTGTGGAGAATAATTATGTTCTGTTGATTGCATCTGTTGTCTTTGCAAGATATGAAAACATTGTGCCTAAAAACTTGATGAAATTACAGTTTGACATCTGACAGAAATTAGCACACCTTTCTTTTACAAAGAAACAAACTATACTTTCAATAAAACAATATTTATCAAGATATAGCCATGCTCCTACATATTGTATTTCTTCATAAAGAGAATCATTCCTAGTATTTGCAAACTTTTAACTTGGCGCCCTCTAGTGGTAGAAAATGGGTAAGATGTTCCATTATGCACACTTTAAAGACAGGTCTGTACAAAGTAGTCAGAATGGTGCACATAAAGAATTACAACCTCAAGAGTTTAGTCAAAAGAACCAGGCACTCATAAACAATGTACATGCTAATTGTACTAATGGCCATAATATGTATCACAAGTGACCTTTTTTTCACATTACCAGAGTGTACTATGACTTAAAGGTTGTGTATTCCTTTTGCAAACGTCACCAAAATTTGCTTTGCTGCAATCGTCTCCCAGCATTATTTGTGCAATCTTGTGGTTATACACATCAGAGTTTTATCAAAAGAGATATGAGAAATCAACCCCATGTTACTCCAGAACACAGTCTCTTTTTATATGAAGAATGATGGTCGTAATTTTTAATTTTTGTTGGAATAAATTCACTGGAAATCTTTAGTATTGTTTCCCCCTTTATCCCTAGGATCAAAATCTGAGCAGTTTCCGGTTTTTTGTGTAGTGTCTCTTGTAACTGCAATAAAGGGAATGCATTTGTGAAGACATAGATGTGCTTTGTACTGCTGAAACATGAACAGCACTTTAGTTAATACCTATAAGTTTTTATGTGTTGATATTCTCCTGATCATTTTTTCCTGAACACTTTACTGACGGTCTATGAATGTGCTCGAGTTGGGAAAAAAAAAATCATGTCAGGGTACCTGTGAATGCATCGAGGGGTTTGCCAAGTCTCTGAAGTCATTCACCGGCCCCCCGAGGGTCCCTCGCAATGTCTCAATCAGATAGGAGATCACTCGGCGACAGCTGCCTCATTGTAGTAGACCGTGTGAAGTGGGTTAAATGAGAGCTTTGGTGTGAACGGGGTCTCTCCTTTGAATCTTGTCAAGATGTTGCATGTTTCCCACATTAATCAAAGATTTTATCCAATTCCTTGCATTTAATGACTCCAGTGCAATTTCATAGCAACCCCAGAAAAAGAGAGAGAGAGAGAAAAGAATAAACGGAAGAGGTAATTTTTTGCCATTTGTAACCTTGCAAATTCATATCCTGAAAATAGCCCTGACAAGGACAGAGTCCTAATGTCATTTCTATTGCTGCAACTGGTAATGATGATGTTCGAAAAAGAATGATTGTTATTCACATTCTAAACTTATGACAACAAAATTATCATAACAGTAGACAATGAAATGTTATTCTGATATTAACATTGAGAAGAAAAGGCACAGGAAAATGGATGCTGACAAGAAAACTTGATAAAAAAATTACCACACACACAGAGAAAGACAAGGCATAAAGTACATGGATTTGTTTGACGGTTTGGTTTGGTTTGCTTAGGATTGTTTTGTTGTTTTATTTCTGCATTGAAACACAAAGAAAATTATAGATAAGAAGATATTTTAACAACATGACACATACAGGCTGTAGTGCATACATAACTGAATATTGACACATTGTGGATACATAACTGAATATAAAGTGCAGTGACAATATAATAATATAATGAAATTATGAAGCGATATATTGTTATATCCCTTACATAGAATGTTAATAACATTTCCATGTAATGATGTCATTAATCTTGTGGAAATAATAATTGAGAAACCCAGGAGACCTCCATCATATATGGTTGCTTGATTTCATTAAGTTAAGTGATAGCAGTAGTAACCATGCATTGAAACGCCCAGAGATGGTTGTAAATGGGAAACCTTGATATCCACTTTGTGAAACAGACAATGCATCTTGCAAGCAATAATGAAATTAATAATGATAACATCTCCCGTGAAAAATGTTCGTCTTTTCTACCCAGTGCAGTCTACAGCGTTAGCGTCGCTGTCCCTGAATGCTATGCCATTATGGTAATTCACCATTGCTGGTAATTGTTATTAACTTGACTTTATTTCATTCTCCAAGGTAAAAAACAAACATTCATTACACAATTTTCAAAGGGATGATGGCATTGAAAGTTTTATAAGCAAATTAAATAAAACAAGAGCATGCAGTATGATTAGGAGAAATTGAATACTGTACGAGCTGAAATTTTCGCGTACAGATATTTTCGCGAATTGGTCCTTCGAGGACATTTTCGCGTGTTCTCAATTTCACGGTTGCAAGGGTCTAACTGAACTTACTTATTTGCGCGTTGTTATTTTCGCGTGTTGTTATTTTCGCGATTCAAAGGTGATTCGCGAAAATTCGCGAAAATAAAACCACCGCGAAAATTTCAGCTCGTACAGTAGTGTATTATATCAGTAAAAGCCTGTGTTGTTTGGCAGGCTGGTACAGCCATATGATATTAATGGATATTTGAAACTCAATATTTTTTTTTTTCATTAGCTTGCATATGTGTGCATGTTTTAGATGTGTGTGGGGGGATTATTTTTTTAAGCATCAGACAAAAACATGAAGCTTACACTTGGTTTTGGTCAACTATTTGCCCATCTGGCTCAAGAGGGCAGAATAGATTAAAAAAAAATAAACAAAAAACTTTTGTCCAAGGATGTACACAATTTGGTAGAATCTTGCTGAAGAGTACATTCACCTCTGTTCTATGCTCCAAAAATCATATGAATCACTGATAGCATATAATACACATGTGTACATGTGATGGAAAACTACCATCTATTAGACAATGTATTCATGTATTTTGTTGCAGTGAACCCCCACCCCCGTTGTCATATATGTGGGACCACGTGTTTGAAGAAGCCATGAGGTCATTTACCTAATGAGGTAGCAAAATTACAAAGAACTCTTATCTTTGACAGACAATCAGATATCTGATTAAAAAAAACCTGCAACAAGCAAAAATGACAATGCCACAAACAAAGATATAAATTGCAAAAAATTATCCATCCCTGATAAAGTACAACATATGGTGAGTAGTGGTTCAATCAACTTTCATGTCAGCGATTTACATGAATTTGCTTTTTGAGTCCTGTTCTCCTTTCGCTTCTGCATGATACCACCTGTAATCAGCTTGGGTATTTTCGCAGAATTGTCGTAATTGCAGTGGCCCAGAAACGATGCAGAGTGCACGGATTGTGCAGTCAGTGGACAAGAGAGGGAGACAAATAAGCAATGGCAGGCACCATTTACATTTACATGAGAGAATGTTTGACTTTTACACTTGCTGTGCATTGTTTGCTGATCGGCACGTGTGCTGGAGTGCTGGAAACTCAATGTCAGTGAATTGAGATAGTGTACTCCTCATAATCCCTATGTTATTACTGTGGCCTATATATCATTTGAGGCACATTGCTACTCCTTTGCGGGCTTGCTAGACTATAACTCGGCCAAATTTGAATTGAAATGAATTACATTTATTGTCCATGACAGAAATTCATCGTTCACTGGTTGATATTTTTACAGAGTGCATGCATAATTCTTGTATAGCATATAACTTCATGACATTGCAGTCATAATACAGTGATGCAAGTTACCAAAACATATGGTACATTAATTATTGCACAGTCAGGCACATGTACACTTGAGACTGATGTGAAAAAACATTTAAAATATATGTATGAAGGAGTACTCCAAAGTGCTGTCATTGAGAACCCATCAAACTTGAGTCATTTCAAATACAATACTTATCATTAGATGGATTTGATGAGTTCCTGAATGCTCTTTAGAAAAGCATGGCAAGTTAAATAAAGGCCCTGAGCACACAAAGGGAGAATGGAGCAATGCTACACCAGGAATATTAGGAGTGGTATAATTTGTATATTAAATGGTAGTCATGGTGTCATGACTATGATAGATGTAACATAACACATTCTTAGTACATGACACAGTCCATGTATTTTCAATTGATTTATTCATCATTACTGCGGTCATTGGTCGAAGTCACCAACAGTGCATAAGTGTTTTTTTTTTTTTTTTTTTTTTTTTACTAGAATCATTTCTTTCATGTCTGTTCACCGTACTACCATGGTAACTTCATCAACAAAGTTGAAATCAATCTTTGCGAAGTCTGCATTCAGTGTTCTTGCTTGATAGCAGATAAGCGATACATTGCCATCAGGGAAGATTTGAACCTGCATCCCTTTGATCCCAGTGCTGTACATCCAAACCAACATACCAAGGGGAAATCCCTCTCACTTCTATTGAACCTTATGAGTTCTTATCTGTCTGTGTGACATTAGTTTAGGTGATGATTTATTTGGGAAGTTTGTGTCTAAGATTTCTTATGCATTTTTGTGTTGTGTGGTGTGTGAGGATAGCAAAACCTTTTTGATGATAGCATTAATAATGATACTGATAATGAAAATTATGATATTGATAATCATTATCATAAGAAATATGAATAATGATAATTGATAGTTGATAATAATAGTAATAATGATAGTGACAATGATTATAATAATAATAATAATAATAATAATAATAATAATAATAATAATAATGATAATAGTGACAATAGTAATAATAATAATAATGATAACATCAATAAGAAGACGAAGAAGAAAAAGGTACATACATTGTACAAAATGCACACAGGCCCTGCAATTGTTATTCCTTCAGCATTGACAGACACTCATTCATATACCTACACAATGTATATCAAGTGAAACAAGTGAAAAGGCCTTGCAAAATACGTATTTACTGACTAAGACTTGAACCTAGGACTTCTTCTTTCAAAGTCTGGGGCTTATCCACTGTACCACAGGTACTCCCCCCAAGTTTTCTGTCATCTCACCCAGTCCTACTGACAATTAAAGGTGCCAATCTTGATGTACCTTGGTGAGTCTATCATCACCAGGTGCCTGTGATACAAATAACCCTCCATCTCACCGCAGCTATCTAATGCAGATGGGAACATTTTGGTACCCCTCTTCCTGCTCCCCCCCTCCCCCCTCTCCCCCCCCCCCAGCAGCTGAAACAAAAACAAAAACAAATACAAGTACAAAAGAAAATGGCTTACTGTGCAGGCTTGTAATTACAACTGTTCAAATTGCGATAATTGGCTGATAATGAGAATGCTTCCTATTTGCCCAAACAGTGGGAGCCTAAATGAAGACACCCGCACGAAAAACTGTTTCCACATTCTGGGCCCTGGCTTTGTTTAGGTTTTTGTTTTTTCTTTTTCTTAATCCAAGCTGAAGTTTATCGCAGGAATGCAGCCATGGGAATCGAGCAGAAGGATCTAGGCAAGCAATTACAGAGAGAATTGATTTTAATTTGCCATGCCAATCATGCCAAGGTTGGATATTACATGCTCGGTGGAGTTCCGATCAGCATTGTTCTGTTTTCTCAGGTACTGTACAGCATGACCCTGTGACATAGTTTTATATTTTGGTCTTGATTAAAATTATCCATGATATATATATTTTTTTTTGGTCCCATAAGTGTATTTTGCTTTCCATATCAAACTTTGCTTATAAAAAGAAAAAAAGGTAAAATTTTCTATGTAAAAACAGCAGAGTTTCCACTTCAAATCAAATCATGCTGAAGGAAACTGTCATAATCTAATACAGTGTATGTCTTGAAATGGCTGCTGTATAGGGACACTGTAGAATTGTTTTTGCAGAGTTCGGTTGAGTTTTAAATTGCAACGAAATATTCATTTCATTTTGACCTATGAGTTCCGGAGATAGATTTGTGCATTGGAGCAAATACTCGGCATGTCCATGTGGTTTTCTCATTTCTTCAAGCAATAACAGTTAAGGGAGATTGTTTTCTTACAAACCAATTTTCCCCCGTGTATTCATTTGTGAGAACACAGCTTCTCTTTCCACTTTTGAGTAGTAGCATTTCTCAGGTCTATGGGACATTTAAAGGAACTATATAAAGCAATTATACATGTTGAGTTGTTTTGATTCATGATACCCTCAACATCGCTTATGTGGCCAAATGAGTATCTGAATGTGTCATATATTTTATGATAGTTTTTATGCTATTTTTTATGCCTCCGCCATGAAGTGGTGCCGGAGGCATTATGTTTTCGGGTTGTCCATCCGTCCTTTCGTCCGTCCGTCCGTCCGTAATGAATTTTGTGGACAGGGTAACTATCAAAACCTTTTGAGGTATCCTAATGAAACTTGGCATGTATGTGTATTAGGGGGTGAAGTTGTGCCTATCAACTTTTGGTTGCACATGCTCAAGATCAAAGGTCAAAAGGTCAAGGTCAAATACATAAAATTTCATTATTTCCATCATATCTACGCAATGCCTGAAGATATTTTCTTGAAACTTAGTGTATACATGTATTACCCAATTAACATTCTCTGGTAAAAGTTTGGGTCATGAGGTCAAAGGTCAAAAGGTCAAGTAAAAATATTAAAACTTTACTTTTTAGTCTCTGTACCTTGGAAATTGTTCAAGGTATCTTCATGGAACATAGTATATATACATGTACTGACTGGCAGTGATTATCTAGAGAATTTAGGGTTCATGGGGTCAAAGGTCAGGGGTCAAAGGTCAAGTGCAACACTTCAAAATTTTATTATTTCCTTCATGTTTATGCAATGCCAGCAGGATAATCTTCTTTTTTTACACTTGGTGTATTTGTGTATAACCTAATAGAGATTCTCTGGACAGTTTTGTTTTCTTTTGTTTTTGCTTCAAAGGTCAAAGGTCAAAGATCAAGTGAAAGGGCTGAACTAAGTTTTCCTCCATATCTCCGAAGTGGCTCAAGTTATCTTGAAACGTACTACATATTTATGCATGTTCTGCCTGACAGTGATTATCCTATGAATTTTAGGGTCAAAGGCCAGATGAAAATGGTAACAATTTACTATTCAAATACAGAAATTGCACTTTTTCTCCATACCTTGAAAAATTACTCAATGCATAAAGGTATGAATGGGTCAAAGTCAAGTTAACATCCTTAAATCCCAAATACATGCTCTCCTATTCATCCAACTAAACCTAGGTCAAGGAAGGTGAACATTCAACACATTTGTGACAAACTTGTCATTTTAATATTTTGCCAATTTTGTGAAAATGTAATTACACATTTTCCACATACTATCTAGACCTATTAGGAGAATCATGCAATATGGCGGAGGCATACCAGTTGCCATAGCGACATTTCTAGTCTTCAATTTACGTAGATACACCCACAAAAAACCCCCAAAAACTTTCAAATCAAGATTCTTCCTGTGACATCATTTGTCAAGCATTGCTAAAGTTCTAAAATGATTGACAGAAGATATGGGAATGCACCTTTCCCTAAACTGAGCAAAGCTTGCATGTTTCCATGTTATGAATATGATTAACAAAAGATTGCAGGATGACATGCAAGTTATGTCAGGTTTACGGAAGGTGCATGCCAATGACCCCGTTTACAGTGCGAGTGCGAGCCCACCTTCATTTCAGTGTAAAAGCGCAAAAGGCCAAATGCGAGGCCAAAATTGGCCGCGCATTTGGCCACGCTCTGGAGGTGGTCTCGGCCACAGCCGAGCCCAGCCTTTTCTCAATGTAAACGCAAACTGGGCCAAATGTGCGGCCAATTTTAGTCTGGCTTCCAAACCCTCTGCCTGTACTATTTAGCTATTCAGGATATTAACCCCCTCAACGTCGAAAACTAGTATAATTTAAGGTGGTTTTGTCCTGCATAGGATTTTTCCTTTGGCAAAGGCCTTTGACCCAACGGCGACTTCGTCGCCATGGAATTCATTTGGCAAAGGGTCTGAAAATCAGACAATACCAAATTGCGTTTGTTTACAAGCAGAGCGCCGCTACGACAAAATATTGAAAGGTTTGAATCAAAAGTGCGGCCGAGCCTGGCAGTGTAAACGGACAAAATTGCGGGGCTCGGCCTCGCAATTGAGGTTGGGCTCGGCCATGGCTCGGCCGCGGCTCGGCCCAGCCCGGCACTGTAAACGGGTCCTAGTCTTTTGTTAATCATATTAGTATTTTAGTAGTAATGAATTATGTCACTGACAGAATCTTGGTTTGGAGGTTTTTTGTGGGCGTATCCAACTTGAGTAATCCAAAGATATAGTAAAAATGTTAATATGAAATATTTGGCACATATTTAAACATATTTTTTTTGGACACATGAATGACGATAAGGGTATTATAAATTCTTACAAGTCAACATGCATTTACACTGCATAGTAGTTCCTTTAACCTGTTCTTCCTGCAATTTTCCGAGAGCCTTCAATGTCCCCAGACAAGATTCTTTTTGCCCGTGGACAAAGAATGGACAGGTTGGTAATCAGCCTGTGCAAAAGCAGTTTTAAGCAGTACATTCCCTTTCCACAGTCAACCGCATGTGCTATTGAACAACGCTAATCATTGATTAGACATGAGATATGAATAGAGCATGCGCTCTTTTTTTGTTTTGTTTTGTTTTTTGTTCCACAAAAGGACACCTGAATGGGGTCAGCATAAGTCAAAATCATTGGGCTGACCCTTGACTGCTATTTATGTCTTCATACGAATTTCATAGCAAAACAAGTGCACTGCTATGTTGGAAAAGGTAAATTAGACAAAAATACACAGTTTGATACAGAAAATGAACACATTATATTGATAGAAGAAATTCTAATCTTTCAATCAAAGCCATTTTCTGGTCAGCATGGCACAAATAAACATGAATTTTGGCCACAAATGTAAGCACTCTTGTCTACCTTTTGGGAACTTGATATACCAGGTTCCCATATGAGTTGATGCTACTCACACGGAACGGACCAAGAGTGGGGCGGAATGTCAAACAGTTTTCCAGTGACGTCTGTTGTCTTCTTGCTTGGTAAAAAGCGGATGACAAAAAATATTCACAAACTAATTCCCTTGTCTCCATTTCTCTGGCAGTAAAATTGTCACTATTTCTCTTGGGAGGGGAAGGAGGTTAAAAAAAGAAAAGTACTGAGTCATGAAACTCCGCAAGTTGGAAAGAGAGGAATGCATTTCAAAGTTGAAATATTCACAGAAATTTTCCTTTAATAAAAAATGGAGAGATTGTTGGAGACTACAGATCACCATCACAGTTTGCAGAACCCTACACATGCACAGCAAAAGAACAGACAACATGAATTTAGTTATTATGTAATGCTTGTAGTGTAATCTTTTCATATACCTCTCTCTTTTTTTTTCTGCATCCAAAACTTCAAATAAGCACCGATGAGAATTCTTGATTCCATTCAGTAAGTCAAACCTCCTCTCTTCCACTGAAATCTGCTTAAGAAGGGATTAAGCTTTGCTCCCTCGTTGGTGCTTCCGAGGCCAGACAAGATTTTGTGGTTGCCTCGGTAACCATAATTCCTACCAAGGTACATGCGAAATCATCTTAGGTTTCTAGGTGTCAATGACCTCTGAATGGAGATGCAGCTCAGTAATTTCACAATAGCATTACACCTAGAACTTTAGCTTTTGTGCATTTTTGTTGTTGTTGTTGTTATAGTGCCTAAACATCATAAGGTTTCACATTTTATCACTGTGTTAAAATGATCTCTATGCATGTTTTTGACTGTACAAGCAAACAATGTGCATCCTGAATTGCCAAGTTACAGAAACTACCAAAACGGGGTAAGATTGAGTTAAATTGAATATTTTTTATCATTATTTTTTTTAAAATAAATTTACTGGACACTTAAGATAATTTGCCAGGAGTATGAGACTTAGTAACTTAATAGTGTTCACCCCCTAAACCCAAGCACTTTTTTTTTCACACTTTCATCAACAACAACAACAACAACAACAACAACAACAACAACAACAACAACAACAACAACAACAACAACAACAACAACAACAGCAACAGCAACAGCAACAACAACAACAACAACAACAACAACAAAAAACAGTGACTCACTATCTTATTCTCAAAGCTTTGTTTGTTAACTAAACTTTTTACACAGATTTTTCAGTGTCAACACCACCACCTCGCAATTCTGTACAGAGTCTGGAATTTCCCTCACCACTTTACCCGTTTATTCACTTTCCAGCAGAGGGTTTACCTGTAATGACATTGCGCATGAATTTGCCTGATGACGTTGTTGCCTTTAATACAATGGCGGATAATTCTCCGCAGAAATCCCAGGGGAGCTGGGCAATAAAGCTGAGCTGAACTGACCAGCCCCGCTACAATAATTGCTCGCGGCTATTAAACATGGACTGACCCAAACTTGGCTGTACCTGGCTGCCAATCTTACGACCACTGTTTTCCCACCATGCATTTCACCTAATCCATATAATAGACCGGTTCTCCCCCCTTGCATGTATTTTTTTAATCGGAAGCGATTCCCCGGGTAGCCTTCTGTATCAACACGGATGTGTAGATGTATGCCTGTTTTCGCTGCTGCCCCATTTGTCGCCGTGTGCTGATAACGAGAAGCAAGCTGCACAGTGGGTTTGTTTCTCCCGCTGGGAGACAAGTACGAGGGCTGGGGGAGAGACGATCGATAATGCAAACAAATTCATCAGTGTCCCATGCAAAGAAGATGGCAGAAAGAAAAAAAAAACAGGAGGTAAAGAAAAATTTCAGTACAGAAGTATAGTTGTAGTTTCGGAAGTTTTTCATTCAGTGTGGCCCAGCTTCATAATAAATTTGTTGTACATAATCCTCGTGTGTGTGTGTGTGTGTGTGTGTTTGTGTGTGCGTCTTTCTGTGCTTGTATGGGCTCTTGATTTTGCCTCTGTTCAAGCAATTATACCAACCTATTTTTTTCTTTTTTTTGGCTATGTAATGACATTGATTTATTTTGTATTACATTGAGTTCATGTAATCATTGTACTGTGTATTTTAATTTTTCTTTTTGGTCAGATTTAAAATACATCTGAGAATAGAAATGAATTTTCATATGTTTACATCTTTGTTTGCATTTCACAAATTTGTGAAATTAGTGCTGCATGTCTTTAGATATAAGATCAGTATTAGTGTTGTAAGTGCAGTGACAAATCCAGCTCATGGAATGATGGCCGACATGACAGAATTTTTTATTGAGAAAATGAATTAGGCAGAGCAAAATAAACTTTTGTTCCTCTTTCATGTCATCTGAAATGATATTAATGATCTTGGATAACAAGCTTGAAAAAAAATATCTGTTGTCTTTTTATTGGACCTCCATCATAAAAGATGAGTAAAATTGAACGTTAGTAAGGATCAAGCAGTACACATTCTACCAGTGAGAGTCAAACTTACAAGATGTGGCTCAGTTTTAATTGCTATATATCTCTCGTCATGACACGTATGAATAATGAATCAAGGCCATATAGTCATAAATCAAGGCTGGTGAATTTGACTTGAGCTTTTCAAATGTCTTTGGAGGGACTTTTGTATGGATAAATCAAGACATGTCTTTCCTTGTTGGCATGGGTATGTCTGAACACTCGATTGAGCATTTTACTTAAAAGTCACGAGAAATGAACCATGAAGCTACGTTACCATGACTCACAGGTTTGTGGTTCTGGCAACCACCAAGCAGCCCTCGACATCTCGGCTAAGAGAAGAGTTGGGTAAGGGAAGAGAAGAGAAGGCGGAGTAGTGGTCTGTGGCCTAACGGAGTAAAATGTCTTTCCTCAATTGGGCGTGAATTAATCCACCAGCGGTGGAGGGAAAAAAGAAATGCATTACCTCAGTGCGGAGTCCAGTGCGTCTCCCAACGCCAAGCGAAGCTTGCACAGACACAGCGACGCCGAGCATGCCTCAGTACGCATGCCGGCGCAATGACACGCATGCATTCACCGAGCCCCATTGGGCTGTGGCCTAAATTTTGCCATGCTTGTCATCTTTGCCCCCTTCCTTTACATTGGCCCACTTTCCCCTTGCGATGGCTCTGTTGTAGCCGGACGCAATCACGTTATTACTAATCAATAAAAAGAATCTCTAGCTTGCTGTCTGCGCTGAGCCTTCGGTTATAATGTTGGGGGGGTCTGGCCTTCACGTACAAGAAAAGCTGTGCAAATTTCATTGCTAGCGCCATTTTGTCGCTGACACATTTTTCGGACAGATTGAACATGATATCGACCGTGAAATCAACTGAGTAAATATTTGGCGCTTGTTTAACAGTTTACATAGCTTTGAGCATGTCCCCCTGTGTGTGCGTGGTGGGACTTATTTGACTGTTACCAAATGGGTGCCGAGGAGACTCTGTGAGAGAGGAAACATCCAAGCAAGACACTCACAGAACGTTAGACATATAAACCAAGATTCTTACACCCCAGCACATTCCTAACTCATCTATTTAGCTTTGTACCAAAGACCCGAGCACGTAAGAGGTCGCTTTCATTCACCCTTGAGACACCTTTACATATGCTTGACTTAAAAAAGGGAAGCAGACAGCATCAATCCTGTCCTTGAGGATGGCAAAAAGTAGAGTAGACCTCTGCTTGTATCGTATTAAAGATTTTGCCGCCCCGGAGGATCGCATCAGATCACATTCGGTTGGGTGGATGGAGGAACAACATCAGCACTGTTTTGTAACATGGGCCTGCATCTCTTAAAGGGGCTAGCTGAGTGAAATGCTCAGTTTCCACAAACTTTAATGCCTACAATACAGGGTTGTTTCTTTGTCATCAATGGTCAACAAGATGCTATTTCATTATCATTATTTTATTGTTTATTTTATGTTGTTTTATTATCGTTATTATTATTGTTATTATTATTGTTATTATTATTGTTATTATTATTATTATTATTATTATTATTATTATTATTATTATTATTATTATTATTATTATTATTATCATTGTTATTATTATTATTATTATTATTATTATTATTATTATTATTAGTAGTAGTAGTAGTAGTAGTAGTAGTAGTAGTAGTAGTTGTAGTAGTAGTAGTAGTAGTATTAGTAGTAGTAGTAGTAATAGTATTTTTAAGTATTGGTTATATTCATCTCAAATTGATTTTTAAATGTGACATTCTTTCCCTAGTCCAAAAATTTCATTCATTCATTTGCTTTCATGCATTTATTAATCTATACTGTAAAATCAATAAATTTTGGTGTGCATAAGACTTGTGTCACTTTTGTGAGGCGCTAAGACACATGTAAGTAAAATACACATGAAAGGTTTTGTCTACACAATGCATGGAATGCCAGTGGCAATTCGTTAAAGTTTCATGCCGTGAAAAAGGCCACTGGCTCCAATTCTCAAAAGCTTCATGCTGCAAATGTGTCTGATATTACAGTATTACAGTGTATTCATTATTTTTGTTTTATCAATTGGTTTATTGTATTTGGTGGGGTTGCATAACATGACATTTTTCACCTTCCATGAGGTAAAGAAGAAGTGATAAAACATGCTCTTACACTGTCAATCTACTGTACCTATTGCCTCAGACATACATGGTAATTTCTCATAGACTACAGATGGCACATCCAATTTCAGTAAGCAACGGGTGAGAAGTAATAACGTGTGCTTTTTTCTTTGAAATTTCAAACTCTTGTACTATATACAAGGTAATGCATTGTTGAATTAACTCATTTCACATGAAGCCCAAAACGTCTCTCTCTTCCCCCCCCCCCTTTTTTTTTGTGGGGGGGGGGGGGATTTTACGACATGATCTGATCATTCGGTGCGACATAGGTACTTCATTACAAAACTTTCTGTAGATTCTCAATGAATTCTGATTGTGTATGGGTACAGGTAGAAGGGGCAGTGTCGTAAACAGGTGGACTGACAATCAGTACACGTACGTCATAAGATGTATGGTACAGTGTCTATACATAATGTAATTCCTGAATGAAATTATGTGGAGATTTCCTCAATATGACCGCTTGTCAATATGCTGAGAGCATGTGTCAGAGCGTTATTGAATTTGTGGCTAGATGCAAGACGTTGTCACTGTCCGACATGCTATTCTTATATCTGGGGCTATTGATCGTAATTAAGTTGATGCCACATGCATTATTGCTAACACTGTACATTGCAAGTGGGACAGGATGTCTCTTTAATAGCATGACAGGTCTTATGAAGTAAAACTCAAAACAGATCAGGTCAGACTGAATTCAGGTCATATCAAGTGGAAGCAAACAGATCGAATCAGATCAAATTCAGATTATATCAAGTGGAAGTCAAACAGATCAGATCAGATTGAATTCAGATCAAATTCTAATCATGTAAAGTGGATGTCAAACAGATGGGATCAGATTAAATTCAGATCAAATCAAGTGGATGTCAAACAGATTGGATCAGATTAAATTCAGATCATATCAAGTGGACATCAAACAGACTGGATCACATTAAATTCAGATCATAGTGAATGTCAAACAAATCAGATCAGATTATATTCATATCAAATTCAGATCAAATCAAGTGGAAGTCAAACAGATCAGATCAGATTGAATTCAGATCATATCAAGTGGACGTCAAATAGATCGGGTCAGATTAAATCCAGCTCATATCAAGTAAAAGTCAAACAGATCGGATCAGATAGAATTCAGACCAAATGAAGATCATATCAAGCAGAATTCAAACAGAAATCTGATCATGTTAAGTTGTTGTCAAACAAATCGGATCAGATTAGATTCAGAATCTTTGCTTTAGCAAAATTTGAGAAATCAAAATTAAAATTAAGTAAAATAAGAACTTTCCCTACCAATGATGGAGGTACAAGGTAGACTCTATTAATTTGAGTGAAATACCATTCACCCTGCTTCTTTTAGTTGTACTAGATGTGTATGAGGATCGTTGGAATGATACATACTGTATGTGGGAGGATACTAGTGATATATGAAACTCGTGTCTTTCTAACATATGATCCCAAGTTCAAATCCCAACATTTCTCATGACTTTGCTGAAGACGTTTGATTTGATTGACAGCTGCAGCTGGAAATGTTACAGATTGTCGCCGGTCACACGAACCGACGAATCCCTCGGGTTTGCGTAAGAATGACAATTCGAGAAAATCGCGTTTGAAGTTAACCCATTTTTGACTTATGGTTGCTACACTTTCATGTCTATAATTTCCAATTATTTTTGTAGTACATCAGACTTCAATTCTTGCTCTAACTTGTGAAGTTTTTATCGAATTGTATTGTTAACAAATAAGCGGGAAATCAACAAATAAGCGGGAAATCGTCAAAGAGCTGCATGCATGTATTTTCGGTCTGCAAAGAACGTTGTAATTTTCCATTTGTGTCCATATGTACATGTACATAGAGCGTTGTCAAATGTTGTCAACACATGTATTACATAGTATGCGCACTGTGCGTGCGGTCAATGAACTGTTGAATCTCAAAAATTACATGCAAGTCAATGCGCACTGATTCGTCGGTTCGGTGACTGCGCGTACGCGCATACTAGTACGCATGGTCACCGAACCGTCGAATCGCCTGATTGTTTAACACACGCGTCTATGGGGAAAACAAATAATTTTCACAAATGGAATTACATACTTCTACAAAAGTGATAACTACTTAAAAATTACACCGAATTACACACTGAGAATTTCAGAATATGTAGTATGGAATATCTACTATCGAAATGATTGAAAATCTCAAAATCGAAAATTTGACCCAAAATCGAGTGATTCGTCGGTTCGTGTGACTGGCGACGAGATGTGTACCACCACATAATTATGTGGTAACCCAAAGTGTGATCACAAATTATTGTGTCAGTAGTGCGTGTTATGAAACACATCTGCCATCAGCTACCATCTTGCTTGCCAGTGTAGAGTTTGCAGTCCACCTTTCATATCATTTCACGTTCAATATACGCTCTCAAGTTCTGGCAGGAAGCTTAGACTCTGTAGCAGTGAAAAGAAACTCAGACTCTGTAGCAATGAAAAAGAAAGAATGAGATGTCAAAGAGGAGAAAAGGGTGAGAAAAGAACCCCTATCACCCCCGAAGGTAAAAATGCAAATTGCGACACGGGAGGAGCCAGGGTGAAGCAGCAATGGATGCAAATTGGCCAGACTTGGGAGGAGAGAGAGAGAACATCCCACGACTGGGAGAGGGTGGCGTGCTACCGGTAATCGAGTGTGTAAATTCCGCCTCTTAATCTGATTACGGCCGACTGTGCGAGAGGACTAACAGTAGACCTCGTGGCATCAACCCCAAGTCATCGGGGCCTCTTTCCCTTTGTACTGTCTCTGCCTCCAGCTTTACATTTTCAACTATAGCTACAGATGTTAAGGCATGTCACCTGTTGGAAGCCTTGGTGAAGGACTCTTTTTTTTTTTTTTTTTAAAGCAGGAGTCAGAAATTAGAAGGGAGTTAGAAGCTTTTTGCTGGGACTTTGTTCCTAAATTCTTTATATGGGAATGTTCCCGGGACCTCTTGTCCATAATTGCTAATATCAGAATTGTGTCCATTTCATTCTTGACAGGAAGCAGAACTCAGGCAGCAGATTAATTTCAGTTGTGGTGAGAGAAATGATGAAATATGTACTTGCCATCTTTAATTTGGATATCAATGTACACAATCTGATCCTTTTTTTTTTTATTCTCTTTGGTATTCCACATCAAATCCTCCCTCATCATGCGAGTTGAGTTTCTCCACCAAAGCTGTCACGTCTTAATCTGTTGAGGACGAGTCCCGAGTATACTCGGGAAGCTGTCGATGGGAAATGTGTGTTGTAGTAAAATCAAACCATCCTCAACAGGGTAAAGATCAGTATTGTTTTGCTTATGCCTTTTGTGTTTAACTTCAAAACAATATCTCACTTCATGATTTGTTTATCCGTTTTGTTCTTCTTTTCAGTGGTATGCAGCGTTGTCAAACAGCCAAATGGAGACAGAGTGTCATGTCTTGTGGTGGTAAGTTTAAACCACGTCTTCTGATGACTGTGCTGATTGAGTGGAGGTTGTGAAAGCTCTGCATCAGAGCAAGTTTAACTTGTGGTATATGTGTGAATGGTGTGTTGAAGTTCTGATTACATTCAAATAGTTTAAGAACTGTTCATCATGTATTTGTTCCATATTTTGCAACTCCCTATCAAATGAAAAATTGTGATGTGTATGAATTCCTACTATGATCTTTTCACTGAGTATGTTGCATACCTGTACCTGTCTCTGATCAGTGTGCATGATGGTGGCTTTGAAATAAACTGGAGGAGCATTGAGCTGTTACATGGATATGAAACAGGTACAACTATGTAATGAAAACTTTTTCTGTACATGCCTTTCCCTTTAATTATGGGGCTTGACAGACAGACAGACACAGAAAGAGAGAGAGAGAGAGAGAGAGAGAGAAAGGGAGAGAGAGAAAAAAAACCCAAACAAACTGTGCATTTTGATAGTAAGCACAGCTGGGAATAAAGTGCAACTTCTTGTATTTCAATTCCGCTAATACAAGCTAAATTGCAGAAATTTTCTGCAATTTATGGAGCTACCCCTAAATAAAAGAGACCACTTTGTGTAGCATTGTTCCAGTTCAACTGAATTTCTTCATTTCCATTGAACAAAAAGGCAATACATAATGCAAAGTATACAAGCAAAAAGTAAAGAAGTCCTTCTACAAGAACTAGTACTAAATGTAAATGCGAATTACTTTATAATAGGAGAAAACACACAATGCATAATCTGCAAAAATTACATTAAGAAGTCAATTAAGCAATGGAAAAGAGTGATCCATTAGAAAAAAAAAATCTACTACTTCAGGAAACGGCATTGCTGTTTAACGCAAAGTTGCAAGAGTGGAGGTTGCTAAACACAAACTTACAGATCCTGGGGTTCTGCCCCACAAACTTGCAGCAACCATGAGTACATTGTAGTTAAAGGATACACTCTGCAAGGTTTGCTGCAACCTTATTTTCAACAGTGTTGCAAGCTTGCATGCAACATGTGTCATCTGTAGACTTGATGACAGGCACAACCACTCTCTATTAGCAGTTGGGCTTACATTGCTGCAAGCTTGCTGCAAGCTTTGATGTCAGTAAAGGGTATAAGTGTCTTGTGAATAGACTAGTTAGAGCAGGATGCTGCCATGTATGATCCATGGTAGTAGCTCCCAGGTAAATATCTCAGTTTAGTGGTAATATGACGTATACATGATTAATACAGATATATGATATGTACATGTATGTAGGTATGTATGATATATGTAGTTCTTTAATATATGATTTAGGAATTTCATTCTGAAAGCATGGTATATATCTAATTTTGATTGAATTGTATACAGGTATACTGCAAATACTTTTTTTTTGTGTTTGTGCATATTTCAATTTGTAGTATATGAGAGATGAAAGAAAAAAGAGAATAGAGGAGATATAGTGGTAGAATGAAAATATGTCAAATATCTAACAGTCAAAAAGAAAAAAAAAGAGAAAAGAAGGAGAAGGGATTATAAAGAAATAGAGTGAAAGTGGTTGAAAGACTGGTAGGAAAATGAAAATTATGAAAGAGAAAAAGTATGAAAGTTGCAAGACAGAAGAAAAGATGTTTTACCAGATAAAAAAAGGTGGTGTAGGTATGGAGTAAGAGAGGGAATATATGGCATTTCAATTTAAATTGAAAATACAACAACAGACAAATAATGCCCCATATGAGCTAACCCCTTTCTATTCTTCCTCTCACCACCCTCACCCCACTAGCCACAGTCCTGCACAAATGTCCGCAGGACGCAATCACCGCGGCTTTGTGTTCGCAGCAACTGTGTCTGCCCGACAAAAATATGATTTCACGCCGGCTGGCTCTCCTTCCTTTTCTTCTCTGTTCTCCTCCACCTATACTTCTCTCCTTTTCCTCTCTTATCATCTCTTGCTCGTTCCCTCGCTCTCTCTTTTCCCCTCCCTGAATCCTGCCCGTTGGCGGGACGAAATATGAAATTATAGATTTGATATATCCCCCTTCCTTCCTTTGCCAGTGGGACTCTCACTTTCCTAATTGAGTGCACAATGAAACGAACCACATTGTGAGTTCTGCGTCACCCGGTAAATAGAATGATGAGCAAAGTGCAGGTATCTCTTTCCCCCTCCCCCCCCCTCTTCTTTGTCCCCCTAAACTTTGCCACACTCTTCCATACTTTTTTTGTTGTGCACATCACCATGCTGTTATGTTGGAAGTGCCCGTTAGACGTAAACAAAATCAAGCGATCTGTGAGGACTAGACAGACATTCTGTCTGGCGTTCCATTATTTCATTTTGCTAATGTTTTTGTGTCAGGTTTTTTTGGGGGTGTCGACTCTGTAAAGCTCCTTGTAGGTCATTGGGGCCGGTGTCCTCATGGAGAAAGAACACAAGGTCTATGTCCACTTTTCACTTGAGTTTGTACCAGTCCATCTCTTGTGCTGTATCAAGGCCAAATCTATACTAAAAATCTATATTTGTACTCGCTTTTGCTTTTCCCCGGTACTTATTAAACTAGATCTACTCACCATACCTCAATGCCGAAACTGAACACAAGGTAGCAAATGAAATTTATGGTCTACATTAGTCCGTACTGCAACAAGCGTGAAGTAGGCATACATTGCACCTGCTCGTATCAGCGTGCATTCATTATTGGATGTTTGTTGGTGTACCTGATCCGTCACTTACATTTGCGCAGATGAAATTTGCATATTCTATGTACTAAATATATGCTTAAAACCACCTTTGTGAATTCCAGCCAAGAAGATTCATAAATGGCCTTCAACCATTTCACCCTGACAAAGTTTCACATCTTAAAGTCTCAGAAACTGCAAAATTTAAGGCAATGTGGTTGAAAACTTGCCATTTGACCAAAAATTGAGAGACTACATAAGTGCAATATCATAATGTCCTCTGCACAGAATGATTTGAATTTTAAAACTACAGTTTTGGGGGATAATTTTCCTGGGGATTCTAGATTTCACTTGCTACATGTATTTGAAGTGCTTCTTACATTGTAACTTCAAAGCAAAAGAAAAAATGTAATAGGAATACCCTTACTATCTGAGTTATTTTGTTTACTCAGAGTAGGCCAAGTTGTGTATTACTGGAAAATTGAGAGTAAGGGCAATATAACTAAAAGAAATTTGTAAATAAATGTTCAGCAACTTCATCTTGGCTTTAAAGGGGACTGGTCACTTTTTGTGCAGGGATTAGCACCTGACTGCGTGGTCATCTTCTACAAATTGACCATTACGGTGTAATCTTAGTACCAGTACTGGCGATTCCGTGGTCAGTTGT
The DNA here is from genome assembly GCA_033980235.1 of Diadema setosum. Classification (NCBI taxonomy): domain Eukaryota; kingdom Metazoa; phylum Echinodermata; class Echinoidea; order Diadematoida; family Diadematidae; genus Diadema; species Diadema setosum. The sequence goes on along the minus strand of CM067068.1, from coordinate 36,493,745 downwards.
CGATTGTTTCAGAGTGAAGTCGGCAGTGAAGTATTGTACGTGATGTGACATTGAGCTTTGTCTACTTTACAGGGGCTCATGGAGGATTAGAACAACTCTCCTGTCACAAGTTTGCCTTTTAACCATTTATCTGCAAATGCACTTAGCTGTATCCTGGTAGCTGTATCTTGCCATGCCGGGTTGTAAGTATGGGATTAATTCTCCCCCTACTTCTACCATAATGCCAACTTGACAACATATACCACTTCCAATTTTAAGGCTATCGAAATGCAATAAGTTTCAGGATGCTGATGATGATTGGTGAAGAAGGTAAGCCATCACAGGTAATAATTGGTGAATGAAGCTAATGAGGATTGGAAATGGAAAAAACAGAAAGACTATGTGCAAGCAAATCTTGATCATTGAAATGGGGAGAGAAAGAGATGGCTATCTCGTGTGAAATTAACAAGCACATTGGTGCCTGATCGAAGGAGCAGGAGATGCGCTGTACGGCCGGATTTCCGACGAAGAGACGCGTGTGCGTGGGAATACGAAAGCAACAATGCAAAACAAACATCGCAGGCGTATCCCGTTTCAACTGTGACACCGCCGCCTCCTGCTCCATTCCCGGTCGCACTGCCGCAAATTAACCACCCTAACAAGTAAATGTGTCTCGCATTCCACTTTCATTTTCCGGCTTGGGTACCAGGGAGACTAATTGTTGCTAATGTCAAGTCGCTATCCAAAAGCTTTCATTCCAGATTCTGGCCGTAGTTGTCGGGAGGCCCTGAAGCAAGAAAGTGCGCCTCCGTACTCTCACTTGGTAAACTTAGAAGACTTTTAAAGGGAGCAACTCTCTTTGACAAGTTTCTTTACCTTTAAGTATATCTGTCACTTTGAATCATGCTACACAAGTAGACTACATGGGTCAGTTTCCTGGTAGGCCTGTGTAATATGTGTTTTGGGTTTCACCTTCCATTTAGGAGGAATTTTCTGCCAAAGAATCCCGTCAATCTAAATCTAAAAAGTTTAAAAGCATTGCATTAGGTGAGTGGTGTTGTCTATATTTGTTATACATCTATGTTTCTTCTGTTTACCATTCCCCCCCCCCCCCCCATTTTCTGTCCTTGGGCACGCAAACATGTAGCCAGGGTAAACCAATGCGAGAAAGTTACCAACCTTTGCCTACTTTGCATGCTGCGTAGCTGAAACGGTGACTTGCGCACAGATCTCTACCCCCCCCCCCAACTCTGCCCAACGTCAATTCTCCTGTATGCAGGGCACACACCATCTCCCTGCTCCCGTTCCCCAGTTCAGGTGTTGTGCTTTTATATAAACTGCATTATTTGTTCCCTGGGGAGTCTCAAGCCGTTGTTTGTCAAATGTTTTAGAAGCCTGCCAGTTTGTAGACCTCACAGCAGACAGCTTTGATTCCAGAAGCAGTTTTCTTTCCTGACTCAACACATGGCTACCAGGCACTGGGTGGAGAATGTATGGAAAATCCTCAGAAATCCATTTTCCCCAAAATATGCCCAATTCAAGTGTTCCTTTCTGTCACTCTTTCTTTATTTTTAATTCATTAATATCATTCATATGTTCCAGGAAGGGGGGGGGGGATGATGGACCCCTGTCCATATTTGAGTTGATATTTTCATTTGTTAATCATGTATCTGTCTTTCCCCTTTTTTCTTCCCGGAGTACAGTGTACATTGTCGCTGAGATAATTCAGGTGGATTTTGATTTCATCATATCTGGGATGAGTGTTGAGTGAGGTAATTGACAGACTAGATAAATTGGAGGTGTACGAACAATATTTTCTACAATTCCTTCTCTTAGGTGTCTCAAGCACTTTTCAAGCACTTTGGATATAGCACTGTGTACATAACCATAATTATTATCTTTATTATTATCAGATTGGAGTGAAAGAATTGTTTTATAAACACAGTGGGTATCAACTGGCTTTGTTGTAGCATGAAGTTCTTGAAGTAGCTTGTGATATGCTTGTATTTAAGTCTTGATGTGTATGTGAAAAACATATAAATGGCAAGGGAATACTCGACTGTGAATTTCTGCATAACATATTGCATGTCATTTCTAGTTGAAAGCATCAGATTATATGCAAGTAATCTTTTATGCAGGGGTTTAAAATAACTGTAACATTTTCTGTTTTATATTCTTATTGATAGATCTTCATTGAGGTCAGACTATCATGCATCGGTTATTTCCTTGGAAGCTGAGTTAATATATGGCTGCATGTATCTTCTCGTTTTCTGACGGATTCTAAGTGCACTTTTCTGGACTCTGCTCCAGAATTTCCCCTTTTCTGATTGATGTCCAAAGTCCAGAAATCCCCGTTAAGGAGGACAAACTACCCAGCAAGCGACGGCCCATTTAGAGATTTGCTCGTCCTGGAGTGGACAAAGCCACGACATCCTCCTGCATGCATCCATCCTTGTTGTTTATTTTTTGGTCTGGTCAGCGAGGGCTGAGAGTGCATCTAAAGCCCTCTTAAAACCTCTGGTCCGTGTTCTAAACCCCTACAACTGTGCGTGGCGCGGCTTTAATGATCGACGGCGTCTGTTCTCGTGGTTTTCCGCCTCCTGTGAAATTTGAAATGCCGGTGAATAAAAGCTTGAAGGAGTTTACCCTCCCCCCTTCCGTACCTCCTCTATTTATTCGTCATGAATATTCACGGTGCCCAAATGGTTGTTAAGTGTGTTGGCTACATCGGTGGAAAGGGGACAAGATCCGCCTGGAAACAGGGACAGCCTTCTCGCGAGTCCCTGCCCGAGAAATGGAATGATCCTAATTCAGAATTTGAGCAAGATGTAACAGAGACGTTGCCAAGACACTATTGCGGGTATATATTCCACATCTGTGATTCAAAATACATATGGTAGAGTAGATCAGGGGACTGATGCCTCTTTTTGGTACTGTGCCAACTTACAAAACCACAAAGAGGAGAGGAAAGTAGGAAAAGAAATATATATGTATATATATTATACATCTCACTGTAGAGAGAAAGAGAAATAGAGAGTAGATAGAGATATAGATAGAGAGAGATAGAGATAGAGATAGAGAGATAGGTACAGAGTAGATAGAGATAGAGATAGAGAGATAGATAGAGAGTAGATAGAGATAGAGATAGAGATAGAGAGATAGATAGAGAGTAGATAGAGATAGAGATAGAGAGTAGATAGAGATAGAGATAGAGAGGAGATAGAGATAGAGATAGAGAGTAGATAGAGATAGAGATAGAGAGGAGATAGGGATAGAGATAGAGATAGAGAGTAGATAGAGATAGAGATAGGGATAGAGATAGAGAGTAGATAGAGATAGAGATAGAGAGTAGATAGAGATAGAGATAGAGAGGAGATAGAGATAGAGATAGAGATAGAGAGTAGATAGAGATAGAGATAGAGATAGAGATAGAGATAGAGATAGAGAGTAGATAGAGATAGAGAGGAGATAGAGATAGAGATAGAGAGGAGATAGAGATAGAGATAGAGATAGAGATAGGGATAGGGATAGAGATAGAGAGTAGATAGAGATAGAGAGGAGATAGAGATAGAGATAGAGAGGAGATAGAGATAGAGATAGAGATAGAGATAGAGATAGAGATAGAGATAGAGATAGAGATAGGGATAGAGATAGAGAGTAGATAGAGATAGAGATAGAGAGTAGATAGAGATAGAGAGGAGATAGAGATAGAGATAGAGATAGAGAGTAGATAGAGATAGAGATAGAGATAGAGATAGAGAGTAGATAGAGATAGAGATAGGGATAGAGAGATAAAATGACTAACAGAAATGAATAAAAAAGAAGAAGATAAATAACGAGAAATAGATAGAGAGAGACAATGGGGATGATAGAGAACAAATCTTATAGTATTATGAAACACTCCTGGAAACAACTGTAGCTACATGGCAGATGGATTTTATATATATATATATATATATATATATATATATACTCCTAGATGGCACCTTTCGGAGACAGTGTATAAATTGTGCTACAATGGAGACAATTTGGTATTCCTTTAGTAACATTTATATTGTTCATCGAATTAATACTTTATTCATGCAAAATACTGAAAAAATATACAAATTTTGTTATCAAAGCCCTTTTCGGATTTTAGCGAATTGGTTCAAAATATAGGATTTCCTAGTGTTATTTTTGTCTCCTTTACGTATTTTAACTCCGATTGATACATTAAGGAGACACGGGAAAGAAGCCATATCTTAGGGAGACACGTAAAAGAATTCACACCTTAAGGAGACACGTGAAGAGATTTACATCTTAGGGAGACACGTAAAAGAATTCACACCTTAAGGAGACACGTGAAGATATTTACATCTTAGGGAGACACGAGAAAGACTTCACACCTTAAGGAGACACGTGAAAGGATTCACATCATAAGGAGACACGTGAAAGGATTCACACCTTAAGGAGACACGTGAAAGGATTCACATCATAAGGAGACACGTGAAAGGATTCACACCTTAAGGAGACACATAAAAGATTCACATCATAAGGAGACACGTGAAAGGATTCACACCATTAAGGAGACACGTAAAAGAATTCATATCTTACGGAGACACGTGGAAATAGTTCACATCTTAGGGAGACATTGTCTCCTTAATGATCCACTTTTAGCTTGTCTCTCTGACATGTTTGTAATTACTTCATACCTGGATAACAAGTAATCTTATTCTAGGAGAAAATATGGGTTTTTAAACTTTAGAGTTTTTATATCAACTTGACCCTTTACAAAGAAAAATAACAGGAAAAATAAGGAAATAATTTTGTGTCCCCTTGAGGATGGTGAGGATTCATCTTTCCATGTTTGGCGAGATATTTAGAAACATCTCTATCACATGCTAAAGAGGATAACTACGGGGAATTGAAAATGTTGATGAAAATCGGTTTTGAAAGGACTGAGATATCCAAAAGCAAGGTAAAACACAGAAATCATAACAAAAGTTGTGGCCTTTCGCATTTTATTAGGATCGGGTTTTTTTTTCTTTTTGCATATCTCATCCATTTCAAGGCAAATTTTCATAAAAATAATGATCTGTGAATTCCTCTAAGAATTACACATTCTTTGTAAATATAAGAGGTTTGCAGTGACGGATCCAGAGAGGGGCGCAACCGGCGCACGCCATCTCTCCCCCCCCCCCCCCCCCCTCCCCCATTACTTTTCGGTAAAAACAAAAGAAACAGAAAGAACACAAAAATAAAATGAAACCCGGAAGTGGCACAAGAAACATTAGTTGCGCCCCCGCCCCTTTACAGAATTCCTGGATCCGCCCCGGCAAACTCACTTTCTCTCTCTCTCTCTCTCTCTCTCACACACACACACACACACAATTCGAAACCTGCAGCCTCATCTAATTCACCTATGCTTTACTCATGATTCTCCGCTTTTCTTTTCTTTTTTTAAATGAAACGATGTCATTTTCAAAAGGTGGCAAACAATAGCAGACCACCATTTTGGATATTACCGGTTATTGAGCTGTGAAACAATACCAGCCGAATTCATATGCATTTGTACACTGCTCAGCGAGGGCAGCAAACTCAAATTTCTTGGATTCCTGGTGCATGGCAGTCTTGAATTGCGGACATGCAATTATATTCGGAAATGACTGCGTTTAGATGATCTTATTCTTAGTGTCTTTTTCTTCTGCAAGAAATGCACTTTGTCTGTTGATAAAGCTGAACTGTTTTGCAAGTGTGTGTGTGAACCAACATGCCATGCGGGATGACAAAAGAGAATGACAAAACAGGAATGACAAGATTTTGTGAATAATGCAAGTTCTTATTTGAAATGATCTTTTCAACAGTTAACAACCTTGAAAATGATATAATTGTAAAACTTCAACGGCAATGGTATAACGCAAATCTCTTTTCGTAATTATTTTCCACATCAGCATATGCGGGGAGGGAGACAGCCGGCCCCTCAATATCTTAACAAAGTAAAATATGTGGTCAGCACTATCCAGCCAATGTGGACAAGATTCAGATTTAACGATATCCCTACCTCTACAAACATGTAATTACTGAAATGCACAGTTCTGATTTTCTTGGCTAGCTGAGAAGAAACGTAATCTCCCCCGTCAAATCAGATACAAATCTTTGACCATACAACAGAAGATATATAGCGCCATTTGCTTTGGCGACTTGTCAAGATATCTTATCACACTCTCTTTATTATTAACTTCAATTACCTTCAATATCAACGATGTTATGAAAGCTGTTCATTTGACAACATATGAACACCAAACAGCCAAAGATCGAACAAAACATAGCGGACACAGTGGAAAAGAACATTTGGAAGTTAGGTATAGATTGAAATATTTTGTATTATCAATTAGTTGAATAAAAGACATCTGATAATCATTTACCTTCATCATCAACCTCTGAGTAATGTCAAAGGGTCTCAGAAAACACAGCATGATAAAGACTCAGTGTTATTTGACACATGTAGTGTCAAATAATTTTTCTCAGTCGCAAAATTACTTACAGTTTTACCTTTTCCCCTTCAGGCGCATCTATGACACTGAAATGTATGATAAACTGGCTAGCCACGAATACCACCTGTATTCAATTCCAAAAATGAAATATTGTTCACATGATAGCAGTCTTTGTTCACTGGATTGTTCATTTTACAGAACTTGACATCAAGATCATCACTGCTGGCAAGGAACTTTCATTCCACCCTAATGTTATTTGTATAAAGAATTATCATTCAACTCAATGAAGGTTTACTAAAATCATGTATTGCAGCTAGTGACTGAATTGCACATGTTTGCAAAGGATAGAAAGGTACAAAATGATGAAATTATAATTTCTTATCACACAATTCTAAATTCATTCAAAATAAAGAAATGAAAATCTGGCTTTATTCAAGTTAAACTAGCAAAGTATAATTATAACAATGGAAATGTGAAAAACCTAGAAATGTTGCTAAGGCGACTGGTATGCTTCCGCCATAATGCATGATTCTCCTAATAGGTCGATAGTACATATTGTGGACAATGTGTGATTACATTTTCACAAAATTGGCAAAATATCAAAATGACAAGTTTGTCACAAATGTGTTGAATGTTCACCTTCCTTGACCTAGGTTTAATTGGATGAATAGGAGAGCATGTATTTGGGGATTTAAGGACTTTAACTTGACTTTGACCCATTCATAAGTTTATGCATTGCGTAATTTTTAAGGTATGGAGAAAAAGTGCAATATCTGTATTGAAAAGTACATTATTACCATTTTCATCTGGTTACACATGCACACACCAAGTGTAAAAAAAAAAAAATCCTGCTGGCATTGCATAAATATGAGGGAAATAGTAAAATGTTGAAGTGTTGCCCTTGACCTTTGACCCATGAACCCTAGATTCTCTAGATAATCACTGCCAGTCAGTACATGTACATACACTATGTTCCATGAAGATACCTTGAACACTTTCCAAGGTACGAAGAAAAAAGTGAAGTTTTAATATTTTAACTTGACCTTTTGACCTTCCACCTCATGACCCCAAACTTTCACCAGAGAATCTTAATTGGCTAATACATGTATACATTAAGTTTCAAGAAAATATCTTCAGGCATTGCGTAGATATGGTGGAAAGAGTAAAATTTCACGTATTTGACCTTGACCTTTTGACCTTGAGCATGTGCACCCAAAAGTTGAAAGGCACAACTTCACCCCTTAACACACATACATGCCAAGTTTCATTAGGATACCTCAAAAGGTTTTTTAGTTATGCTGTCCACAAAATTCATTATGGACGGACGGAAGGATGGATGGCACAACTTCGTGGCCGAGGCATAAAAAAGAATTGAGAAGAATAGTTACTGTATGATGGGAAATTTATTTCATTACTTGCTACTTTTTTCAACTTTGGAGATCATTACAAATCACTACTACCCATGCATGTTCATATTTTCATCGTTAAAACTAGTAGAATGATTTGCTCATTGAGAAAAACACAATAATAACAATTTACTGAAAGGTTGAAGGTTCATAACTGAATGGCGACCTCACTGGTCAAACGGTCCAGATTTTACAATTTTGATATATAATTATACATGTCATACAACATAGAAGGACTCTACAATGTGATATGAATGTGAATAAATGCCAAGGGCATTGTAACAAGGCAACATGACACAGTAAGGACATTGTACTTCTTTTTAGGACTTTCATCTATCCATTCATACATTATATACTGTATTTTCAGAAGCAAGACCTGAAAGTATTTGCAGGGCAATATCTGAAGTTGAGCAAGAGGCAGACTGAGATAGTTGGCAGGTGCAACACAGCCATTCATGATGTATATTGGTTAGTGAAATACCAGTCAGCTATTGGATAAACATGATCACGTGATGGAGGAACACTTTGTACTGTTGCCTGCTGGGAGAATATTTTCACAAACTTAGAGCATAGAGAAAGCTACATTAAATGACAAAACAATATTTTTAGATTTACATTGCAGTTTGAACATTCTTGGACATGTAAATATGTTGGAGAAATTTCTATATTGATGGTTCCAAGTTCAATATGTTTCCAACTTTGCAATGCTTTGAAATGTCCACATTCGATTCTTCAGACCCAACAAAATTTTTCAAGACAAGCTGAAGGTATGTGCAGGTATGTGCAACCCATACAATATGACAGCTGATGACTTCTTTTGCTGGGAACAAACAAAATGTTCAAACTTCAGGATTTTAAATGCTATTTCGAGGAGGCAATAAATGCTTCAACAGCATTTCAAACCTCTCGGTGGAACATTTTGGTATGTTCCCTTCTCCAGCAGTCATCATCTGTATAATATATTACAAATGTAGTCTGTCACAGGGATGAAATAATCGAGTATAACTAATATATAAAAACCACTTGGAGAATTTCACAGAAATAATGGCAAAAGCTTGATAGTGGCTATACGTACATGTTAAGGGACAAGTTCACCTTCATAGACATGTGGGTTGAGTGAATGCAGCAATATTAGTCGAAAACATCAGTGAGAGTTTGAGGAAAATCGGACAATCCGTTCAAAAGTTATGAATTTTTGAAGTTTCTGCTCACTAAAGGCTGGATGAGAAGGCTACAATAGCTTGTGATATCACATGTGTACAATGACATAAAGAAAGAATAAAGAAAATGCAACATATTTTCACTTTTCTTACATAACAAAAGAACACTTGACTGAACTCTCTTTCAGAAGGCAGGGAAAATAATATTACCCTTAACATATGTCAGTAATAAGTCAAAGAAATGTACACTTTATTCAAAAAGTGTTATTCAAAAGTTTTGTGAAATTCTCTTTTTATCTTTTTTTATATCATACGCATAAGACATCACACACTGTAGTAGGTCTCATCCAGTAGTGACTGCGCAGATACTTAAAAAATTCATAACTTTTCAACGGATTGTCCAATTTTCCCCAAACTTTCACTGATGTGTTTTACTAATATTGTTGCATTCACTCAATCCACATGTATATGAAGGTGGACTTGTCCTTTAATCTCGACACTGTGAGATCACGCAGCCTGACGAATTGATGGCTATCCCAGAAAAGGTGTTTGTCACTGACCATTGCTACAACTTCCTGCAATGTATGGACATGGAGTTTTTCAATATCATGTTCTAGAGGTAGCTGTTGTGGCTTTCTCCAATTTGTAAAATTCGTAAGGATTGGCCAGACTGATTTGTGCTGTAAATCTCACTTCCGGGTCACATAGGATTCTCATTGCAGGAAAGGTATCCTTGGGAAACAAGACAGAGACTAGGTGGTCTAAAAGTTCGTTGACCCATGCTTGTGACCTTTGACCTTGTGGTGACCATCCATTCCCCAAGGGACATCTACCATCCAAGTTTAGTAACAAATGGAGTTTTGGATCAAAAGTTATGACCCATATGCCATAAAAACTTAACATTGGGCTCTAAAAGTTCGTTGACCCATGCTTGTGACCATTTTACCTTGTGGTGACCATCCACTCCCCAAGGGACATCTACCCTCCAAGTTTGGTCACAAATGGAGTTATGGCTCAGAAGTTATGACCCATAATAGAAACGCGCCATAAAAACTTAACATTGGGCCCTAAAGTTCTTTGACCCCTGCCCGTGAGCTTTGACCTTGAGGTGACCTTCATATATGGTAAAATGTGAAACTATGTATGACCCCTCTTTCCTCGAAGTTTGATTGCAATTGAAGCCCAGAGTAAAGAGTTATTGAAGTTTTTGTAGCGTTACAGACAGACGACGGACGACCGGACAGACAGACGCCGCAGGCGATCCCTTTGTCTCCCCTCACCTCCGCTGGGCTCGACAAAAAGCCATCACACGTGCAGAGAAAAACCCTCATCAATAATTTTTCTTTGCACATAAATCAGAGTTTGTTTTATTGTTATAATGTTGTTTTTGTGTTTTTGTGTGTTTTTTGTTACCTGTGGAGAGTAACAACTCCTGACCAGAGGGTTCTTGGATACTAGAACACTTCAAATTCAATACAACTACACAGCAAAATCATCCATCTAGCTGGAAGCAGTTATGAAGGAACACAATCTCATTTATGTCCTTAGAGTGGCCCATGTGTTTGTAGAACAAAACTTGTTCTTCGGGAGGCAACTCTAGTGCTGCATACATTAACAAGTGCTAACTCGATGCCGGTTCTTTGTGGCATTCAGTCGTTCTTTGTTCTCAACAGCAGCATTCTCACAGGCATTGTTCAGCTTATGCCATCCTGAGAAGTGTTCTTCCGAACCCTTGGTACTTGCAAATACCATGGACCTACTGCACATGGACATTCATCATTTCCTTAATTAATGCAAGCCTCTGTCTATGTCAAAAGTGTCACAGATGCATTTTAAACATTCTTCCCTGCTTTGATCGTATGAACTCCGCCGCCGACAAGGCAGGGCAAAACACAACGCAGCTTTGAAAAAAAATCTATAAAATAAATGCGTAGAAGATAACAACTGACTTAAGTCAAGGAAAATGCATGTGCAGTTGTGGTATGTATTGGTATATCACCGCTCAGGCATTTTTATTAGCTAAATGCAGGTACTTTTGAAGAGATAGCCAAGTTTTTAGCTAATTGATCATGATTTGTTATCTCATTTTCCACCTTTTCCGCACATTTTTCCAGAGTAAAAACAGATGGCAAGGGAAGAGGATATATCGGTCTTACTATCAGGCAAAGTCATATATGTGAGTGCGAACGAGCGAATCGGTAATTTCCAATCCAATGAAACGAGATCAGCCATGTTCTGAGGTTTGCTGCTTCTCATCACTGGTGTTTATTCAAAGACGTTTCAGTCTGAAAAGGCGCATCAGCCAAAAAATACCAGAATTACGGAAACAATTCTTTTGTCAGTGACGATGCATGATTATGCAATCATCATTTTTGAGACACCTTTATATACTCATTGAGATGCACATAGTCAGGTGGCGGCAGATCTCGTACTTCAAAGTGGTAGGTTTCGTTGAAAGTCCATTCGTTAGTAGGTCCATGCAATTACATAGGGATTGGCCAGACTGATTTTTGCTGTAGATCTCACTTCTGGGTCACATAGGATTCTCATTGCAGGAAAGGCATCCTTGGGAAACAGGACAGAGACTAGGTGGTTGTTGCCTTTGCCCGTTTGATAACATACATATTTTGAGTTGGTCAAGCGGTTGCTTCTCTATTGGGTCTGTAATCTCATCTGACATGTGTTGGTCAACCCAGGCTCCATTTTCTGCAACTTGCCATTCTTCGATTGTCAACCTGCATGGCTCTCCTCCTCCTTGCATTAAAGAGTGTTTAGGGACAAGTTCACCTTCATAGACATGTGGGTTGAGTGAATGCAGCAATATTAATAGAACACATCAGTGAGAGTTTGAGGAAAATCGGACAATCCGTTCAAAAGTTATGAATTTTTGAAGTTTCTGCTCACTAAAGGCTGGCCAAGGCTACTATAACTTGTGATGTCACATGTGTACAACGACATAAAGAAAGAATAAAGAAAATGCAACATTTTCACTTTTCTCGCATAACAAAAGAACACTTGACTTCTCTCTTTCAGAAGGCAGGGAAAATAATATTACCCATTACATATGTCAGTAACAAGTCGAAGAAATGTGCACTTTATTCAAAAAGTGAAGTTTTGTGAAATTCTCTTTTTATTTTCTTTGTTTCGTACGTATATGAAATCACACACTGTAGTAGTCTTCTCATCCAGTAGTGACTGCGCAGATACTTTAAAAATTCGTAACTTTTCAACGGATTGTCCGATTTTCCCCAAACTCTGTGGTTTACTAATATTGTTGCATTCACTCAATCCATATGTATATGATGGTGGACTTGTCCTTAAATCTCGACACTGTGAGATCACGCAGCCTGACGAATTGATGGCTATCCCAGAAAAGGTGTTTGTCACTGACCATTGCTACAACTTCCTGCAATGTATGGACATGGAGTTTTTCAATATCATGTTCTAGAGGTAGCTGTTGTGGTTTTCTCAAGTTCGTAAAATTCGTAAGGAATGGCCAGACTGATTTGTGCTGTAGATCTCACTTCCGGGTCACATAGGATTCTCATTGCAGAAAAGATATCCTTGGGAAACAGGACAGAGATTAAGTGGTCTAAAAGTTTGTTGACCCATGCTTGTGACCATTGACCTTGTGGTGACCATCCACTCCCCAAGGGACAGCTACCATCCAAGTTAAGTCACAAATGGAGTTAAGAATCAAAAGTTATGACTCATAAAGGAAACGCGCCATAAAAACTGAACATTGGGCTCTAAAAGTTTGTTGACCCTGCTTGTTACCTTTGACCTTGTGGTGATCATCCACTCCCCAAGGGACATCTACCATCCAAGTTTAGTCACAAACGGACCTAACGATCAAAAGTTATGACCCATAATAGAAATGCCACCATAAAAACTTAACATTGGGCTCTAAAAGTTCGTTGACCCATGCTTGTGACAATTGAGCTTGTGGTGACCATTCACTCCCCGAGGGACATCTACCATCCAAGTTTGGTCACAAATGGAGTTATGGATCAAAAGTTATGACCCATAATAGAAACGCGCCATAAAAACTTAACATTGGGCCCTAAAGTTCTTTGACCCCTGCCTGTGAGCTTTGACCTTGAGGTGATCTTCATATATGGTAAATTGTGAAACTATGACCCCTCTCCCCTCGAAGTTTGATTGCAATTGAAGCCCAGAGTACAGAGTTATTGAAGTTTTTGTAGCTTACAGACAGACGACGGACGGACGGACGACGGACGGACGGACAACGGACAGACAGACGCCGCTGGCGATCCCTTAGTCTCCCCTCACCTCCGGTGGGCTCGACAAAAACCATCATACGTGCAGAGAAAAACCCCTCATAAATAATTTTTCTTTGCACGTAAATCAGAGTTTGGTTTATTGTTATATTGTTGTTGGTTTTTTTGTGTGTTTTTTTGTGTTTTTTGTTACCTGTGGAGAGTAACAACCCCTAGCTGATCAGAGGGTTCTTGGATACTAGAACACTTCAAATTCAATACTACTGCACATCAATATTATCCATCCAGCTGGATGCAGTTATGAAGGAACACATTCTTATTTATGTCCTCAGAGTGGCCCATGTGTTTGTAGAACAAAACTCGTTTGGGAGGCAACTCCAGCGCTGCATTGGTATCGGCACGCAAAAATATCAGCTTGTACAGTATCTGAATGTTCCATGAAGGGGTTTGAAATGCTACTGAGATACTTGGGGCAAATAAACATGTTGCTGTTGGTTGACTTATACACGCTGCTTTATGGACATCGCATACAAGCACAGTGACATAGGAATAAAGAGTGCATGGCACACTTAATTATGATTGTTTTTCAATTTCTAATCACACATTTGATTGGATGGAATATATCAATAAGATGGAATCATCTTAAGATAATGTGAGGACTGTGTCAAGATACGTATTTACAGTTATCGAAACCCATGTTCAAATTGGTTCTCAAGTTCAAAAGATGCTGCTGCTGAAGGTCTGATGGTTATTTCACTGGAGCACATATGTGACCGTGCACCTCAAAACGAACATAAAGTCGCACACACTGATTTTGCGCGAGGACTGAAAATAAGTGAAATGGGTCAACCTAGCCGAACTTGACTTTTTCATATTTTCTGAAAGAGCGGGTCTTCTTTTACATTATGCTAAAATTTGGTATCATAAAACGGACAGGAAAGTGTGTTTTTTTAGCAGTTTATCTCGAACATTTTTGGTAGAATAGTGTGATTAGGTGTGCCTTTAGAATTCTTTTTTCATTTCTGAAAAACCTTGTCCACACTCTTCACTTTCAACTCTAGTAACTTTTGAAAGGACGACGCTACTGCTTTGAAAGTTGGCATTAATTATGGACAGAATGTGTTAATGAGGCATGCTTAATTTCAGTTTAATCTGACAATCCCTTCATTGTTGTTACTCTGGTGGTTTACTTCCTCTTTTTTGTTCCATTCATCGCACAGCCAGCACGGTTTGGTAAAGATTAAGCGCTTGAATAGACACTGTACTGCAGAGCCTCTTTTCTCAGTTCACACTTTTCCTGGGTTTGTGCTTTCTTTCCAATATTTAGATAGGTTAGGAGAGTCAATTTGGTTTGAGTTATACATCTTTTCAAAGCTTAAAGTCTGCTCTTTCAGAATATGGTCTTAACTAAAAATTCATGTCTGGCGACTTTTTGTTTGTTTTGAGGTGCAGGGTCACATACATTGTACTCTATTCAAATTATGCAACAAACATGTTTGATGTCTTTAACACTCTTTAATGCAAGGCGAGGAGGAGAGCCATGCAGGTTGACAATCGAAGAATGGCAAGTTGCAGAAAATGGAGCCTGGGTTGACCAACACATGACAGATGAGATTATACAGACCCAACAGAGAAGCAGCTGCTTGACCAACTCAAAATATGTTATCAAACGGGCAAAGGCAACAACCACCTAGTCTCTGTCCTGTTTCCCAAGGATACCTTTCCTGCAATGAGAATCCTATATGACCCAGAACTGAGATCTACAGCAAAAATCAGTCTGGCCAATCCTTACGTATTTGCGAGTATCAAGGGTTAGTGAACACTTCTCAGGATGGCATATTAAAGCTGAACAATGTATGTGAGAATGCTGCTGTTGAGAACAAAGAACGACTGAATGCCACAAGGAACCGACATCGAGTTAGCACAATATATGCAGCACTAGAATTGCCTCCTGAAGAAAGAGTTTTGTTCTACAAACACATGGGCCACTCTGAGGACATAAATAAGAATGTGTTCCTTCATAACTGCATCCCGCTGGATGGACGATATTGATGTGCAGTAGTATTGAATTTGAAGTGTTCTAGTATCCAAGAACCCTCTGATCAGCTAGGGGTTGTTACTCTCCACAGGAAACAAAAAAACACACAAAAAAAACAACAACAATATAACAATAAAACAAACTCTGATTCACATGCGAAGAAAAATTATTGATAAGGGGTTTATCTCTGCACGTGTCATGGTTGTTGTTGAGCCCAGCGGAGGTGAGGGGAGACTAAGGGTTCGCCTGCGGCGTCTGTCCGTCCGGTCGTCCGTCCGTCGTCTGTCTGTAATGCTACAAAAACTTCAATAACTCTTTACTCTGGGCTTCAATTGCAATCAAATTCGAGGAAAGAGGGGTCATACAAAGTTTCACATCTTACCATATATGAAGGTCACCTCAAGGTCAAAGGTAACAAGCAGGGGTCAACAAACTTTTAGAGCCCAATGTTCAGCTTTTATGGCGTGTTTCTATATTGGGTCATAACTTTTGATCCATGACTCCATTTGTGACTAAACTTGGATGGTAGATGTCCCCTGGGGAGTGGATGGTCACCACAA
Source organism: Diadema setosum (assembly GCA_033980235.1). Lineage (NCBI taxonomy): Eukaryota > Metazoa > Echinodermata > Echinoidea > Diadematoida > Diadematidae > Diadema > Diadema setosum. Next base: position 36,477,888 of record CM067068.1, on the reverse strand, counting down.
GGTGCATAACATATTAGTCTGCCATAGGGATGAATGATCAAGTGTAACTTTCCCCAACATAAAACAAATAACTAAGCAAATAATGCACCAAAAGATGGATACTAGTATTGACATTCAAAGCCAAAATAAGGTTTGTTCCACCTATATATTCTGTTATAAACTCTTCAAATGTATATAACTGCATCATAATGAATGGTATGAAGTCATCACATCCATTGCTGAGGGCATCATATATAATGGCTGTTATACTTAAGTCAAGAATCATGAAGGGCTTACTGCCGAGGAAAAGCTACAGTTGTATATACAACAGTGTGAATGAAAACATTGATGAACCGAAACTTTACATTTAGCAATCGTCACTCCTAAGATTAAAAAACCAGGAAGATTCCTTTTATAGGCATAATTCATATTATTCTTCAGAAGTTCCTGGAATAAAAGTCCGCAACTGGAGAGCTTTAATATAGAAGAACCACAAATGGTAAGCGCATCTTTCTTGCCAGTGCATCATTCTCTTTGATACACAGGTTTTTCTTCCTCCTTTGCATATTTTCTGTTTCTTTCGAGAATACCTTGTTTCTTGAACTCTGCAAATGCCCTCAGTTGTTCTTTCTTGGGTAGCTTCATTGCCCTTTGGACATCTTTTTCGTTCTTGTGGACTTTACGGATGTGTCTAGACAACTTTTCCCCACAACTTTTTAGACAGAATGGACACGAGCGATTAGGTTTAATGTATATCTTGCATTTACTTTCTCATCCTTTTCATTTGTCTTCATTGACATCTTCTGAACTTCTGGAGATGAACAAGATGACCAAGGCTTCGGTGACTTTGTTAGCTCAGACAGATTACATCGGGATGAAAGTTCTGGTGTTAGTGAAAGCGGTTTATCCTCCGCAGAGTCAGATGGAGGAACATCTGAAAAGTCATCAGGTAGCCATTCTGACCCACTTGATATGACTGAAGAGATTTCAGTCAAACGCTCATCATAATCAACTTCTTTTTCTGAAACATATCTTTGGAGCCATGTGCCCCTTTGGCTGTCTTTCTGAAATGAAACGAAACAATATATAAAGCCTCACTTTAATTGTATGACGCACACAAACAATTTGCATTAAACAAGTCATGTTCATTATCACTAACCAAACATCTTGTTCTATTGGACAGGGCAGATAGTGTGGAATGAGATTAAGACATTCAAGAAGTATAGAAGGCAATGTTAACTATAGCCTAAGCATTTCATGATGGACACTCTAAGGTTGTCAGAGAATCTGATAGTCTGAAATAACCTAAACGCCTGAAGGAAAGCTGTTGCATGCATTAAAATGACATAAAAAGACCTAAAACGAGGTGATATCATGAACTCAAAGCAACCCACTCTTGCAAAATTGGTACAAATTGGCATTAAACATTGACATTTATTAAGGATCACTCTTTAAGCCCACTTCACATTGTCTCAAACCTGTACCCACAATCACAATCAATCTACAAACCTTTGATGAAGTGCTTGACATAGACGTCTCAGGCTGAGGCTGCAGTATACAAGCTGGAGACAGAGATCTTGTCACAGCTGCTAGACTTGGGACAAGACTGGTTAGAACTGAACCTGGTGCTGGTTGTTTTGTAGGACTTAATGGCAGCTGGTCTACTTTTCGATGGGGACTTGGGGTCTTGGCACTAGCTGTTGGAGTACTAGCGGGTGATAGTCCCAAACTTGCTGGCGATTCATGTGGCTTGGATGTAATATGTCTTCCAACCCTGGCTGGTATATGACATAAAGCACATTTCTACATTTTAAAGTGGCTTGTTTTTGAAAATTGTGTATCAAGGAGAGACAACTAAGAAATAAAACAAACAAACAAACACATCAATATTCTTCTTTAGGTTGGTGGTGAAGCTTGGTATTCTAATGCAAGATCTGCTTGCTCTAGCTGCTTTAAAAATTTATATATACTCTGTATATAGATTTTTTTTTTCTAAAAAAGACCCAACGACATAAAGGTGTTGAAGGATCAACAGACCATCTGCTGAAATCTTGGTTCTCAGTACTTCAGTAGGGTAGTTTGCAATCAAATGAAGGTACGTACTACATGTAGTTTGTTTGTTTGCATATTTTATTATAATTAGGCTCTATACAAATATAATTGTGGCTGTGGCTCAGCCAAACCTGAATAAAAAATCACATCATGACATATGTGCAAAATCTTAATTTGCTAGTTCAAAAACTGAGAAAGTATTTCAGTTTACCAAATTTGCAATAGACCGCGGAACTGACTGCTGATTCTTATACCCCTTTATACATTACACTATGTGGGTGTATGCAGTACAACCAAAAAGGAAACACACCTACTAAATTTAGTTTTAATCAAGTATTTCATATGAAATATAATCAAGTTTACATGCAAACTAAATGCAATGAATTTGCAAATTGATTAAAAAGATTCTACACCTAACAGTCACGGACCTGCTTCCATGGTTCCTTCCCATTTTTGAAGCCATACAATAGTAAAAAAAAAAAACAGCTTAGTTCCACATGGGATTTCCCTGTCGAGTAAAATTAAAAGCACACTCTGATGAACATTCAACTATTCCCAGTTTATATCGTGTGTAGCATTATGTATTAAGAATGAAAACTTTCATGCACAGGTGCACACATGCTTTGTATGATACTTACTCACTGGGTGGCCCAGCTGAAGTAGTACAGTCAAAATTTGACAATTTTACATTAAAAAAAAAAAAAATCCCCAGTGAGTCAAACATGGAAACTCCACCATGCCACTTTTTAGGCACCACGCTGTACATGCGAATGCATGAACAACATGTTGTATGGGCTTTGCTGTACTCAGTTTGAGCAGTGCACAAAAGCAAATGAATTTGACAGGTATTTTTTTCTCAGCTCCAATAATGGCAGTTTCCAAAACAACGTACGAGGTCTACTTGTACATGCCTGAAACATTTTGGAAAAATGAAAATGATCAACTGAAAGAAGTGTAGTTCAATCAAAACTACTCAACCAATATCAGGAGTAAAATATAATTATGTTACAAAACATACTTATGTTACACTTTCTGGAAAGAGCATACAGTACATAGAAACTTTGAAAGAGCATACAGTACATGGAAACTTTAAGGGGACACAAAATTGCCTCCTAAGAATCAAGTGTCCACTTATTATATAAACTGAAAGGAATCACACCTTAGGGAGACATTGTCTCCTTAATAATGTACAGTTCTTGACATGTGTATGATATTCCTAGATGACCCTTTGGGAGACAATGGGTTAAAGGGATGGTAAAGTATTGGTGGAGATGAGAATTGGGCTTTTAACTTTTTGCGAGATACCAATTACGAAAACACTTATGATAAAGTACAGAACATACCATTTTAAGAGGAATTCAAAGTTTATTTGATAAAAATCGGGTTTGGAATGACAGAAACATCCAAAAACAAAGTAACACGAAGTGATTGTAATAAAGTGTGGGTCCCACACTTTGTTAGAATCACTCTTTTGTGGATATATCTCAGCCATTTTAAAACCAATTTTCATCAAATAAATGTTGGATTCCTCATGGAATCACATGCTCTTTCATATTTCATAAAAGGTTTCTCATCATCTCACAAAAAAAAATGTTAGAAACCTGAAATTAAATTTCAACAAAAACTATACGATCCCTTTAACCCATATTGTCTCCTAAAGGGTCATCTAGGAATATCATACACATGTCAAGAACTGTACGTTACGTAGTAAGGAGACAATGTCTCCCTAAGGTGTGATTCCTTTCAGGCGTCTCCTATAGGTATGGGGGCAATTGCTATCAATGGTTATTGGACTAAAACTGTAAGCACACTACTCAATAAAAAAATATTGATCTTGGTGTAAACTTTCTTCCATATGAAACACGCTACCTGATCAAGGACCAAAAACTTCCTCAGTAAAGCAAATATTGAAACACTATTGTGCCACTTTTGGGGGCTACCCTGTACAAGCTAGTACATATACATCATAATGCATGGGGTTATTATATGCTCATTGAGCAGTGCTAAGGCAATGGTTTTGCCAAGTATTGTTTAACAGCTCAATGAATGGCAGTTTCCAAAACAATGTGCAAGGCCTGCTCGTGTACACACCTGAAACTATTTAATGACAATGTTCCACTAAAAGAAGTGCAGTAGCAAAACTACTCAACTAAATCAGGAGTAAAGCATATATGTTACATGGTTACCTGAAAGAGCTTAATATAGTAGGTAGACTAACTTTAAGGGGACACAAAATTGCCTTTCTATCATGTGTCCACTTATCATACAAACTCTTAACCCACATTGTCTTCCAAAGTGTCATCTAGGAATATTGAGATACACCTGTCAAGAACTGGAAGTTATCATCAAGGAGACAATACTGCCCCAGTCACATATAAACACGGATTCTCAAGGATCTACTCAGCCATCCTGGGATTATGCCACCAATGATGTGGGGAGTTGCGGGATACTTTATTTGCCCTAGATGGAGCATCAACAAGAGTTGATGACTGTACACATGGTATCAACACAGCAACTACACCTGGATAAGGATGGCCGACTATCTATCTTTATCACTAATTACCTTCTTTATCATAAAAAGTGAGCTGATTTTGGATGTTCATCAATCATCTTCTTGTTCTTTTCATGTATGGACCGTGTAGATTTGTTTCAATGTGATGGTCTGTGTAGTTGCTGTGTATGTGGCTGCCAAGTAGGCTGCCTTGATGATTCATTATAGTGACTGTCCTTGGACTGCCAAGGATACACACAGTGCCTACACGATCTTTCCAGGCAGTCACATGGAAACTGCATATAGTACAGCAACTACATATAATGGCAGCCACACGGACCATCCTGGATTGCTCTGCCAACATGGCAGTCCCTGGATGACGCCAGATGTTTTTGACCTCCCAGATGTCTCCCGACCTACACAGACCTACACAGACCTAGAAGGATGCCCAAGGCGTCAAAATGGATCTCTCCGCGGATCAACGTGGATCGATCCAGGGTAATCCAGCATATGTCTATGTGACTGGGGCTTTGTGATTCCTTTTAGGCATACACCTCCTGAAGGTATTGATGGGGGTACATCAGTGGTTATTCCACTAAAAGTATAGAAGCAAACTACTCAGCAAAAATTGATGATCTTGGCAACATTTTCTTCAGTATGAAATACACTACCTGATGAAACCTTTCGAGATGAAAAAAAAAAAAAATCCCCTGTGAATGAAATATTGAAACTCCACTGCTTGATTTGTTTTTGTTTTGTTTTTTTGTTAAACTATATGTGTGCATGTGAACAGCATACTGTACTATGTATGGGTTGTCATGATTTTTAAGATCTGTTTATATAACCTAGATTCAAATAAAGAAAACAAGATAAGAGCAAAGGGATATTTGTAAAGGGGTAGGACTCATGTGGGAGGGGTGAAGGGGCCGGTGTGAGATTGCCACCATACGGAATGCTTCGTAAATGGGTTTCATACAGTCTTACTCAGAACCAAGGTTTTTAATCTTGAAAACTACTTTTTACTCTTTGAACCCTGCTATCCTTACACGAAAAGGTACTGTACGTGTCACTAGCCCAACCAGACGCCGTGCTCCGCACGCGTTTTTACAGCAACTGGGCTGTATATAGTTAGTGTGCCACAAGAGTCACACATTAGTGTTCCGCGATCGAGACATGCAGGATTTAGCCACATGCTACAAGGGAAACAGCAGGTAGCGTTACTCATATTTAAATTGATCCATGTATAGTCTACGGATTTCATGCTGATCAGTCTTTACTCAAATCAAGCACAATGATTTCTTCAAAACATCAAACAAGTAAAACAAAGAGTAAAAACGCCGAAGAATGCTGTTTGCGAGTTATGCCTTAAAAAGAATCTGAGATATATCTCCAAGACTTTACATATGGACATTATGTACTTTGTAGCAGCACAATGAGTCACACTTTCATTTTCTCGCACTACTAAGAACTGTTTTCGTCCACTCGCTGACCATATCCGCTAGTGGTCACTCTACGGTGCTAATATAAAGCACATTTTTACGACTGCTCTGGCCCGGCCTCTGTATCGCGAGCACTCATATCATCTGTCCGAACATTCCTCACGAACAACGTAGGGTACTTCACCTCCTGTCACTCTTACGGTCACCATGACAATGCGAGATGGACATCCTTTCCAACCAATCTCCTTCTTTCTTCGCTCCACTTCTCGAAGAAGTTTCACATGCATGTTACAACTCTCCATTCACAAAATTCAACTTTTCACGCACACTACACTTCTTGACCAGCTTTCAACGTGAAAGCACGGAAACGTCAAGTTGTCAACTCGCCAAACTTCATCATCAAACATCAGACTAGCGAACTTCTCTCTCTCTCTCTCTCTCAATCTGTATATTTCCCTTTCCATTATAAGTTCGCCTTCTCGTGGACCATTCAGCATTGTGCTATTTCATCATTGTGCTACTTCAGGGAATCATATTTTTTGTGTTGCGTTATGTTTTTGTGTATTTAAAAAACGGCAGAAGTGCAATAACTGAACTTTCAATTATTAGAGGCCCATTTCCTGCAACATCACCGACTCCAGGCGCCACTCAGCAACACGGGAGATATTGTGTGTTTAAATCAACGAATGGTGAGTAGAAGGATATATTCTCTACGCTCTATTAACTATATCCTACTACGAAATCCCTTCACTGGTGACCCCGACGTGATCTAATTCATCTCCCCGCCACAATGACCGACCCCTCGCAAGTGCCTGTTGAGCCCATTCAGCCCCCGATTGATGACGCGACTTCGAAACCATCCACTGACATCGCTGTCGATAATGCCGCCGTAGCAAACATAAAGCTGCCGCCCTACTGGCCACAATTTAAGACCCACTGGTGTGGTTCGCACATGTTGAGGCCCAATTCACAACTAGCCGCATTACCAAGGAAGACTCAAAATATGCCTACGTGGTTTCTTCCCTTTTCTTTTCACATTGAGACTCGAGGTGCCCCCGTCTCCGCTCGACCACGCTGTCTCGCATCCGACCGCCTCAAAGCACCTAGAGAGGAATTTAGCCACATGCTCGAGCTCGGCATCGTCGCGCAATTGAAAAGCAACTGGTCTTCGCCCCTCCACATGGTGCCGAAAAAGACCGCCGGCGACTGGCGACCGTGTGGCGAATTACCGTGCCCTCAACTGACATACAGTCCCCGATCGTTACCCCATCCCCCACCTACAAGACTTATTGCAGCAAATCTCAATGGCATAACAATATTTTCTAAACTCGACCTCGTTCAGGCGTACCCTTCATCAGACCGCACAATATTATGTGATTTGTCAACTGGATTTCCTCGTCCATACATCCCAGCCCCTCATCGCAAGGCGATCTTTCACTCCCTTCATCAACTCTCTCATCCAGGAGTAAGGGCAACGCAGAAACTGGTCACTGACAGATTTGTTTGCAATGGCATCAATCGTGACGTTCATTCACGGGCCAAAACATGTCTACAGTGCCAACGCAGCAAAATTCATCACCACAACAAAGCACCCCTCGGCACCTTCTCATCGCCCGATGCACGATTTGACCACGTTCACATCGACATCGTCGGCCCACTCCCTCCATCAAACGGTCATACATACCTCCTCACATGTGTTGATCGATTCACACTCGATGGCCAGAAGCCTTCCCCATGAGCGACATCACAGCCGAAAGAGTCCCACGAGTCCTCGTCACTCACTGGGTCACACAATTTGGCGCACCATCGACCATCACAACAGACAGAGGTCGTCAATTTGAATCCAACCTCTTCAACGATCTCACTGCCCTACTCTGATCCACTCGCATTCGCACAACGGCATACCATCCGACATCGAACGGCCTTGTCGAACGCCTACATCGTCAACTCAAAGCCTCTCTCATGGCACACGATGACGCCAAATGGACCGAGACACTACCACTCGTTCTCCTCGGCATTCGGACCGCAGTGAAGACAGACATAATTATGCTGCTCAGCTGCAGAGCTTGTCTATGGGACAACGTTATGACTCCCAGGCCAGTGCATCACCAAGCATGAACAGACCACGACAGACATCGACCCTTCCAACTACGTCCAACGTCTACGTAAGTTCATGCAGGACATACACCCGCCATCAACACGCACTCAAAACAAATCGACATTCATACACAACGACCTCAGAAAACCACTACAACACCCATACAGAGGTCCCTTTCCGGTCATTCGGCGTGCTGACAAGTTTTCGTGATCGATTACCACGGCAAACACGACACCGTCAGCATCGACCGCTTGAAACCAGCATTCATAGAAACGGACATCATTCCCGAGCCATTGCCTCGCACCACACGACCACCTGTGACTACAAACACTCAACGCACGACACAACTTGCCACGCCCCCTTCCATCCCACCTCGCACCCCCACCTTGCACTCCCACCAAACGACCACAGAAATCAAGAAAACACGTTCCGGTTGTCACATGCGATTCCCCGCAAAATACGTTGACTACTATAACAACAGTTGAAGAGACATTTTTGTTTCTTACGGATCCAGCTTGTTGTTTTCTACGTCATTTAACATAGTATTTTGTTCCCTACTCTATTTTTTTACACTCATTGATTGCACCTGCATCTCATTTCGCAGCAATCTAGGGGGAGCTACTTGTAGCAGCACAATGAGTCACACTTTCATTTTCTCGCACTACTAAGAATTGTTTTAGTCCACTCGTTGACCATATCCGCTAGTGGTCACTCTATGGTGTAATACAAGCACATTTTTACGACTGCTCTGGCCCTCTGTATCGGAAGCACTCATATATCATCAGTCCGAACATTCCTCACGAACAATGTACAGTATCTCCACCTCCTGTCACTCCTACAATCACCATGACAACGCGAGATGGACTTCCTTTCCAACCAATCTCCTTCTTTCTTCGCTCCACTTCTCAAAGAAGTTTCGCACACATGTTACAACTCTCCATTCACAAAATTCAACTTTTCACGCACACTACACTTCTTGACCAGCTTTCAACGTGAAAGCACGGAAATGACAAGTTGTGAACTCACCAAACTTCATCATCAAACACCGGACTAGCGAACTTCTCTCTCTCTCTCTCAATCTGTATATTTCCCTTTCCATTATAAGTTCGCCTTCTCGTGGACCATTCAACATTGTGCTATTTCATCATTGTGCTACTTCAGGGAATCATATTTTTGTGTCGCGTTATGTTTTTGTGTATATACCAAACGGGAGAAGTGCAATAACTGAACTTTCAATTATTGGAGGCCCATTTCCTGCAACATCACCGACTCCAGGCGCCGCTCAGCAACACGGGAGATATTGTGTGTTATATAATCAACAAATGGAGAGTAGAAGGATATATTCTCTATGCTCTATCAACTATTCTACTATGAAATCCCTTCAACTTTTAATACTATCATAATTTTGATACTCAGATGATATCAGCCAATTACATCTTCACTGAAATAACATGCAGCACCTGTGATATAGAATTCATTAAAATTTATGAAACTGTAACATGAGTCACCCTGGAATACGGCTGTAAAGCATTTCAAGGTAAAGTAAAATATGACGAGTGTAGAGCCTTGTTCAACACAGGTACATATTAATAATGTACAATGGAGTTGTCATGCCCCCCTTTTGTGCCTACTGGACAGATATATGAATTTTCATTTTATGTTTTCATAAGTCTACTTGACAAGTGTGAAAGGATTTTCATTGCCTTATCTATTCTACTGGCTGTCATGACAACTGGAAAAGGCAATACAATTAATCATGATATCAAGTTGTCTGCAATGAGATTCTATGAAAATGCAACTATTTTAAATTTTGAAGTACATGTACATGAGCAAAAACTCTGGGAGTAGCAACCATTTCATTGTGCGGGGGGGGGGGGACATATGCATTTTGATTCATTAAGCAAAGGGGTATTCACATTAGATTACTAGTATTAAAGTGGTTGTTAATTTCCAGTATGAACTACAATGTAAGAAGCCATTGTATGCTTCATATAACAGGAAATCTGATTTCTAGAAACTAAATAATTAATGGTCTGATAGTCTGTCATACATTGCTCATAAATATCAGACAATATTTTTACAACCTCGACACAGATCACTACGCCAACTGTTGGAAACAGCAATCGAGATGGCTGTCTTCCAAAATTCCATCATAAAATATGTGGAGGACTTGTAGCATTCTGTGTCAATGCATCATGAATGAATTCATAACTTCGGTATTACTGAGTAAAATAATAATCTACATACCGTGTACTGAACAGGCAAAGATAAGGTCGTCCCTGGAAAGGAACAATCTTTACTTTGCAGTTGCTCTCCCTTTGATTACTGTGGTTCACAAGTCATCCAAGCCTTAAGGGACATCCAAGAACAGGCTGTGGAGTAGCATCCACTCTAACCAGATAATAAATGAAGTATAAGATCATTCATTTGAGAATTTGAATGACAAGTCCAGCAGATCTCAAAACATGCCATGATCAATTTAATCCATTTGGAGATCAAAATGAGAAAATGTCAGGTCATGATTCCATAACACTCAAGATCAGATTCGTTTTAAAAAAAGAAAAAGAAAATGAAAGGTTGTCATTACCAAATTCCACCTTCAAAAAAAAATCTGTTTTTTTTTTTCCGATGTGTCATTCAATTCCATGCCAAATGTATGATATCTTTTTGATCAATAAGTTACAGAACTGTGTTCATTATAAATTTGCACTCTATGAATATCTCAATGCTTAATTAACAATGTATTCATTTTAACCCATTGAAAGATTGATTATACTCAGGCAGGTGTCTGTGGAAAGGCGTGTTGCAGCACAATCAGCCCGCCCTCAGCAGGTTAATTTGGCTCGGTGGAACAGCCAAAACAAGTAAATAAGTATCACACAATACGTATTTATTTGTCTCGAAGGGCAGATTTGTGAAATTACATTAATTTGCTATATAAATCCTCATGGATAGATTGACAAGAAAAATGAAATATGAAATTGACATTTAGTGATGACAATGCAGTCATAATGTATACTGATCCTCAGAAAAGGATGGCACAGTACACCTCTGAAATCAAAACCCGCTTAAAAATAGAGAAGCATTTTTCATTGAATTTGAATGAATTTGCAAAAATCTGCATAGAATTGCAAAATTTGGAAGAACATACACATTTAGCCCTATCAGACAAAACAAACAGAATCACTGTCCAATGTAAAAAGAGAAGTAGCATTTTTTTTTGTAAATTATGGAAAATAATTGCATAAAAAATTTGCATAGTTAATGATTTTCTAAAATATATGTAGCACTTTTATAGTCCCCTTCAGCCCTGTCAGATTAAACAGAATCCTAATCTGACATTAAAAAAAGGGGAGAAGTATAATTATTTGTCTGTTAATTTCGAATAAATTTGCAAAATTAATGAATTTCAAAACACTCCTCCAGCCTGAGACAAAAAGAATCAAAATCGGCAAACAACTGACATCTATAAGATGACTTCGAAAAGATGAAAAGCAAACTGATTCTTGTACAAAGGATATCACGTAACATGAGTAATGTGACATTGCAAGCTTGACTGAATGATGAGCAATTATAAATGGCCTCAGGAAAAATTTCATTTACGCACTAAAAGCATTTGGCTTGAGGCCAACTGAGATCACAGTACAATTGTATATTAAAGATTCTTTTGGGTACGATTTACTACTTGCCTCTTTAATAAATACAATGTAGTTTACATTAATCTTCACCATTTGAGTTTGCTGTTCGCATTGGCCTACAGACACCTAAGCCACTGTAGGCTACATAATTCCAATCACATAACCAGCAACAATTTTCTGTCTGATTAAACAAGCCACATGCAAATCTGTCACAAAGAGATTATAAAGATTAATTTTCATCCCCTTGTTCATATCATTTCATTTATCCCCACCCTGCCCTACCACCTACCCCCAACCTACCATCAATATGGCTGCATCGATCCCCATACGGCCCAAATAATGTTGTTTTTCTGTGTTCAAGACAACATGCTATTAAATTCCCTCGTATCTGACGGGGGAGGGTGGTGAGGTGAACGTGTGGATAGGTGAGGAGCACTTGACTGCATTATTAGAAATTATTGATTAAAACGATGAGTGAAATTATGTGAAAATTTTAGGAGGCATTGATATGAAAACATTTTTTTATACGACCAAAAGAAAAACATAGTAGGACTGTACGCAAATGATATCTGACACATTTTACAAAAGTTACTAATGCTAACTCATTCATAAAATTACTTCTGTACATAGTGCAATCTGATCAGCATGGCTGGAAATTCATGAACAAAAACGACACTTTTATTGTGGTGTACAATATATACACTAGTATACAATAGTGCTCACCTTTTTCTATGCACAAGGTAGTGTTAATACTTTGCATCAAATTTTTAGTTAAAACAAGGTAAAAATGTGGGTCTGATGCACATGCATCAAATTCTGAATAGTAAGTAACATGGAGATGGCACACTTGTGTTATCCCACTGTTATAAACAGACCCAAATTCACAAACTATGAAAAGGTTTAAATCTATTGCTCTCAGCTGGGCTTACCACAAATTTTTCCCTTTCCTAGAAAAGAAGAACCAAAAGACGCTATGTAAATTTCCTTCTCCCTTCTGTCTCCTTCTCTTCCTGAAATCAATTCTCTAGGATACTGAAGCATGGAGGTTCCTGGTGGAACATCTTTGGTGGTGATTATAACCTCTCCCTGTTTAATGAAGTTTGAAGTGAGATAGTTAGAGCATTTAAGGATGATGTATTCTTGTCACAAATGTGAAGGAGGGGTAACAGAGCCACTTTTGCACTAAGAATGGAAAATAAGTATACAAAAATTAGGCATCAACCACAAAGTTTTGGGTAATTCACAATTGTTTCTATCATATTTCTGTTTCCTAAAATGCAATTTGTTGGTGATGGTACATTCACGATTTGAAATGACCAACAAGTTCAGTTATACCATGCCTATAATACATTCTGTACACGAGAAAGATCTTTGAAAATAGGAAAAAAGATAACGAAATAAAAATATCTACCTTTCAACTCTGAGATCCACTCCTTGCCAACCCAGGATGGATCTCGGCAGTCTCTGATGAACCCCCGAGCAGTTTCCTCTGGATCATCTCGTTGAGCAGCTTCTTGTTTGCATCTACAGAAAACAAAATTCATACTCATAGTAATATCTCTTGTGAGAGCAAAGCTTCCAATATGTCTTTGTAAAAAATTACTTTGTATTTTTTTAAAATATCTTTAAATGTTCCCTCAATAATATTACAAAAACGTCTAGAATTAGGGGAACTGTCCACGATATATCACTTCTACCACCATGTAACAACTGTTTGATAATTAGTAATAGATATAATACGGTCTTGTTTGTGCCGATGCTACTACTACTAGTACTTTACACTGTAGGTAGGCATATGTGGATGATTTCAGCCATCGCCAATTCTTCTCCTCCTTCACTCTCTTCTTGAACTCCCCGCCATCATTCTCACTTTTGCTACTACAAACTGAATCATTTTTTTCACAAGTTTCTATGTTTATTCTCCAAAGTCTCAAAAATCTGTGAGTAAATTGCATCACTTGCATGTTTCTAATGCATGTCATGCTCTCAACTAGTACTACAACATACAAGTACAAGCAGCTCTTAGCGGTAAGTTGTAAAATGTGCATGTCAATATTGATAGCATACAGATATGAAGTCTCATTACCGGAGTAATGAAGATTCACATTAGATGAGTAAAAGGGATCGTATAGTTTTGGTTGAGACCTAATTTCAGGTTTCTAACATTTTTTGGTGAGATAATGAGAAACCTCTTATGAAATATGAAAGAGCATGTAATCCCATGAGGAATTCAATGTTTATTTGATGAAAATTGGTTTTTAAAATGGCTGAGATATCCAAAACAGAGCGATTCTAATAAAGTGTGGGACCCACATTTTTTAACAATCACTTTGTTTCACTTTGTTTTTTATGTTTCAGTCATTCCAAACCCGATTTTCAACAAATAAACTTTGAATTCCTCTTAAAATGGGATGCTCTGTACTATTTCATAAGTGTTTTCTTGGTTTTAAATTCTCATCTCCACCAATACTGCATGTACTATCCCTTTAAGGTCACAAAAAATGATCTAAAAAAGTATCGGAAACACAAAGCGATTGCAATGCAATCGCTGCAGATGAACTCTCTTTGTGTAATTGTGGGTCATGATGGTAGGCCTACTGCTGTAGGACCTACAGCCCTGTCGCTACACGGTAAGCCTATATTAGTATAGGGCCTACAGCGACTGGACCGCGTTTTAACTCGCCTGCTAATTTCCAGCTTGAAATCTAGTTTGGCAATTTTAAGAGGTCATGAAGATCACAAAATTTTTGTGAAGTTTTACTGGTCTTTGCTGCCCTGTTTATACTGTGAATTCTAAGAGGTATGGTAACCCTACTATACATATCAACCGCCCTTCCTAAAACCAGCCGTTTTAGAGTAATTGGCGCACAGGACGCTTAGTACGCACTTCTCTGCGTGCAGATCACATAAAAATGGATTGGCTTTGATTGTCGATGAGGATGTGTGGGAAAACGCGAAAATTCACTGTTCATTAATGGTTTCAATCAAGGAGTGAAGGATGTACAAAATTGAGAATGTATATTTTCACCGAATCGTAATGTAATGTCTATGGAAGTTTCTAAAAAGCTTTGTACAACACGGTGTTCATATACAACTAGGTTTGCGTGCATTGTCAGTGCAAAAAAAGCAGTCGATCTCAATAAGGAGCGTTACCGCGGGGAGCTGAAACGAGGCCACGCAAGTTCGACGGCGATATTTTTGCACTGAAACTTCGAATCGAAAAGGGAAGAACGGCATTTGATAGTGCTGGATTTTCTCAATCATGTAGGTCGTTTTTTACATGAATTTCAGTGTTAAATATTCTTATCAAGCATATCAGCATTAGGCGGTCGATGAGTAGGTCCAACCATATACAGGCTGTACTTAACCGTCTATAGTTGCTGTAATGTCAGTTCTACTAGTGTAAGTAGCATAGCACAGCGTACACTCTGGACAGCATCTGGTCGGGCTAGGCTGCATTTAAACGTTATAAATAGAGTCTAGATTCTATACATACAATATTACGGCATAAATATTACAAGGCTATGATATGAAGTGAATTATTTCTAGTGACGTGTGTCAAAGAATGGTCTAACATTATGTGCTTTATAGGTTGTACCAATCACGGCTCTTATGGGTATGGGCTCGTATCGTAAGTGTACAGAGTCGTATAGTCTAGCACTTACTTGGAGCCCGTTTATAGTTACGGTGGGTACGTCTACATCAGATACAATAGATAGTATATGTAGATTGCCATATTAATCAAGAAACTGGAATGCGAAATGTGCAAAACTCACTGTTGAGTCAAGTCTCTTCAATTTTCTCGCCCATTTCACCAGCGGCTGTGTCAGCATCGTAAACTCAGCAGACCATGGCGCCGACCCGCTGGCTGGCTATGATCTGGCATTGGCATCGCTTAGATCAGAGCTAGCTGTATACATACCGAGCTAGCGCGCGACAGTACCCATAGGAGGCGAGGCCTACATGCATAGTCTGCATGCACCGCCGTACTCACGTACGTACGTGCGCCTAGCTATCGCTCGTCGAATCGGTCTAACGCATTCTGACGCGCACGGTGCGGAAGACTCGAAAAATGAAAATTTTAGGGGTAACTTTTCATGTTTTTCAGGATATATTTTGATATTTTCAATATTTTCATAAAAAAAGAAGCAAATCAATTTGGAATTCATGTATTTGTACAATGCTAATCATCTAATGAAGATATGGAATTTAATCTAGTAGTAAGAAGCTGAAAATAGAAAGTCTCCATAATACTGTTTCATAACCCCATGAACTATACACCCCCAACACTCAAGCATGAAACATTAATTTAAGGAAACCACTAAAGAATAATGGAATGATCCGATAAAAGCGGGAACGGTACTCTCCATACCCCTTTTGCTTCGTCGGGAGGGACTCATGGGTTTAATGGGTAAAAAAATAGGTCAAAACATTAGGGAGACACGAAATTGTCTCCTTAAATCAAATGTCCGCTTAATGTACAAGCTCTACACCCATATTGTCTCCCTAAGGTGCCATCTAGGAATATATATATATATATATATATATTTTTTTTTTTTTTTTTTTTTTTTTCATGCAGATTGCATCAGTCAAAATTACAGAGACACCTCCAATGAAAACTAAGGTGACTGACAGAGCATTTTCTGATTTATTCCATTTTTCACATTCAACTAAAAAAAAAAATGATTTGGCTCTAGATTGAAATTCATGCTGTCCATTTCAAGAATACCTACAAACCACACATACTACTGTAAAACATAATATTTTCGCGGCATGAAATTTTTGCGAATTGGAGCTGACAGCCTTTTTTGTGGCATAAACTTTTCGCGAGTTCCCTCTAACATTCAATGCCTATAGTGTAGACAAGAACTTTCTCGTGCATTTTAATTTGGCTCATCTTGGCTCTTGCAAAATTCACAAAATTAAAATGCACGCAATCATTTCTTGTTTTACAGTATATCCAGCCATAAGATATGATTCAGTTTATATCTGTTTCAGATAGTTTACTTCTGTAAGATGTCTGTGTTTTCAATTTTTTTTTTTTTTGAAGAGTTAGTGATTATGGTGATGATAATAAAGAAGATCACAAACTGCAGCTGATGAGTACCTCTATTGAGAATTTATCTAGTCATGATTAAAAAGGCGCATCTTTGTAGTGTTGATGTAGTCATTCAAAGAGGATGACTTTAAAAGAAAAAAAATTATGAATTGAGTGAAAGCAGGTCAGTAGGGTCATACTTTCCACAGATATACCTATTGGATGAAGCAGCAATGCACTTGAGGTAGTGGGGGTAAACCTCACGCACTCATTAGAGACACTCTGATGTTTGCGACCACAATTGGTTTGTTTGCTCTCTTGACAGGTTATCAATAATACAAACTCTGCCAGTTATACCATTATAGACATGGGGGGGGAGGGGAGGGGGGAGAGGGGTTGGGGAGAGAAAGGGGGGGGGGAGAAAGGGAGAGGGGGAGAGAAGAGAATGTACGTTGAACAAGTGTGTTCACTGTTCATGACAATAAATGAACAAATCAGTATAGTCAAGTGTGATGGTGCCTGTCCCCCTTCCCCTTCTTGCCCCCCCCCCCCCCATGTCTCTTTCTTTGTGTATGTTTATGTCTAGTTGTATGTACTGTAGCTGGATGACTTTTTTTTTCTTTCATTTGTTTCTCTTTATTGATGTTTGACTATAATTTGAAAGGGTTCTGTTTTTCAGAGCAATCTACACAAAAGCCCTGCTGTCTGATGAATTTCTCATTTCAACATTTCTTTTCTGATAATTTCGATTACATCCTGTATTACATATGATTATGAAAAAAATCTCTTCTATATACTCATTTCAAAATAGATATATTACACAGATGTTATTAATTACTTTTGTGCAGGCATTTTAGCTATGTAAGTACAATGTTATATTCACACATATCAATTATGTAAGCATGATGTTACACTTTTATGATTTCAGTTATTTGTTTTTTCATTGAACTGAATAGAGAAAGGTAGAGAGAGATGAAGGTAAAGATATATGAAAGACAGACTGAAGAACTAATGAGAAAGAAGAATGAGAAGAGAGACTATAGAAAAAAAAGGGGGGGGGGGGTCTACCACTACCAGGTCCTGTAGTCGGCAGGTGTATGTATGCAGCAGCAGTGTATGCTTTGGAATACATGTAAGGGTAATTATTTGTCGTGTCTGTCGGCGCAGTGTTGAGTTGGGAAATAAAGTTGGGGCATGATCAACGTAGATGGCAGTGACTGTGTGTCTGATTCAGCTTTCTGAGTGATGGAGAGGAAAGAGAAGGATATAAAGAGATTGAAGGAAGAAGAAGAAGAAGAAGAGAAGAATAGATAAGAAGGGGGTAGCATACAGGTTATGTAACAGATATAATTGGCAAGAAATTCTTGCCAGTTTTCATTACTGAAAGAATGCAACATTTTAAAGCAGTTGTCTGTATTTCTAGATCTAAGCGGACACCTTTTGAAAGAATTCAGGAATTTAAAGCAGTTGTCTCTACTCTTTGTCAAAGGCAAATGTTTGCTCTTGAAAACCAAATGGAGATTTGCCCTCTCCTCAACACAAATCAAAGCATCCCTGAAACATTAGTATCATGTGTCATGCTCTTAGAACATTCTGAGGGCATGATACACAGTATTTACGACCCTCCTTCTCCTCCACCCCCCCCCCCCCCAGTACCTGACATTTCATGATATTATTGTACATAGTATTATCCCAGACTTTGGTTTGAGATGAGCAGGGGGAAAAAATGCCTGCCCTGCAGTAGATCCGTGGTCAGTGAAACTGTTTAAGGTCAGCCCTGACCCCAGGGGTGAAGACGTGTGGTAACGTGAGAGCGTGGACTCGGGGATCAATTTCAGCGGGGTGTGATAATAACCCGAAGGAGTTCATTTGCATGGCAACCAAACAGAGAGGGAGGTGCTGAAGAGATGAAATATAAAAGGAGTGGTAGTGGTGGTTGCTGGGGGGGGGGGAGCGGTGAGCATATGTTTTATCTCGAGTAGATGTGAATAGATCGTAATAGTGCCTTGGAGTTTTCCATTACTTAAACATTATTTAGACAATCATTTCACACTAATTTGAAGTCCAGCAGGACAGAAACTAAAGTATTAATATATATGATTTCATCATTAGGGGATATAGAAATGATTTAGAAATATTTTTTTTTTCCTGTAAAATATTGGGATGATATCCTTTAGTCTGTACAAACAGTGAAGCCAATCATTTGCCCATTTCTGCAGTTTACACCACAAACTTGTTATTTTCATTGAATTTCTGTTGTAGGGGTATATTTTGTTCCTGATATGTTTGACAGGTCTTTTATTTTTCCTTCATGTAAAGCAGCATGGAGCAGTACAAAAAGTCTCAAAAGTGATAAAAGCTTTCTTTTTGCTTTTCACCTTTCCTTTCTCTTCATTTCTTCCTCTTGTCTTGGATTCCTCATTCCTTTGTTTCTCTGACACGATCTTCCTTCATCCGCCTCCACCTTGAGGGAGAGAATGTGAATCCCTCGCAGCTTGAAGGATGAGTGTCTGGCATTCTGAGCATCTATCTATCCCCCCTGAATATCCATCTGGTCTCTGACCTCCGTCCAGATTTTTGTTTTGTTTTGTTTGAATGTAAGGTGGGATCCATGTCACACGCGCTACGTGCGTGTAGTTTGTCATTTCATCCCCCCACCTCGGCTGTGTTTGCGTGTGTCGCGGACGTCGTGCTCTGAGCTTTCGTCTCTCTTCCGCATCCCGCCGACTCTCCCTCCGTAACTGAAAGCATCTAGCCTTTCTCACTTTCGGAAAGAGGATGCCGGGCAACTCATCATTTATCACTTCCTGGAGTGAAGGATGTAAGCCTTCTCTGTCTTCACTACAAGTTAAATATGCACTACACAGACACACACACATACACACTCATTTGCATGTCATGAATATGCACACATTCATGCATATTCATGACATCATTCAGCTAGCGGACTGAATCCAGGAGCCTGTCTTTGGTACTTCCATCCGTTTCTTCCCTTCCTGCTAAGTTTACCAGTGGCATTTGCAAGTACTGTAAAAGTGGACATTTTTGCAGTGTAGAAATTTTTACGTAACTCGAGCAACCAGAAACTAGCGTGAAATGAAAAGTACATAAATATTTTTGCCTGCAATATGTTCCAGTAGTTCATACCTCGATTTCACGGAATTCAAAACCAGCGAAAGTAATCTTACCCGGATGAGCACGAAAAACTGGTCATGTGAAAATAATGACTTAGAATTACAGTAATTTGCACATCTACATGAGAAATGTTTAAATTTGCTGCAATGTGCCTCCAAAAGATATGTGAAGAAATCAAGTCAGTGCAGCGTATTAAAATTTTAGATTGATCACTCATTGTATGAATGTTGTGTTTTATGTTTGTGTGTTGTTTGCTCTATACGTGTTTGATCTGGCTGTAAAGACTCTGTGCTTTTGATTCTGAAAGTTTATTTGCCACTGCAAGTAAGGTGTGTTTATGGGATCATAATCAGAACTTAGTTATGTGTTTGTTCCCTGTTCTTAAGATTCTTGACTGAAATTAATGTCCATTCAGCATCCCCTTCCATTAAAGTTAATGTCCCTGTAGCATCTGCTCCTGTTCTGTCATTTTATATATTTGCGAGTCACCATTAGGGCTTTTTCTTTTCCTACCTAAGTTTGTGGCCTCTCTACTGTAGGAAGCATCAGCATCATCTCCAACATTCAGCTGCCAAACCACCTTACCCCCAAGCCCCGAACAATCCCTCTCTTCATCTCCTGCTCCAGTTTCCCCATCTCTTCCGGCGTCTGTCTGTCTGTCTGTCTGTCTCACAGACGGTAGATCTCTCTCTTGACCGTTTCCTCGTCTGCTGCAGGTGTTGGGAGACTCCCTTTCAAGCGGTCACACCTTCCTGACCGGGGAGTTTTACCCCTTTGGGCTGCCTCTTGTGGCCTTGATCTGTATTTGAATAAATCAGGACAAAATTTTTACTTTAATCGTCACTTTTCCTCCAGCTGCTTGCAGTATTTTTCGGGAAAAAAAAGAATGTCGGTGCATAGAAGCAGAAAAAGTCTCGTCTGGAGAGTTAATGGGTCAGCTTTTATTTATGTGCCAAACTGTTATACTCTCCTCTGCATGCACTGACTTTAGTACAGTTTACATTGTAGGTGGTTAAAGAACTGAGAACCCAAATGACATTAGGTTAGATAGTCATAATTATTGTGCTATTGATAAGGGAAAGAGTTGCATTTAAAGAGTCATAAAGAGAACAGCTTGTCGCAGCAAACAACTTTTAAAGAAGCAAGCCAACAGGGAACCAAATTCATGGGTAGAGATCATGGAATCCAGTTGTGACAAATACATGGTTTTTGCTAGTAATGCTTTTTTTTTAGTCTTTTTATCAACTGGGCCCCTTGAGTGTATTTCTTTAAGATTGAGAGTATTGGTACCGACATCCAGCAGTGAACTTTCATGTATAATATAGGGGAAAGGAAATAGTAGTGTTTTAGCTATAAATGATATAGCAATAGTAATTTTTGGATTTTGTAAAAACAAAGTTCTCAAAACTGGTTGCTACCTGAAGGAACCTTACATAATCAAAATTTTAAGTACTGCAGATTATTGAAAAAAAAAAATTCTTAATTGCTATTTTGTACAGTAAATGATATAGCATTTATATGCACAGTATCTATTTTTTTCTTTCCCCCAAGGGCAAATAGCACAATGTCTAGAAGAAACATTTATTGTAAAACACATGATGGTCAATGGGAGATCAGCATGGTGAGGTATAGCAGTGGACATTTAGTTTAAAATCATTTGTTGTACACTTTAATCTTTTTGATGCCCAAAACTACACAGACCCGACAGCAGTGCCTGAGGTGTTTGCAATAGATAATCCCATCCTTTGCATTCAAAATGCAAACTATGTTTGCCAATTACTACGTTCCTCTTTGTGTAAGCAAACACTGAGCTCCATTCCCCCTACACCCATTCCTCGTCCGTATCATTCAGAAAAAAAAAAGGGAGGGGAGCTTTTCTTAGAATGCTTCAAAGTGTCAAAACTATTCCCTGCGTAGATCAACAATAGGGAGAACTCATCAATTATTAAAGTGTTAAACTTCCATCCACATCATAGGGACTAGATGTGGAAGAAATTCAAGCTTCCACTGAGAGTTATTTTCAGTGAAAAGCGGGAGCCAAAACACAAATACTGTTTTAACCCGTTGAGAACGGTTTGATTTTGCTGCAACACGCATTTCCCATAGATGCTTGCCCGAGTATACTCGGGACTCGTCTTCAACGGGTTAACTTTGGCTGTGATGACAAAAAGAGTTTGGAGGGTTATGATCACATGTAACCAATCACCTCAAAATTCCAAGAAAGCAGAACCCTGATTTCACACTCTTGCTATATTTTTTTATGTGTAAATTCCTCAGAAATTATACAAAACCTGTTTCCTGTAATAAGTTTGGCTAAACCGTACTGGTAAACACAAGACAAAGCGAAAGCTACCACAATTATGACAAGTCTGGCAATCAGATGAATGCAGTTTAGAGAAAATTGTCTGTGAAGTTTAAGCATAGTCCCGGCTGCAGGAGATTTGGCATGTAAAGCTGATGGCACAATTCAAAACACCACAGTGAGCTGCACGTGTGAATGAAAAGAAACTGCATTTTTTTTTAAATCAAAGAAGTACTGAAATATCTATTTTTTTTTTAGCCATATCACCTGTAAATGCACTTTTCTTGGGTTTAATGTCTAAAGACTTTATCAAAGCAATCTGTTTAACAAGCCTGCATTTCAAATGTAAATTTTCAAATCAGTAAGCAACAACAACAGCCAAAAAAAAAAAACCTAATCAAACAGAGAATTCAGGCACTTATATTTAAAGCTATTTGAAATCAAGAAATCAAGATAGCATTAGTGATGTCAAGTGTGTATCTTAGACAAACCCTTGAATCAGGATAGAGGCATTCTCACGAGAGTCTCTCACAGCTACGTCAATGACTGTAGAGGTTCTTCTTAAGGGCTTGTCAGAATGGATATGAGGAAAAAAGAAAGTGTTTCTTGCAATGAAATTCTGCCTAAGCAGCAGAGAGCCTGTGATACGCTGTATGTGGGTTATCATTCACAAGACATATGCAAATGAGGGGCTCCCTCTGGTGTTTAATGACATCCCATGTCTGCGAATGCGTATAGGATGCGCGGCAGCCTCTGCTCGTATTACCTCGTGTCACCGCCGAGGTGCCAGGCCGCTGACACACCATTCGATACCTCTCTCCGTGGGACGCGACTGTCGTCTCGTGTTATGCGGCCTGTTGTTGACGGTGTTCGACAGAGACGAGTGAGCTCCTTAGCAGCCGATCGATCAGCAAACAACATAGTCTGACACGCTGTACACAAATGTTGCGCTGATCGATTCGGCTGCATGGTCCTAACCTCTAGGTTTGAGGCAGACTGCATGGCCGACTGATAGAGGGAGGAAGGAAGGGAATTGAACGAAGGAACAAACGTTTAAGTGAAGGAAATAAGCAACACGTCAAGCACCGAGGCTATGTGTAAGTGAGAGAGAATTATAAAGACAGACTCACAGGATGGAAACCAAGAATGAGGGCAAACATCTTTATTAGGGTGGAGAGAGAAAGATGAAATAGGAAGAAAAAAACAAAGGTTGCAAGCATGGAAGATGATGAAACAAGATTATGTTAGAGAAGACAAAGTAAGTACAGTTTGTAGAGAGAGATGGAAGCGGAGATAAATGACACGAATGTGAACAGGGCAGAGAACTGAAAGGCGGTGATTAGAGTGAGCACGCTCTGTATATGTTTAGTTGATGGTAGTGTTCACTTCATTTCAATTGCATTGACGAATGTACGAGAGTCAAGTACCTGTGTATTCGTGTTTAGAGCTTGTATGTTTGTGTGTGGGTGTGTGGTTGTATATATGTTTGTTCCACTGTATAAGCTGTTATTTTCGCGAGGGTTTAATTTTCGTAAATTTCGCGAATCACAGTTGGACCGCGAATTTAACAACACACGAAAATGTCACCATACGCTAAGGTAGTAGTGCGCTTATGTAAGCCTCCGTGTCAATTCGCGAAAACAACATCTCGCGCAAAAACAACATCTCGCGCAAATGTCCGTGATCTCCTCATTCACAAAAATATCAGTACGGGAAAATAACAGCGTATACAGTATCCTCAAATGTATTTTCATGTATGCGTATGTTTTTGTGTTTGCTTGTATATTGTGTTGTGTTGGTGATATTATAAATGTATAGTTTGTGTGAGTATGAAATTGCTAGAAAGTGAAAGAAGCTGTTGACATGAAAGAATTTAAAGGTTTTATATCCCTTTCGCAGAATGTCATGAACTTCTGCATGGTTGAAGAATACTGCTTCTCAACATTGTGTCTGAAATCTTAGGGTAATACAACTCCAAAATTCTAATAAAGAAATAGAAAATCAAACCCATGTCACTCAAGAGTTTGCTCCCTTTTGTGCCAAGAATAATGGTTGGAATTTATTCAGGGTCCTCATTGTTTCCTCGTTCGATCATAAAGATGTTTCCAGTTTTATTATTCTGAGGAAAGGTCTGAATTTCCTACCTCCTATCATATCAACTTATGAAAGGAGTCTAAAGTCAATAATTGCAATGGGGACAAGGGACACACTACCTTTATAGTTTTTCTTTTCTTTAATAATCCTTGAATTGAATCAAGTATGAACCGAACACAAAGAAAAAACCACTGTATCCCCTCCCTTAACCACTCCTAATCTCTCTGACTTCTCTAGTGTAAAGTCAGGACCTCTTTTCTTCTTTTTTTTTTTGTTCAAGGCAGTTTCGCACTACAATTTTCACACCCTACAGACCCCGAAATCTTCGACTCGTGCATTGGATACAGGCTGCATTAATTTTGGACCCATTTGCATTGCGCCATCAAGGGCTTTGGGGGTGGGGGGGGGGAATTCAAGAAAAGGAAGAGTCAAAAAAGAATTGCAGTCGCCCCCACGGGCATTATGGGTATCACATGACCTAGATTGTCGTCATCACTGCAGAAATCCTGCGTTGGCTCTTATTCTTTTTCTCACACGGTGCCAGGCTCTCTAATGTTCCCTGAATCGCTTGAGATGAAACTCTCTCATATTAGCCTATCTTATGCTTTCTCTTTCTCTTTTCCCCTCTCTCTCCCCTTTTTTCGGGGGGGGGGGGGAGGGGGAGGGATATGTGTTGTTGCTTTTTCTAAGTAGGTAAACTCACGGCATCGGCAAAATCTTGACTATGGGGGATTTTGTGTTGTCATCCGCTGTCAAATAATTGGATTAGGTTTTTAGTTTGACTGAGAACCCATTTTTGCGATAATTGCATTAGCAATTGGGGACGTGTTTGTCATGCTCTTTCCCACTGTGTGTTTGCATGAATCCCAGCAAAGGCAGAAAATGGAGGAAAAATCTAGCATACCATTTTAGACAAATACTCCCCCCACCCATCCCTCGATACCTAGTTAGCTCTTACTTCAAATGGAATTTTGCATTGTTTTGTGAATGTCAAGGTGAAAATCTAGTGCAACCGAAATCCAAATGATAATCACATCTGTGGTAATTAAAATGACTGATTTCAGTATTCCCAAGTGCATGCTCGAACATGCGTATCAACAGATGGATTGTGTTCAGCCTTTGATTGACAGTCGATTCACTATATTGTCTGCTAATTCATGTAAAATACAGTGGAGTGGGGAGACCATGGGTAAGGGCTATATTAATCTATCTTTGCTGAAATGTCAGACCTTGTGTGTATCAACTACATATTTTTTTTTTCTTAAAATCCATGCATGGAACAGTGATCATATTCAAGGATTTCATTCAATCGTGGAAAAAGGGGAGAAATTATAATATATTCTTTTACAGCACCTTGACGAGGATTGCATTTAAATGGTGTTTTCGATTTTTTTTGCCTCTTTGTGCCTTTTTTTTTATTAGTTTTTTTTTTTTTAAGATAGGGTCTGAGTGCATTGGTTTCTAGAATTCCTCTTTTAGACCTTTTACAAGGAAATTTCTGCATCTGACATGTGCTCTGGTATATTTCCTTGAATGTGATTTCACATCCTGTAGTGTAATATGATACCCAAGGACTCCTGAATCCAACTCATTAATGGTGAATGAATCATTTTTTTATCATGTGCCTTCCGGAAACCATGCACACTGTGTGAGGACACCATGGATGAAGGGACCGTAAGTTTGAAATATGAAGAGTTAGTTTTTGCCTGGGGTGATCCGTTATGTTACGCTCACATCTACCTCAGATGTGTGTAGCACACTTTTATCATATCACTATTTCTGAGTGTGTGTGTACTAGTGCTGTATACTGTAAAAGTGGAAATTTTTTGGCGGTGTGGAAATTTTCCCGCATCTCTCACAACTAGAAGCTAGAACAAAAATATATGGCGTGCAAATATTTTTGCATGCCATATGTTTCGGTAGTTAAGTCCTGATTCCGCGGAATTATAAACACAGAAATTTCATTTTACATGGCAGAACGGAGAAATTAATTTCACAAAGATGTCCACTTTCATGGTATCAAACCCAAAGTGATTTGCCTGAATCTTTTGTGAAGGTTAGTGAATTCTGTCATTCTTATTCATTATATTGTCTCATGTTGCTGTGGTTGAATGAAGGAATGAATGATTACATGCCAAATAATGAAGGAAATATGTGAGTAGAGGTTATTAATTGTCATCAGGCAGATTCCAGGAATGGTAATTGCAATTAACACATTTTGGAGCCTTTCCTACTTGTGTTATCACACAAGGAGACTGCTTTCACATCTACCCTAGATGTCTCATTCTTCCTTGCTGTGCTTCAGAACTCACATGGAGTTATATCTGGAGACAGTTGTGTTATTTTAGAAGTTACACAACTTTTAGCTCCCAAATGCTAGATTTTGCTACTGTTATCAGTGCCCCATCTTGTTTGGTTTCTAGTCATTCATGTCTCTTTTTATTTTTTATTTCTCTGGTTATCCATTTGTAAGATACAGTCACTTTTTCACAATATAGTATGGCATATCTCAAAGTAGTGTGTTTGGGAATTGCAAGGTCTCATGGTTATTATTTTTGTAGGCAGATTTTTATTTTTTTTTTATTTAAGGCTGATTCCTCTGTTTAGCTGATTCAAGGAGAATGCAAAAATGAAAAGCTTAGATGTGATTTGTCTTATAGGAGATGGAATCTAAAAAGGAACACATTTCAAGACCTTCATGTTAAAAAAAAGGAAAAGAAAAATAAATATGGGCCACTTGTATGTTGTCCATCTTCATGTTCAAGTTTCACAGTTCACACTATCTTGTTTGGGTATCAATCAACCGGCTTACTTTCATTTTCATATTTAGGCATACTTTTATAACAGAAGTAATTTCCAGCAACTAGAAAGCTTGTGCCAAATATTTCATACCAGACATCAACAATAAGTACACACCAACAGGATTCCAAGTATTGGAATCCAATTGGTTGGAACAGGTGGATTGCAGATTTTAAAACTAAATTCCAAAGCAATATGCACATATATATCTTCAATGCTTTTGGAAAGCAACCAGGTTTTTCCATTAAAAAATTATGAGGCAAACCCAATTCGTTTGCCACTGTAACCATTATCACTCATCCATTATCTTTGTACACATTGTATTTTCTATCTTCATGGTACTACAATCTACCAGCATACTATAGTGGTATGTTTTAATATTCTGCACTCGCTCTTGTGTGAATGAGTGGCAGTTCTTGTAAATACTATTGACAGAATGGAGAGCAGCTTCCATCCTACATCCTGGTGACAGGACGTGTATGGATCCTTCATGTATCGAGCCTAACAGGTGTTAAGTTAATCAATTTTCTCAGGATTCTCCTTTTAGTTCACAGGTCTTATCTCCCCACCCCTTGTGCTTTTTTTTAGACTGATATCCAGAGATGGTTCAAAACTCTGTAGGTGTAGAATACGATGATATCATCAGCTGTCTTCCATTCTTGCAGTTACCTCGTCCTCCTTTTCCCTTCCCGCTTTCATCCCAATATCCACCAACTTTCCTCTCACTATGCTGCTACTATCTAATTCATCACTAGTGTGTGTTCTGTGTGCTTGTGTGGGTGTCCTGTTTGTGTGAGCTTCTGCATACTTGTGTGTTCACCCCCATTTTCATGTGCGTCATTACCCTGAATCTGGTCTAAAAGTCCTCCTACGTACTATTTTTCTCACTGCCTCACCTCTTTCGTCTGATTGTGAGATGTTTTCCACCCACGTATGCCTGTTATTCATGTGCTTGAATATTTTCTGCAATCTTCAAGGTCTTTTTATATTTCATGTCCATGAATGCCATAAATAATTCATGTCACTATTACAGTCATCTGAATTGCGAGATACTGTATCTTCAGCTCATGTTCATTCTCTCATATTCTCCCGTCTTCTGTTCTTCCGAGTAATGTTTCGGCTCGGTCCTCTGTCTTTGAAACTTTGCCGTTGATATATGTTACCCCAATTCCTCTCAATCGCACTGAGAAATTCTCATTCATACATGCCGTTTCCCTGTCAGCGCCCATCATCCATTCTATTTATTCCTAATTTATGCCCCTATTCCGCCATGCATCGGGGAGTGTCTCTTCCCCTCCCCCCCCCCCAGAGTCCGCCACAGCCACCCACCTCCCCACCCCCGCTCCTTCACATTCCGTATCCCCTATCCATCTTATCTTGTGCATTGCCTGCTTCCATTGATGCAGAATGTACATTTTATGGACCATCTGTCCTTAATAATGTTACCCTATCCCACGACCATTCTATCTTCCCTATCTCCTGTGAAATCCTCAGTGTGGTTGGTTGGATTTGTAGGTGCGACTACATGAAGATCTTCACTTTCAAAAATCCCTCTACATTGAGGAAGAGTGATCTGTTTGAAAAAAGGCTACAAGAATATCAAAATACACTTTACCTTTTTATCTGTCTTTACCATATTAAAAAAAAGTCTATTTTAAGACATGGGAACAGCATAAATGCAGGAAATGAAAAATTTGTAAGCTGTTGTGAGCTGAAAATTGCTTTTCCCCACTGCAAGAGTGGTATTTCATTATTTTTTTTTCTTTTTTCAGTCAAGTTTGGCTGTTTATCTTTCAACATGGACTGTATATTTCATTCTGAAAGCCGCTTGGGAAGTGTGTAAAATGTGTTGGATGTTCATTGACAAGACCTGCATAGCAATGGTCCAGAAGAGTGAACTTGTCTTCACTTCTGCCCATGGTCGAAATGACTGGAAATACCATCATCGATTACACCAAGTGGATATATAGGACAGGGTTTGTGTCGCGGGCACATTTTACGTCAGCCGCGGGAAAGTCCAATCGATAGAGAATGTATGTGTGGGGAGGTCCCCCTTTTGTATTTTGAAGCAAGATCCTTGGTAGGGTGAGGAATGTTTGCCTTAGCCTGTTTCTATTTAGAGTTAGAAGAACAAAAACATTCGAGCAATTATTGTATAAATAGAACCATTCCACATATGGACATTATACTTTGTGGACAAACATTGCTCTGAAGTTAGTACACACTCCCTCAAAAAACATAAGAAGAAAAATCAATTAAGAGAAATTGTCCGCTAAGAGGCACAATGCTAATTCTCTCCAAATTAAGCAAGCCGTCGCCGCGGTATTAGATTACATGTAATGGTAGTAATCACTTGGCGAGAAGGGGATTTGTTTCTCTCTCGCCGAATTATCATGGTTAGCTGGAGGCGGACCCTCCAGTATGCGTAGGTCGTCTTCATATCCTCCCCACATCATTCCGTCTCCGAATGAATAGATTCCATTTTGCCCTGATGCAATCCCGGGCGCATTTTGTTGCCAGCGCAATCTGTGGAATTCATTGCCTTGGCTATGATTGCCATTATCAGCCATGCACCCCCCTCCTCCTTCTCCCCCTCCCCCCCCCCTCCACCCTCCCTTCCGTAATTTCATTACCCCCCAGTCTGGTGGATAGGGACCACTGTCGGGCTAATCTCATTTGAAGCACGTAGCGGGAACCAATCATAGACGAGCGAGTGGGATATTTTCCTCACATAGACCCCATCAAGGTCTGTGCCTACTTAATCCCCCCTGCCAATTTCTCCTTGATGGATCTCAATTCTCTTCTTGCTCACCTTTATCCACATTTAAATATCTCTCTATCTCTCTCACTGTCCCTCTGTTACTTCCCCTTCGATACTTCCTCTTCCCCTTACTCCTGTCCAACAGTCTCTTTACCATTATATTTGTTTCAAATCTATAAAATTCTAAATTTTGAATTACTGCTCTGTCTCCTTTCAAGATGCATGTTAAGATCAGTTGCCTTGACTAGTTATTTTCCACAACTCATTCCCACAATTTTTTATGCCTCCGCCACGAAGTGGTGCCGGAGGCATTATGTTTTCGGGTTGTCCGTCCGTCCGTCCGTCCGTCCGTCCGTCCGTCTGTCCTTCCGTCCGTCCGTCCTTCCGTCCGTCCGTAATGAATTTTGTGGACAAGGTAACTATCGAAACCTGTTGAGGTATCCTAATGAAACTTGGCATGTATGTGTATTAGGAGGTGAAGTTGTGCCTATCAACTTTTGGGTGCACATGCTCAAGGTCAAAGGTCAAAAGGTCAAGGTCAAATACGTAAAATTTCACTATTTCCACCATATCTATTGAATGCCTGAAGATATTTTCTTGAAACTTAGTGTATACATGTATTACCCAATTAAGATTCTCTGGTGAAAGTTTGGGTCATGAGGTCAAAGGTCAAAAGGTCAGGGTCAAAAGGTCAGGGTCAAATACATACAATTTCATTATTTCCACCATATCTATTGAATGCCTGAAGAGATTTTCTTGAAACTTAGTGTATACATGTATTACCCAATTGAGATTCTCTGGTGAAAGTTTGGGTCATGAGGTCAAAGGTCAAAGGTCAAAAGGTCAGGGTCAAATACATAAAATTTCACTATTTCCACCATACAAATGTATCTATTGAATGCCTGAAAATATTTTCTTGAAACTTAGTGTATACATGTATTACCCAATAAAGATTCTCTGGTGAAAGTTTGGGTCATGAGGTCAAAGGTCAAAGGTCAAAAGGTCAAGTAAAAATGTTAAAACTTCTTTTTTTTTCTCCGTACCTTGGAAAATTGTTCAAGGTATCTTCATGGAACATAGTATATACATGTACTGACTGGAAGTGATTATCTAGGGAATGTAGGGTTCATGGGGTCAAAGGTCAGGGGTCAAAGGTCAAGTGCAAGACTTCACAATTTTACTATTACCCTCATATTTATGCAATGCCAGCAGGGTTATTTTTTTACACTTGGTGTATGCGTGTGTAACCTAATAGAAATTCTCTGGAAAGTTTTTTTTTTCTCTTTTTGCCTCAAAGGTCAAAAGGTCAAAGATCAAGTGAAAGTGCTGAACTAACTTTTTCCTCCATATCTCGGAAGTGGCTCAAGTTACCTTGAAACTTAGTACATATTATGTAAAATTTCACTATTTCCACCATACAAATGTATCTATTGAATGCCTGAAAATATTTTCTTGAAACTTAGTGTATACATGTATTACCCAATAAAGATTCTCTGGTGAAAGTTTGGGTCATGAGGTCAAAGGTCAAAGGTCAAAAGGTCAAGTAAAAATGTTAAAACTTCTTTTTTTTTCTCCGTACCTTGGAAAATTGTTCAAGGTATCTTCATGGAACATAGTATATACATGTACTGACTGGAAGTGATTATCTAGGGAATGTAGGGTTCATGGGGTCAAAGGTCAGGGGTCAAAGGTCAAGTGCAAGACTTCACAATTTTACTATTACCCTCATATTTATGCAATGCCAGCAGGGTTATTTTTTTACACTTGGTGTATGCGTGTGTAACCTAATAGAAATTCTCTGGAAAGTTTTTTTTTTCTCTTTTTGCCTCAAAGGTCAAAAGGTCAAAGATCAAGTAAAAGTGCTGAACTAACTTTTTCCTCCATATCTCGGAAGTGGCTCAAGTTACCTTGAAACTTAGTACATATTATGCATGTTCTACCTGAAAGTAATTATCTTATGAATTTTAGGGTCAAGGGCCAGATGAAAATGGTAACAATTTACTATTCAATTCAGAAATTGCACTTTTTCTCCACACCTGTACCTTGAAGATTACTCAATGCCTAAATGTATGAATGGGTCAAAGTCAAGTTAAAGTCCTTAAATCCCTAGATACATGCTCTCTTATTCATCCAATTAAACCTACGTCAAGGAAGGTGAACATTCAACACATTTGTGACAAACTTGTCATTCCAATATTTTGCCAATTTTGTGAAAATGTAATCACACAGTGTCCACATGTACTATCTAGACCTATTGGGAAAATCATGCATTATGGCGGAGGCATACCAGTCGCCAAAGCGACATTTCTAGTTTTTTCTTGCTCCATTTCTTTTTTTTTTTTTTTTTTTTTTGGGGGGGGGGTCTCCCTCTATGTCATTCTGTCACCTGTCAATCATTACAATGAATCATTTAAATGTCAATCATTTATTGCCAATCATTCAAGTAAATTATTAGCCTTAACCTTCTTCATGTTCTGTCAAGGCAAGCTATGAAGTAATGAACAGAAACATGCAAGTCTGCGGTAATAACTTTGTCCTTATGCCTACTTCTTTGTTTATCTGTATTTCATATTCTGATGCCTTTAATCTTTCATGATCTTTCTTTTCCTATGATTTCTGATTTTGTCACAACTGCATAGATGTGATGGGAACTTCTTTGTTGTCTTTGTCACTCATTATATTAAAATAAAGTTGTAGCATTTGCCATATTTTCTTTAATGTTTTATCCCCTTTGTTTGTCAGCCTTTCTGTCCTTCTGTCAATTTCCTGCCTGCTCCCACTGTCTCTGCTTCTTGTCTTCCTCTTCCTCCTCCTCTTTTCTTTCTTTCCTTCTGTCTCTCAGAGGTGGATAAAGGTTGATGTTTAACAGCCATGACCTGCTCATATTTCTCAGGGTTATGGGAGTAATTGCTACTTACACGCATTGTAGCTCCTTTATTTACCTACATGTATGTGGGTGTATGTGTTGTGTGAATGTGTGTATGTGTGTGTGTGTGTGTGTGTGTGTGTGTGTGTAGTCAATCATGTATCATGCATTTTTTTTTTATTTCATGCCCACTGAGCAATCAGACTGAGTGGTAAAGGGAATTGTAAATACCCTCTATCATTATTATTTCTTGTCATGTGTATAGGTCATACTCATAGATACTTCCATGTTGATTGCAATCACAATGAGCGTGATTTACCTTGCATTCCATTGTCCTGCTCTTTTACTTTGTGTGTAGGTATGTGCATGATTTTCTGATACTTGTATTTTAAGGTGTATTTCAGAGCAATGGGTACATTCATGTTGGACTTAAATGGCTGACAATTTAACAGAACACTTTAGCTTCTGGTCCTCCCTCTGTTATGTTGCTATGGTGATGCCTCCATTTTTTATTAGATGCTGTCCTCTTTTTTTCCTCCTCCCGGGCTGTACTGATTTTATTTGAAGCGCCAGTGGGGCAGGCCATCCTGCCGCCGCAGTCAGCTCCCAGCAATCTTAATTTGGCCGGTCAGCGGACGGACCCGTCTGCGCGGGACGCTGGGCTAGGAGGAGTGAGACGCCGCCGCGCACGGCATCAATCAATTCCTCCCCCTCAGTGCGGGATGCGGCATTGAGTTACTCGCCGTCCGGCCGTGTTGATTGCAAGTAGATACCTCCGTCCGCTGCCAGCAGATGAGCCTGGGTGAGGGGCAGGAGACGATCGAGAAAGAGGAAGAGTGGAGGAACCTCACTGGAGTTAATGGCTCGCACCTCGGTGTTAGGATAACGCTGCGGCTTTAATCAACTGACATTTTGGATTTTTAAAGGCTTTGATAACCACCAAAGGGGTGACGTCACGTTGCAGGGGGTCCTTCGCCTCTGGAATTTACGCTGAGTCTGGTGACTGTTTTATCATCATTTACTCTGTCCTGCCAAGGACACATGAGGCCAAGTTCAGAGAGCAACTTTTTTTTTTTTAGTAGTCTCTCTCCATCTCTCTCCATCTCTCCTTCCTCATCCCTATCTGTTTAATCTGGATTGCGGGGAGTTGTCTATGCAAAGCGGCGGCTGATCGCTGTGTATCCCGGGGAATACTGGTTTGTGTTGTTGAGGATATTTACCCCCCCGTCCCAAGTCCCATTCATCCCAGTGAACGGTGACGTTATAGAGCTAGCTCCGTTTGTCTGCCTAAGAGTTGACTCTGAGCCCCTGTTGGCTGGCTGTGTTAATAGCGACATTGAAAAGTCATTGCAGGAGTAAAGAGGGTACAGACTCCTCTTCTTTAGACTGAGCGTGCTGATTGTTGAGGTGAGTTAACACCTGCCATGTCAGGTCTTGCTGTCAAGGACTGTCCAGCATTGGTAATATATGTCTTTCCAGGCTATTCAATCCATGAAATTATTTGCAATATATGTCTTACCAGGTTACCTTCATTTTTCCTTGTCTTATTTTACTTGCATCCATGTGATGATTAAACAACTAATGCCTCAAATGATGCTCAATATTTTGTACTGTTTTGTCCCATTTTCAAACCATTACAAATGTATGCCATCAGGCTTTAAACTCTTTTTGTCCTATCTAGCAAACAATCATGGAGGAACTATGACAACTTTTATCAAAACAAGAAATCAATTCAATTGGAGCTCTGAAAGATGTTATGTCAAGGATCTGTTGAATGCAAGAAAACTTCTGATGTCTTATCAAATGGGGGTTAATGTTTTAGAAAACAACCTCCCGGCTGTTAAATTCCACAAGAAGCACCACCACCACCAAAAAAAGAAAAAAAAAAGAAAAGAAAATAAAGCCCCCCCAAAATCAACAAGCTGTAGTTGTCTAGGATGAAGGCATTTGCTGTGGGTTGCTGCAAAATATTAACATTTTACAACTGTGTAAAAGTCTTCGTGATTTCAGAAGGCTTGCTATTCATTCTTGACGACAAGCCACCTTGTGAATAGAGGCTCTTGCTTGTTCACGTTAACCCACAGCATCCCAGAATCGTCCCTTCCCATAATACATGTGAAAAGATTTAGAGGTCCGGGTTCTGTGGTGTAGTTGAGACACTAGACTCTGTAATATCTTCATTGTACCAAAATACTGTAAAAGCAAAAAATATTCTCGGCATGAAATTTTTGCAAGTTGTCACTGGTATTCACTGCATATAGTGTAATAATTTAGTAATTTCACAAATCTTGGCTCCTCCAAAATTTGCAGAATTATAAGATATACTTGAACAAATTGTTTGTTTTTACGATATTTACCTAGTGGGCTCACATTTTCCATTATTATAATTTCATCCAGCATCTGCACTGTGTACTCTCCCCAAAACGTGCTTGATTTTCGTTTGCATTCTTAATCACTGTAACAGTGTTCTAGCATTAACACACAATGAGGATTTAGATGATTGATGCAGGATTGTACAGAATGCCTCCAAAGGGTAGAGGGCAATAAATATGCAATTAGCGAGTTGCAAATGGAAGAATCGCTGTCTGAAGTAGGTCTTATGCCCTAGCTTTACTGTTCCACTTTTCATCTCATACAACCTTCTACGATGTACCCCGGCCTTGCCCCCTTGCCCTTGAGTTTCATTTCATGAGCGTAGATGTGCACCAAAAGAGGAGATAAATGCATTGAGTGGTATCAAGATTGGCACTGCACAGATTTTTACTGTATTTGTACTTAATATAACAGTTATATGAATGATGCAATGTACATGCATATATGTAGGACAAAAAGATTGATGTCAAATCAGAACATCTGTTACAGAACTTGGATATTTGAAGGACTTAAAAAGACAAGAAGCACTTAGCGATACCTGTTGTTGTTTCAGTTAGCCCAAGGTCAGAAATGTAATTTCATGAAGTTACTTATAGGGCATGCTGGTGAATAACAGCTATGGATGTAAATAACTCATTTCACGCATGATGCTGCTGGGATTTGTACATCAGTCGGTGGCGATTTCAGACTGTGGTAAGAAACAGGTTAATGTATGATAGTTTTATTATTATCTATTTATGATAGTTTATTATCAATGAAAATCCTTTGGCTCCTGAACCACACTTTCAAACTTATGAACTGCCTGTGTATCAATGTTTGTGTCTTTGCTTGTTTGTTTGTTTGCATATTTGTATGTGTGTGTGTGTGTGTGTGTGTTTGTGTGTGTGTTTGTGTGTGTGTTTGTGTGTGTGTTTGTGTGTGTGTGTGTGTGTGTGTGTGTGTGTGTGTGTGTGTGCGAGTGTGTGTGTGTGTTTGTGTGTATACTATGTGCATGAATGTGGTGGTGTATTCTCTTCTTTTGTTCACCCATCTTATCTATGCAATCCTATGGCAGGCATTTTTTTTTATGTTTTCTTTCTGTTCTTCTTTCATTGTCATTTTTCTTAAGCTATTGCATCCAATTACCAATTCTGTGCATTTTTTTTTTATGGTAGAGAATGCAATTGTTTATTTGGGTTTATAGTTCTTTTGTCAATGAATTATTTGATAGCAATGAAGTGGAAGTTTTGGTAAGACATAAATTGAAAATATGTTTCTCTTACTGCATTCATATTGTTCCTGTATCACCCCACTCTGTGTCTGAATACATGATTAATTTATGTGATTCCAGATATAGAGTATAAAATTAACAAAAGGGTAACATTGAAAGATACTTCTAGAGTATAAGATATAAGTCATTCTCCTCATGTTACTTGTTGGTAGATAGGAAACCAAAATTAAGCCATTTGGTGTATTACTGTTTTTGGAAAATTGTGGAGTGCTAATTGAACAGAGGACAAAATAGAATGGCATATCCACGTTTATCATTCTAGAAAAGAGATAGATTACCTGTTGTTGCATTTCCATTTCTTTTTGTGCTGCTGAATTGAGAGTTTTCGTGGAATGCATTTGAAACCAAAGCTTGTGGGAGTGCAGAATAATATGTTTAGCCACAAATCTTGACTGTAGTCATTGCTATGCTAATTTACCAGGTAAATGCATCCAGAATTTATTTTAGTGCCTTGGGTGGTAGTTCAGACATGCTCAGGCAAGAAGAAAAGATATTGGTAGGTGTGAAGGAGAGAGAGAAATATTGGGCTTGACAGCAGAGACAAAGGGGATGATATACAGAAGAGTATATACAGAGAAGGAAAAATATATAGGTGGTAGAGAAATATATATGTGGTAGTGAAATATATAGGTGGTAGAGAAATATATACGTGGTAGAGAAATATATAGGTGGTCAGAGAAACATACAACAAATATAAGAGTATTATATGTATCATCACTATATCTGTGCACACATACAATATAGAGTACATAGATATGATGTGTATGTGCACATGTTTATGCAAGCTCTTGCTCGCAGACATGGACCAGCATAAATCTTTTTAGTATCAGTAACTTAGATTGAATGCTCATTTTCCTAGAATATCTAATCTGCTTTGCCCACTTTAGAAGAATAGGATGTGCCAACTTAAGTTCTGTATTCAAACTGAAGAGAAGTATGAAGTCATGGTAATCCCACACACTTTCATTGAATGTTCATGTCATCCCATAGACCTTGTAATTTTCATGCACAAATTTTGATTGTTGCTTGTTTGTTTGCTTGTTTGTATGTTTCATTTCCCATCTGAAAAGATGGCTGGATAGTCCATATTCAGCTACACTAGCTGGTCTGCCATGAGGTCCAGTTGGATGTTTTGCAGACCACTGCACTGGAATATGCACCCTGCTCTTTGCGATGAATGAATGAAGCGGCATCTTTTATGTGCATGAGCTGAATTCTCTCATCCTCGGGACCTCCATTAATGTCCATTCTGTAAAGGGACAGAGTGTTTTGCCTCTTAATTCTAGTGGGGGGGGGGGGGGGGGTTGGTTACACTCAACATTTCTCAGCTTGACTCGGGTATTCAACCAGGGTCATTTTGATTGGTAGGCAGACGCAAAAATTAGCCAAATTACCACCTTTGTATTTCTTTTTTCAATTAATTATTTTTCATCATAAAATCACATTCAGAATATTTACAGAGATGTGTGAGTTGAAGGAGGAAATCACGAAAAAGCTTCGGGCTTGGAAATGGAGATTTGCCATTCAATACAATTTAAAATCGAAAACATTAGCCAAACCAGAGATATTTTAAGTTATGATGTACCCAATTAGTCATCTCACAGCTTCCCGAAGACAAGAAGACACACACACACACACACACACACACACACACACACACACACACACAGATGTTGGTAATATTGAAACATACGTACAAGAAAAAGTAGAATACTGTGAAACATAATATTTTCACGGATTTAAATTTTCGCGAATTAGAGCAGATGGCCTTCTTTGCGGCATGAAATTTTTGCGAGTTGCCTCTAACATTCAATGCATAATTATAGTGTGGACAAGAATTTTTGCATGCATTTTAATTTTGGGAATCTTGGCTCTCGTGAAATTTGCAAAATTAGAATGCACGCGAACATTCTTCGATTTACAGTAATACAGACTAGAGAACAGATCTTACTTGAGAATGGGCCATAAGTATAAACTTATTCATGCAATCTGGTCCAACCTCAGGCAGTACATGTCTGTTTCCCCTTCAAGGCCAGTAAATGTCATGTCATTGTCATATTTTCCTCGTAAAACGACACCCCCAAAATTGTCCTGAAATCAAAAAATGCTCACTGGGGAATGATTTAGAATGGAGGATGAATATTAAAATGATATGGCGTAGATGGGGCCTACCAGGACAGAAATGAAAGGTGATTCTTGTAAGGAGAGTGGCAGTATTATTAGATATAAGGATGTGAAAAAAGATACAGATGATCAAGAAGAGAATGGAGATGATGAAAAAGGAGATGAAGAGACAGAAAAAAGAATGAAGATGAAGAGAAAGAGAAAGAGAGATAGGGAGAGAGATAGAAAAGGCAGAAAGTAAGAGATAGAATGTGAGAGAGAGAGATAGAAAGAGAGATAGGGAGAGAGAAAAAAGAGGCAGAAAGTAAGAGATAGAATGTGTGTGAGAGAGAGAGATAGAAAGAGAGATAGGGAGAGAGATAGAGGCAGAAAGTAAGAGATAGAATGTGTGTGAGAGAGAGAGATAGAAAGAGAGATAGGGAGAGAGATAGAGAGGGCAGAAAGTAAGAGATAGAATGTGTGTGAGAGAGAGATAGAAAGAGAGATAGGGAGAGAGATAGAAAAGGCAAAAAGTAAGAGATAAAATGTGAGAGAGAGAGAGAGAGAGAGAAATAGAAAGAGAGAGTGGGAGAGATATAAAGTGTGTGAGGAAGACAGAGAGAAAAAAGAGTTAGTAGGTGGAGAACTTGAATGGTAAATTGAATAAACAATTGAGGTGCTCCTGCTGTAATGGGCTTTGGGTGGGAGAATACAAGATGAGTTGCCGTGGCGATGGATGCCATACCAGGATCCTGTTACTGACTCGAGTAGATCTCATTGAATTGCAATCAGTGGTGTACCTCCAGAGTGCCAAGTTCTTCACTAGTCCTGTTGAACTGTGAGAGGTAGCCCTCTTTTTGGGGGTAGGGGGAGGGGGAGGGGGGGGGGGGGAGAGAAGGTGCATGAAGATCATCTATTGCTCAGGAGGGGCATGAAGATCATAGGTTTATTGCTCAGGAGGAATAATGCATGAATAAAATATCTCTAATGTATGCAAAGAATAATTGCATTGAAAACTCATTCAGATGAAATGAGGGATTCCACTAGTGATGCTATATTGCAGTATCCTCTCACTATGGATGTATTTTTCACTCTAAGGTGAAATATGATAGTAAGATACAGTAGATGTGTGATTCTACTTGGATATGAAATATGAAAGTCAAGTGAACAGTGTTTCATCTGTTTTCATGAAATATATTATTTACAGTTTAGTATGCAAATTAGATGAGATAATTTGTTGTCTTGCAAGTCTTGTTTTGGCCTGTATACAAATATGCACTAAATTTCCTATCTTTTTAATGAAATGAAAAAAAAATACAAAAGGAGTCATATCTTATACATGAAAAATTGCAAGGTGAGACAGTTCAACCTTTAAGACTGTTAAAGTAAGGAGGTAATGGCTGCTAAATTAATGACCAGAAACAGGGCATTGTGTATGTCTTTAACCAGTGGGGTGATTGTATTAAAAAGCACTAGCATGCCATTGTGTCATCTAATTTGAATCTATATGATTATGATCAGCTTCACTGTTTTGTTGTAAAA
Source organism: Diadema setosum (assembly GCA_033980235.1). NCBI lineage: Eukaryota > Metazoa > Echinodermata > Echinoidea > Diadematoida > Diadematidae > Diadema > Diadema setosum. Next base: position 36,437,908 of record CM067068.1, on the reverse strand, counting down.
TTTGTACTGTAAAATTCCATAAACTGTCTATTAAAGTTGGGTTCACTGTTGATTTTTACTCTGAAGTAGATGTGAACATAGAATGCTGTTTCACTATTAAACACTCTGTCATTTTTGCGGTATTATATCTTGCATGCGTAATGCAGGGCTGCACACTAACCCATTTTTTCTACTGGTCTGACCTGTCTTTTGGACCAGTAGGTATCTGGTTTTTCAGTGTTTTACTGGTCCATTCCTGAAAAAGTTACTGGTCTGATAGTGATTTTTACTGGACAGGGACCATTAGACCAGTGCCAGTGTGCAGCATTGTGTAATGAATATTCTACTGTCATGTCAAGTTCATAGCAAACGCAAGGGCTGTCACGTGCCTTTTGTTGTTTTTGTGTATTGCTTTGCTGTCTGGTTCATTGACAGTATATAGACGCTCCACTCGATGCTAGTGTCCCCTTTCAAGTTGGAGGTGTTCAAACAATCAGGAAGCGTATTACAGATCTACCATATTGTGTGTATCCTTACACCTGTTCTGTGCCAGGTGATTTATTTTTTTCCTGAGAATCCGAGAAAGATAAAAAAAGAAAGGGACAAGGAGACTGAAAAAGAGGGAAAGAGAGAAAGAAAGAAAGACAGACAGAGAGGGCAAGAGAAGGAGAGATAGACAGATGGAGGTGGTTTTATTCCAACATCAGTCTTGGATCCTTTAAAAGGAAGCTGACACCCAAGGCCAGCCATTTTTAACATCTTGCTTTCCCCCCTGACAAATGTACTCAACACCGTTTCTGACAGTCGGGCCACTTTCAGCTAATGTAGAGGCGAGGAGCCCATTAATGTTTGACATCCTTGTTCATGGCAGAACACCAAGAATCTTGCCCTTTCCAATGAGTTACCAGCTTTCCAGTCAGTGCCTCCCAGCTCTACACAGCTAATGATTCAATCCCGTCCATTGTCACTGTTAATTCTATCCCAGACCGCATAAAACACACACAGATTATAATCGTTTGATATTTGTATCCTGTGCTTTAAATAGGAGTAGTCACAATTGTTAAGTGTCACTGTGAAAAAATGGATCACGCCATAAGATACGAAAGCAGGATTTTTTTGTTTACTTCAACTTAACTTTGCTTAACTCTTATGAAATTGTTTCTGATGGAAGAAAGAACAGATAATAAATTGTCCTGTGTATTTTTGTAACAGTACACGTATTTGTAAGCAAATCTTTCAGACCATGTTTGCTGTACTGAGCCATCCATAGAACTGAGCTTGTCATGTATGAAATGATATTAAAAATCTTCAAACACTGTGTATTACAGTTGTGCTACAGAGCAACTTTTAAACAATATTTGCTGAATATGGAAACTGCTGAGATAAGGATATCAGAAGATCAAGGGTTAATTGTCCAACAAACTACAAACATTAATTAACAATTTACTACTCAGCAGTAATGATAATAATAATGGTAAAATAATAATGATAACAACAACAACAACAACAACAACAGCAACAACAAGAACAACAACAACAATGATGGAGGCTCCTTATATAGTGCATGTATACATTTCCATGCTATGGCGCTTAAAACAAACAAACCAAAACTGCACTTGATTGTCAAAGATAATGTATTTTAATGTACATTGAGCTCATTATATGTTCCCTGACAGTAGTTACTGAAGGATAATATTCTTTAGTGTCATCTGTATTTAACTTTTCAAAACTATAAGAAGGAGAACAATCTGTTCTCCATAGCAAAGAAGACAGCCTTTAATCCTGTAGATGATGGTAGCAGCATTGTCTTTGTAAGTGAGTATGTGTATGTATGTGTGTATATGTGTGTGTGTGTGTGTATTTGTAGGGGGTGGACTGAGAGAAATAACCCGTTCAGAAGAATTTGCTGTGATGCAAAGTGAAAGCCTGCAATCTTTAATTAATTTGGTTACCATTTAGGTAGGGGAAGAGTGGGTTTCAAGGCACACTCCAAAGGTTAATGACATCTGCAGACGTCTCAGGGATGTAGTGACCCAAAATTGAGGCTAGAGTTACAAAAACAAACAAACAAACAAACACCCACCCACACACACACACGCAAGCACACAGAAACTCACACATACACGATTTATATGTAGATCACACCTTTAAAATCCACCATCACACCCCCACATGCAGTTGCACACACACATGCACGTACACACATACACACTGAATGCCTATAGCATCATTTGCTCTTTTCCTTGAATGCAAAAAACCTTGACAATTAAAACAACTGTGTTTCTGGTCTTCCTCGCCACAAGATGTCTGAGAAAATGAAACCACAAATTGATTGTCCAACCTCCAGTAACGCCTCAGGAATATAATCAGTTTTGAAAAGTCTTTAGAAATCAAAAACATACACACACACATACATGCTCTCTCTCTGTTCCTCTTTTCTGTCTCTTTCTCCCCATCTGTGTCTGTGGTATGTATGTGTATACATATGAAGGGTTTGTTTGCAAAAACCGATAAGTCCATATTTGAAGATTTTGAAGTACGATCTCTGTCATAAAGTACAAAATGATACCTTTTAAATGATATATTGGTCACTTCATATAAAGGTATATTTTTTAAGTTATTGTCAAAAGAAGCAAAAATTTTCTTATTATTCTCTTTATTTTTCCTGACATTTAATCGCAAATATCTCCATTTGGCAAATATGGACTTATCGGTTTTTGCAAACAAACTCTTCAGATATATGTTAAAATTTGTATATATATCATGTACTTAGAACCAAAAGGACTTATTGCACTTTTGGAGGTATTAAGTTATAAGTATCATTTTATAGAGCTCAATCTCCTCTACATTATGGTGTCAATTTTTAATTATTTTCAATTTTCCTTAAAATATTAAAAATCAAATCACAAGGGTGCTTTTTCACTCTATATTTGGAACAGCGTGTACAAATCTACCCTCTTTTGAATGAATAAATTCTTTAAATAAAAGAAAGATATTATTCAGAGGGGTGAAGGACTACTTAACATAACAATGTCGAAATTTCAGAGCTTGGGTATTTGTTCCATTATGTTCATCGTGTCACTGCCAGCAACCAGGGACAGCCTGGTGGTAGTGTCGCTGCCCGGAAAGCAGTAGATGACAGGTTCGAGTCCCACTAGTTCCTTTTTTCCAACATGTTTTTTAATTTACAGATCAGCAGTTGCGATCTTAACAAATTTTAATTTGTGGAGGGAGACAAACTGAAGAAACTCAAACCCGAATAAATTCTTTATTTCATGGAAATTAATTGTTTTGTATGTATTTATGCTCAAATCTTAGAACACAACAGCGCCCTTCTGGTTCTCAGCTGACAATGTCATATATTACCTTCTTCTCTGTCTTATCTATGCCCTGTTATCCTAAAGTCACATTTCTCTTCATCTCTTTCTCTCTAGACCATCCTCTCCCTTCTTTCTTTCCCTTTCCACCTTCTCCTTTTCTCTCCTTCCCAAATCACTTTCTACTTTCCTCACCTCTTCCATCATTCACTCATATAGCTCCTTTCTCTCCTCCTCCCCTACCTCATTCCTCTCTCTGCCACGTCATCCTTCTTTTCATCTAATCTCCCTCCTGCCCCATTTCTCCATCTCCACATTTTGATGTCCTCCAAATCAATACACCTTCTGGCGCGAGTGATAAACTCCTTTCAGGAGGATACGGAGAAATCCACGAAAATTTGTTCATTTCCCCGTGATTATTGATTGCACGCGTGCACCCAAAGATGCTCTGCAGTGGAACAGCATCTGCATTCTATCGTCACAAGCGTAGCTTGCAGAAGACAGAACTATTTTTTTTTTTTTTTTTTTTGTACCACACACTTGTCCGTTTGCTATTATATGTCTTTCAGTAGGCAATTCTGTGTTTCTGTATTCCTTTTAATAGTGCTGGAAACATAGTTTATCTAATTCAATCGACTGTGTGGGTGTGCTGACTTATGCATCACTTGTGTTGTTGATCTAAGCCAGAGATATTATCCCACGTAGTTGGCTCATCTGAAGTAGACAGCTGTGTATTGCTAATCATAGTGTAACAGGTGTATTTTCTACCCTTACCATCAGTGAATTCGGCTTGGAGTTCTTTTGAAGGGGACAGTAGATAGATACAGGAGTGTATCACTAAAAGCTTTATAGATAAAAGTATGACACAGATTCATCTAAGAAACATTATTGTATGCATATACAAGTGCTTTGGGTGTATAGATTCTATTTCCTTATTACTCGTTGTGTCTTTATGCTTGGAGATGTATTGACAAGAATTTAAAGTGTACAACTGTATGGTTTATATACACATATGCACACACATGAAGGTTATGTTACTCTTAAAGACAAGAATAGATAATCCAAATCTATTTCATTTCTTCTTGTGCCTGTGGACACAATAATATCCTGATTGTGCCATGGTTCCATGGTTTTGATGTTGTAACAAATGTAGTTAATACCCCCGCTCTTCCACCTCACATCTCCCTTCCCCTTTTCAAGTTATATGGAGATTGAAGTGTTTTGAGCTCTGCTTGGTAAACACATGGTCCATTGCCTTCCATGTTTCTTTGGAAGACAACTCGTGATGGAAGAAGTTGGCAGAGCATTTAATATGTGGTGACACGCTTGCAGTGTGCTCACCGGACCACATCACATCTATGGGATCCACCTCAACACCCCTCTCCCCTTCCCCTTGATGCACCCAACATCTTTACCCAGCAGTCACAGTATATTCTGATGTAACTTCATGCACAGGGAAGGTTGTTTACCAGGGATGTGTGTGCTTCAGCGGGAGCTTTCTAAAGCATGATTTGGTGACTCAGTGATGTGCATACTCCGTGGTGGGAACAAGGTTTGGATTTCACATCGATAGACTTTTGCCATGTTTAGCAGCATGTTACCTCCTCTGTTGGTAGCCTTATGTTTCAGTCTGATTAAGCCTCCGCCCGGCAAACCACTTGCAAACTTTGCCTTACCTTACAGAATCTTGAAGGCAAGAAATGGAGCCCATAAATATACACATGTTATTGGCAACCACATTCCTGAAAAACAAGTATATTTAGTTTATTTGGCTTTTTTTATGATGTGATACTAAATGATGTATATTTTTGTGTTTATCTTCTGCTGTGAATATAAAGTATATGATTTTGAAGTGAAAGATGTGTATGTTCTACTTGAATGTTGATTTTTCTTTTCATAGTTTTAATAGAATTGCTTTAGATTGAGAACTTGCATCTGCTGTCTGTGGACAGACACAATTCTACACAGTTATGGATAATGGTGACATTAAGTTCAAGGCTGTGGACCTCTGTGACTTCGAGAAAGATACCCATCCACAAGGCCAACTGGTTGAGTTGTAAGCTATGTATTCATATGACTGAGGCCCAGACAAATATTGTCAAGGATGGATGTTTGTTTGTTTGTTTGTTTTTTCATGGGGGAGAGGGAAGGGCATAACAAGGAAGAGTTGATATTAAATATGTAATTATGTTTTGAATCAAAATGTGCATCAAATTATCAACTCTGAAAGTTTTTCTGTATGATAGAATGTAAGATCATTTTTTTTTTCTGTAGAATCATCCTGTTCTTTACATATTTGAATGCTACATTATATCACCGCATTTTATAGTTTATTTTCAAATTTCACAAATATACTAATTTTACAACATCAGATTAAAGTAGATCAGCCTCTTACCTGCTCATATTGATTTAAATGTATTCCTTTTTTTTTTTAAGGAGAAGCAAATACAATGTCAACAGTAATCAAAGATTAGAATTTTTGGCTTGTATAATTTTTTTTTTTTCCTCTGGCTGCTCTAGTAGCAGCTGGCAAATGACGTACGTGAGCCGATGCTGGTAAAGTAGCGAAGAGGGATCAGGTAGAATTAAAGAAGAGGAGAGTAGGATTAGAAATCCATCAAACTCCGCCGTACATGTCATCCACGAAGGGGAGGAAGTGTGAGAGGGCGAGATGGAGAGAGGAGAGAGAGAGGGAGATTGAGGGAGGCAGAGACTGTCCTTGGTCTCTCTGGATGCACCAGGGATTGGACGTCAAATGATTGAAAGTTAGGGAGGACGAATCGGTCAGGGGTGTTCTGTCTCCGAAAACAATCAAGCGGTAATTGGCATAGCGGCCGCGCTCCCTCCCGCCACTGCTTTTGTTTTTGCTGTCATCGTACACACGCTGAGGGGTGCTGCCGGGGCCTCTCCGTGCAAGCGTGGCCCGAGATGGAACTTGGGACGCACATGATTGATGGAGGATGGTACCGGGCAGAGACTTGGGATACCTACAATAGGGAGAGGAGGAGGAGGAGGAGGTGGAGGGGGAGGGGGATGCAGTTGGCTGTGAATGAATGAGGGGATGTAGAGGTGGAATAAGTATACGGTAGCGTTGGCTAGCTGGAAGGACTGACATTCCACCACAGGGAGCTGTGTTGAGGCTGTAAGATGAGAGTTTGGGACACTGGACACTGCTACTTGTTGGAAGAGCTATAGGTCTTGATCACAGTGCAATATCCGCTAGTGGACAAATACCACACATCTTTGCTTCTCCAACTCTGCTACCATTCCAATGTGACTAGACTTTTAACCACTTGACCTATCCAGTTTAGCGAACATTGAGAATGATTCTTTTTTTTTTTTTTTAGACAAAAGACGTAGACATCTCTTCAAGATTATGCATCTCTTTTGTCATTACTGTACCACTTACTTCATCAGTGCACAAGATTTGAACACTTGACATAGGTAATGTACAGTTTATCTATTCAAAACTACAAATTAGTGTTTCTTGAAATTCCCATACCACCTCCCGGCTCCAGAAGAGAGATAGATAGAGAAAAAAGAAAAAAAAAAAGAAGCAGCATGAGTAGAAGAAACATGATGATAAAAAAAAAAGAACCAAATGAAAGATTGTTAAAACATCCGTCGGTTGAGAATGAGAAGGGCGTTAAAGTTGCCTTGACCACTATGGGTTTAGTGGCAACGTAATACCCTTCTCATTCTCAGGCAACGTATCTTTTGACTATGGTCGCAAGTTGGACAGTCTGCAGGAAATTATCCAGCAAACTACACTGGCTACAGAAGATCAAATGTACATTATTCCAAAAGAATAGACAAAACACCAGTGAAGGACTTTGCTTCCAAGAAAAGTTTGTTTACCTGCCCCCTGAATGTGACCCTCAACATAATGGGGGAAAAAAACTGGGAAAGGGCCAAAGAGTTATCATCTGGAGATACTTATGAGTTGTAACCTGATTAATTTCAATACTTAAATGACTCGCTATAACCCCCAAAACAAACAAATAAACAAACAAACAGACAAACAAACAAACAAACAAACAGACAAAGGAAGGCAACAATAAACAGAGGATTATGATAAATGGCATCTTGCTAAGGTGTTTCATATTATGACTGAGACTCCTTCCTCTTCGTCCAGAAGGTTGTAGGTTCAAGCCTCTACCAGCATCAGTATCTCTTGACTTATCTCCTATACCCATAATACTATTCATCAACTAAAGTTAAGTTTTGGATGTAGGGTCATTTTGTGTTGAATATCTAAGAACAAATTCAATACCATTGTGAAGGAGGTGCAGAAAAATCAACCCCCCTCCATTGAAAATACCCCATAGCACTTGAAAAAAAGACACTTAACGTACATCTGTATGTATTCAGAAACATTCTAGAAGTCTTGTCTTAAATTCCTTCCTCTAACAAACATACATTATGATCAAAGCTTTGTCATTCTTTTTTTCTGATAGTGCTTTAAGAAAATAGATTTCAACTTCAGTAAATAAACCAGGATGGGACCCCTTTGACATTGTGCAGAATTCGTGGTAAACAATCACTTATGAGAGTTTTGTGCACGGCAAGACTGACGAGGCGTCGCCGTACGGGAGCTCCGCAAATTGTTTTCCCATGGCGCCGCGCTATCCGATAACAGTGACGCAGGTATGCAACAGAGGAGGCTTAAATTGATGGGGGAAAACACATGCTGAAGAGGAGACGGATCACATCAGCCCATTTGCGTTGCCAATTTGGACCCATTCGGCGAAGATACGTCACGAAGAGAAGGCGTCTGCGACTAAATAAGGAGAAGCCTTCAGAAATGATGTCCTCACGGGGGATCAAACTCTACTGTTTTATTAGCATTCTACTCCATATTTTACCTTTTTTCCCGTTTTTACACTATTTATGTGCCATGGTGTAAATCCCCTATGTGCGACATTATCTGAGACCGCAATGCGTAAGTGCTTTTTGAAAACTTTTTTTTTGGTCAAAGCTGTGTGATTTCTCATAGAAGGATTCAATCTAGAAATGCAGTGCAGCAAAGTCTACAAAAACATGGCAAGGTTTAATCTGATGTAAATCTTATAACAAACCTGTGGCTGCTACTTTATCTCTTTTGTGTAACCAGAGAAACATTTACAAAAACTAATTGCATGACAAAACAGAGTATAAAGAAAATTATCTGTGAATTTGAGAAGCTAGCAAGTATACCATATATTAGGCGTTGTATGCACAGTAGGTGAATTCAAATCAATGTAGTGATATGCTGCATAAAGACTGGAAGCTTTCATTTTCAAGACTTTCTGTAATTTGAAAATCAGACAGGGGGTATTTAGTCAATAGCAAAAAAAGTTAATGCCAAAAGTAAATTTCTTACTTTTCATCAAAATTACCCTGTTTCATAGATTTCATTGCTGTCATGTTTGCAACTTTATGAGGATAGTGGTGGTGATGTGTCACTTGTGGTCATTTCAGATATCAGTTGATGTGAGTGCTGTGAATTGAGGGCCCCACTGACCATCCATCATACGTGAGGTCAGTGAATTTATCAATGTCCATCCTCGCTGGATCAGGAGCCTTGTTTTGGTTACTATGATAGATCGGTCATGGTTTGGCTGGTGTTATATATCTCATCCCCACAACGGCTCCTGAGCGCCTCCAGGATGACGGACAAACTTATGCATCGAGGTCTGGCCGAGATGTGACAGAATTTAGCCCCCTCAGAAACAGGAAGAAGAAGGAGAAAAAAATCGGCAGTGGCAACAAATGATCCCTGAAGACGGGACCGTGGCCATCCCTTTATCCAATCTCGCTACACTTAAGCTCATTGTCAGAAGTCATTCTTTGCATACCCTCCATTTGGACAGAAATGTACTTTGAAGCAGTCTCGAGAGGGAAAATGCCGGCATTTGTTTCGCAATTATTTACTCTTTTTTTTTTCTCTCTCCTCCTGCCAAAACCTGATGTTGAGATGGAGAGGTAGCGTTTCTCTCCCCCGATGTCACCCCAGGAGAAAGTGCAGCTTTCAGATGAGGACGACACCGCCATTCTCCGGGTGAGAAATTTCTCCGATTGGGAGGAGGAATCTTTTTGCCTGGAAAACTTTCCTCTGGTGACAGATGCCTGCCTTGTTTCATGCCGTCATGGAAACGATCCCAACGAGGTTCCCAGGTACAGGTTGCTGATATGCACATCTGCGTTAAAGTGCCACGCAGAGTCTGCGATAAGTTCTCTTCCGTCCGTCTTATTCAGTGATCAGTACACTTGGCTGGCGTTTAAAACTGCCAAGTCTTTGTGATTCTACAGGAGGCTTCCTGAAAACTTCAGTATTTCTTCACGCCTGGATTAAAGAGAATTTAAAAATCTTCTCGAATTCGGAATTATTTTTGCCTGTTGAGTTGTATGTAGCAGACAAGTACAGGTGACTCCTGCTACAACAAAGTCCTCAGGACATGAAGTGTTCTTTCGTTACATTGAAATTCCACTATATCCAAACAGATGAAGTACATAGAGATATCTAGATCATAATTTTGAGACCTGAGTTCTTATGATGTTGTAAAGAAAATGTCGTTATAACCATGTTCACTGTAATGACAATGTCTTGATAACCATGATATAACAGAATTATAACAGGAGTGCTCTGTATCTTCCTGACTGCCCTTTTGAATCTGGCTGATTTTGATGGAAGAATGTTGGTGGTCCCATGCATACATCATATGCCAGTCAACACAAATGAAACAAACTGTTAATGTTCTATTATTGGGCAATCCTGTTGAATCCTGTTAAATATTGCAGTCTCCTTCATGTGGGACTGCTACATTTTTTTCCCCCCATCACATTTGGTTCATCCGACATGCATTCAGGGTAGCTCTGGAGAGCAAGTAGCAAAATGCCAGTATAATAGCTTGGAAAATTATGGCTAATTGAACAGCATTGAACGGTTTTGAGTACAGCAGCCAAGCCGAGCTGCAGAGGGTTTGTTGAGGGCATACTTCTGGAGTTCTGATCCAGAGTGAAAGGAGAATAAATGATTTATGATGGGCAAATTACTGCTGCATCATGTATCGTTTTCCATTTATCAATTTATTTGATTTGCTAGTTCAAATAATTTTGAAATAGTACTACATTTATATGTCACACAGTGTATACTGAGTATCACTGTTGTCCATATGGATTTTTGCTTTATAGTAATGGCCACTTTCCTGATATTCAAATTGCACATGAACTGCAGATGAGTTCAGGATTGCCACTGTTGTTTTATTCTGCACACATGGCGGTGCTACATAAGCACTTGCCCAATTTGCCCGGGGCAAGCGGGGCAAGTGAAAATCAAATTTGGGCAAGTGATTTTGCACACTGAGAACAAATGCTTGCCCGAATTGGGCAAGCGAAAAGTTTTGAAGCGAACTTTTTTCCCTTATTCCCCCCAGCAAACCCACAAAGTCAACCATACAGAAGCCCAAAGATAATTGCTGCTTAGTGATGCAACACACTTCCCATTAAGCAGGGAGAAAATACCTGTGTGCTTCTCAGTATAGGAGAGGTGATTATTTCTCAGCTGTTTAGAAATATTTGGTCATTTTAAAGCAGCATGACTTTGACATTTCAGAACTTTCCCCTTGAAAACTTAAAAAGAGAAAAACTTTGCAAATATAGTGAATGCATGCTGTAACGAAGAGGCTTAAAATTTGTACTTTTTCTTTCTTCTGAACATGCCAACTCCTCCCTTGTATTGATTAAATCGAATAACGTCTTTGTATCTTTCCTGTTATTGTTTTCTCTGGGGAAGGGGACACCAAGGTCACATTAGTTATCAAATCATTTGCACTTCTCACCAAAGGACATCCATCGCAATGTATCCCTCCTGAAATTTGATTTCTTTGCAGTTTGATGAATTACATTTTCCTGTTATTGCCAGTGCTTTGTTTGTGTTAGCAGACACCCTTAAGGGAAGAAGCTAATTCTGTCTTAGGTTTGCTTCCGTCAGAGAGTATCAGAGTGGAAGTGAATTCGCTTCTCAGCATCCATTTCATTTTCCAAGCAGGGAGTGTCTGGATGTGAACTCACCGGTGTGAATCATGCCGTGACGTGACGCTGGCTTCTCTTTACGACCCTTCGTACGCAGAACGCACACCTCCACGGTGATAGTAAATCTTTTCATGCCCCTCGGGGAATATTTTGTCACGGGTGTGTGTATGCATACATTATGTAACTGCCCAGCAAAAGGAATCAGTTGAGAACTACATACACCTGCTAATCGTGGCACACTATCAAATCTTTGAGTAGTTTTGCTGAAGAAATTATAATCCTGTCCTCATTAAATTTGCAAATATGATTTTACCTTATTTATAAAAAGAGGATTTCCAGTCCAGTTAGTCAGATGAGAAAGAGTAAAATCTTACGAGTACAATGATGAAAATTTGATCAAAATTGGTTAAAAACTAAGAAGTTATGAAATTGTGAAATTTTGCTAATTTCTGCAGAGAAATGAGTGAGCTGATAATGTCATCACCTCACAATTTTCCATTCATCATGTACAAAAAAAAAAGTAATAAAAATGCGGTGTTTCTGTTTTAAAGAGTTAAACGTGGTATTATTCCTGGTTGAATAACTTCAGAATAATGACCAGTTAGATATATCAGGATTTGAGACTGGGGTGAAATTGCGTTTAAATGAAAAATGGGAAATTTCAATATTTTATGTACAAACTCTGGCAGCTGTGAAGGGATGACTTCATCACTTCACTACTTGCATATTAATATTGACTGCGCACAAACAGTTTCCTGAAGAATCAGCGAAGGTTCAAAATGTCAAAACTTCCTATTTTTATCTGAATTCGATTAAATTTTCATTGTTGTGCTAAGAAAGTTTTACTCCTCTTCAGACTAATTTTAACTGTACTGGAATTCCCCTTTAAATTTTGAGAAAGATGACTCAGAGGCAGAATTAAATGAATTCATTCAATCTTGGCATAATCAAAGTAAAATCTCTAAAATTGTCGAATCTGAGACAGAAACCTGAACTGTAATATTCTAAAATATTTTGCCAATTTAAGGATCTTTCATAGAATTAGCAAGTGCATGGTAATGCTGCAAATTAAATCAGCAATAGTATATAACCATAATAGGGTCCAAAATGAAAAGAAGATTTTATTCTGTATGAAATACTATAGTAGCATTGGATGATAAAGATTAAATTATGAAGAAGATACAACTTCAAACCTCCAAAATATTGTTTCTTGGTCTAGATGGTTGAAGGAATACTCATTGAATAACTCTACTCCAGTGTTGGTCATGGATAATGCTACATACATGTAGGTTCCCCTTGCATCGGATCTTGTAAGGATCCATTTTAAATCATCACACTTCTTTGGAGTGCAGTTGGTCCCTCAGGGTGTGGACGGAGTGCATAAGGTCCCCATGGTTGTATCAAATTCTATGTTGGCATGTGAGATCTTTTGATACTGAGCCATCCCTGATTCAGATTACACAAAGAGGCCAAGTATGCACAAGTGATGCATCTTGCAGCCTAGCCAAGTCTCCCCGATTCCACAGGAGCCTCCTGGAAAAATGAACTATTTCTCCATGACCTAACAAGAGCATAATATGAAAGCTTTTCTGTTTGGGGAATTATCTTTACAGATGTGAATGCATGTAATGCACAAGTATCTTCCCGAATGCTTCTTGGAATGAAACCTCTCTGCTTTTGATGTGTTGATGTTGGCAGCTGTACATTAAAATGCTATGCTTGGTGCATCATTTAAGTGTGGACTCGTGTCTGGCTTTGTCAGGAATATGTTCCATCTACTTCTCATCAAGTTTCATTTATCATATGAGACCGCATTTGGAATGTCTTTTTATCATCCTCTCCTATCTTATCTTGTATTCTCCTTGTCTGGCGATGATTGTTTGGGAGGACATCCTCGTGTTCGGTGTCACAGCTATTAACCCCGGTACGCCCGCGTGACAGTCATGATGAATGAGCTCTGATGTGGCTATTGGCTGCTACCAGTGGAGCTGTGGCAGCGTCGCTTTGAAACATGGCATGTTATTCATGTTTGCTTGATTGCACGGATGTGGAGTATCTATCAGATTGGGTGAGAGGAGGGTGATTCGTCTTGGGACGCAGCATGCACTCTCATCTTTCGTCGGATCGTTGCCGTTGTTTGTGCAGCAAACGTTGCTTTCATCTCCTCTCGTATTTAATCACAGTCAAGAAGAATTGCTCCCAAACTTCTATCTCTCTCTCTCTCTTTGAGCATTCGGTCTTCCTTTGTCGTCAGAAAATTTTCTCTCTTCCTTCATCTCAACGTTTGATTTCTCTCTTTCTAATCTCCGCGTTTGATCCCCGTAATGCTTTGATTGCTGATGTGTCATGCCCTTCTTTAGCATCCTCAGCGCCTCCTGTATCAAGTTCTGTTTTCGCTCGTGCCAAATGTATGTTGCTTGTCTTTTGGGAATGCGCGAGGTGTGGCGCTTCCTTCTCCTCCTGGATCAGGGAGTAATGTGGAGATTGGGAGGAAATCTGCATCACCAGTTTCTCTCATCCCGTCTCCATGGCAACTCACCCATACCCTCCTCAAGGGTTCGGCCCCTTCTTGAATTCATTTCATGCCAGCTCTTACCCGCTACCCACTCACTCTCATCGTATCTTTTTTTTCTTTTTTTTTGTCTTCAGCTTTCTTCATCGGGCAACTTAAAGGTCCTTTTTACCTTTGGGAACAGTAATTTAAAAAATTGTCAAGATGTAGGTCCGTTGTACCACAAAACATCCTATCATATAAAATTTTCGCGATAAAGCCTAAAATATAAGGAGATATCTGTAATTTTCTCAATAAAATGTAACTGTAGATGGTTTATTCTGGAAACATTTTTATTATAACTATTGTTCATATTTTGTATATTTAACAATACTTAACACTGATGTTGCCAATTTATTTATTCATTTTTTTTTTACAGTGGTTGTTTCTATCCCTAACTCACATTTTAGAACTATAAAGCACTAGTGCTGGGTTTTTGTTTCATCTGCAAATGGTAAATTGTAACTTTAAAGTTCAGTGTGCTCTGACAGTACTGTATGTCATCTCTCTCTCTCTGTCTCTGTCTCTGTCTCTCTCTCCATCTATGTCTCCTCTTCTATTTCTCAATCTCTTCTTTTGTCCATCTCTTGCAATGTATCATATTTGTTTGTCTCTTCATCCATGTGTCTTCATCATTATCTTGAAACATCTGTCTATAAAATTCTTCCGATCCATCTATCTACCCTTCAATTAGATCCACATGTCCATCTTCCTATCTATATGTATGTATTTATCTGTTCATCTGTATTTCCATCCATATTTATCTGTCAACCTGTTTTTGATAAACTTAAGTCAGTTTATAGAAAATTGGTCTCCCCATAACTTTGTAGCCTTCTTTATTAGATGCAAAATGTCCTTAAACATTTCTGTCCAACATTCTATATATTTATCCATTCATGTATTCGTTGTATTTATACCTTTTTGGCATCTCTTGCTTGCAAAAATTATGCCACTGGCATTTTCCATGATAAATGTGTTGTGTAATGTAAACATCCTAGAGCTATGAAGCATATGTTGGCTAATTTACTGTTTGTTTGTTTTTTCCGTCCTCAGTCACATATCAACTAGTGGATAAAATTCTGTCTTTTGTTTAAGGTTTTCTGGGGCCCGTTGCATAAAAGTTACTATTATGGTAACTTTGCCATCCAGTGGTAACTTCCATGGAATTCTTGATTTTGATTGGCTGTTGAGTATTGTTGCCATGGTAGTTACCATTGGATGGCAAAGTTACCATAATAGTAACTTTTATGCAACGGGCCCCTGGAGTGGTCATTTGCAATATTTAAATTTTTTTTGAAACAAAAAAAAAAGTTGATGCAGGGCAATTTGTCAATCAGTTTCAATGAAAGCATCTCGACGGAAGAATTTCATGAATTTGAATGATTACGCAGTACCCGCTGCATGCTATAAGGATTAGAACCAACACTTGCTGTCGGGCGAAAGCTCGGTGGTCTAGTGGAGATGACGCCTGTCCGGTGATCAGGAGGTCGTGGGTTCGAATCCCGCTCGAGTATGTACGCCCATAATTTTTTTATCATGGCTACTACTAAAACACTGATCAATTCAGTGCTTATTTACGTCGATGTAGGGCAATTTGTCAATCAGTTGCAATGAAAACATCTCGACGGAAGAATTTCATGAATTTGAATGATTACGCAGTACCCGCTGCATGCTATAAGGATTAGAACCAACACTTGCTGTCGGGCGAAAGCTCGGTGGTCTAGTGGAGATGACGCCTGTCCGGTGATCAGGAGGTTGTGGGTTCGAATCCCGCTCGAGTATGTACGCCCATAATTTTTTTATCATGGCTACTACTAAAACACTGATCAATTCAGTGCTTATTTACGTCGATGCAGGGCAATTTGTCAATCAGTTGCAAAAAAGAAGTCTATCCACCCACAAGTGCACTAGAACAAAATTTCATTACCCTATTCCCTCCCTGTATGCTTCGAAAATGTCTTGTGCAGCACTCAGCAGGATTAGGTAGAAAATGAGTTCAATGAGAAAAATCCTTCCCCTGGGTGTGAAAGCAAGCTGGTTTCTTTTGGCAAACCCAGCTCATTAGATCATTCCTCCATGATAGCAGTTACTTTCAAATGACATCTTACATATCTAGCAAAACATGTGCGTAGACGATAAAACATTGAATACCTAGCCAAGGGACCTTGCAGATTAGCACATCAAAGGCATGACCTTTGACCCTGTGAGGACTGGCATATGCATTGGGTTTCCCTCATCCACTCCACACCAAGATTCTCTGAGCACACTGGTAACATTTCCTTCCTTTGTGCCCCACGTTCATGTGAAGGAGTATGGAAACATGCGGCGACTTCCAAATCATTCGATCTCGAGCAGAATACGTGCCGTGGGGTCACATTACCACTCAGCTGCCAGCATTAAATCACCGTACCCTGCATTACCCAGGAGTCTTTTTTTTTCCACTTCAAACAGCATAAAGAATTCTACCCAGGCTTCTTTTTCAAGCTGCCGGTTGTCATGGCAACAAGCACAAATCCTATAATCTGATTGGCTGTGGCTAAATCAGATTCTTTTTTTTTTCATGTGTGTGTAACTGTTGCAAAAAATCCAATGAGAGTTGAGGTTCGTGTGTCTTTTGTGTGGCTCGTGTTTTAGTGGAGATTCGTTCCGTCTTAACAATTCCTTTTACTACTAAAGAAAAACTAACCACTTTTTGTAAAAATTGGAATGAAATTTGAACAGCGGGATGAGTTAAAGTTTCAGAAGTTTTGCAGAAAAAAAGTGCTACTAGTCATAACCACAATGGTAGGATTGTGAGATCACATATGACATCACATCATCTTATAAATGTACGTTATGTTCGTGGTATTAGCACCTTTTCATGAAAACATGAAAATCTGTAATCCTATAACTTTACATTCTTATATCCCTATTCTGCTCATAACCTGATTCATGTGAAACTACAGCTACTCTAGTTGTATGGCTTTAGTATAATTTTTTTTTTTGAAGTCTACTCATATTTTGAGTAGAGCTTCCCTTTAAGGAATTCTGTCACTGTCGATTGCAAAAGATGACTTCTGAGCTATTAGCAGCAATCTAGCCCATTATGAACTACTTTTTTATCTCTCCTTCACATCACAACAAAACTATTCGTCTTCCCAATCTCCGAACAATCCAGCATCCTAGCAGGAACGTTGGTTGCTACCACTTGCGCTCTGCCCCAATCATCACCGAACTGTTTGTTTTCGACCCGCGAGTAGCGTGATTTATGACTCCGTCACCGGGGTGAAACGATTAGAGTCTGGGCCCATCAAGAGCCCCATTAGAGGGGGATTGCCCAGGGGCGGGCTCGGGAGGGGGGCTCCTTTCCGTTTTCTGCTTGTGTCCTCCACCGGTAGAGGGGGAAAAGGGCATCCTCATCTCCCGTATGCCATCATCTGTCACTATTAATCACCATTGTTTTAAGCGATCTGGGACATTATGCCTCGCCGCTCCGGCTATGCTGACGGCATGATGGCACGTTGTAGCATCTTGTACCAGCCTTTCTCTTTGATAGATGCCATGCTAAGTACATGGTAAAGTCAAATGTAGCGCACATATTGAGAACTTAAGATGATTTCTTTTTTTCTTTTTTTTTTTGTCGTTTAATCATTTAATTCACATTTCTTGATTATAATGAAAGGGACACATCAGTCACTAAAATGGAATAAACATGTTTGGACTTGAAATCTTTTGAGCTTTGTCAATATCTTAAATGTGGCAGAGAGCAAATTTCAGAGACATAAAAAAGAAGAGTATTTTCATTGTGATCGCTGTAAGAGGAAATGGATTTTTGTTGTAAAATATGTATGAATTGAAAATACTGTTCATGCTTCATGACAATATTGGGATAATCATGAAAGAAAATGTGTAACAAGATAGATACAAACAATGAAAATAATTAGATATTGTTGACAAAAACTTTAAAGATTTTGCATAATTATGTTTTATGCAATATCAACTATAGAAACATTGATTGGGGTGGTATGGTGTATATGTAGGTTAGTACGCCAATTGGACTACCTTGCCTGCTAATCAACTCGGAAGTATGGGTGCAGCACAGTGTGTTTTGCCCCCAGGGTGTGGCTTCTCCTACACCCTGTCTCCTACCTGATATGCATACACTCCTGATGTGTGCATTTCAGTAGAAATGTTTCATGCTCTGAACAATAGCAAAACAATGCGTTTGGTTCTCTTGTGCTCAAACTGTAATCCTACCTACTGAAAATTGATCAAAACTGTCTCTGGGCTAATAGGATGTTTTTGTTCAACATGGACATAATTTGCCAGCTGCCTTTGTCAGTGTGCATTGCGAACAAGTGGTAGCTGATGGGTTATTTGCCATTCTTCCATTTAGAAATTTAGGCAATGCCATGCAGGTATAACCACGCAGTGTATGGGGCTTGTATTTCTTCTGCACAGCTTTTGTCCCGACACAAATCAAGCAAATTTTTACGATATGAGAGAGCATTGCAGTAGGTTTGATCCATAGGAAAGCAAACTATCTCTCCATTCTCAGCTCTCCATTGCATTTTCCACTGTACAACACTGACTTGGAAAGATGGAGAAAAAAAAAATGGTAGTCTTTAAAGATATATTTCCTGTATTTCATAGGTATTGATGAATATCTGGCATTAATGCCTGGAGCAGCTCATATATTGCTCATCTCTGGCTCATAGTTTTGTTATTTGCTGTATTTTGCCCAGGTAGTTATTTGTTGCATCTAAAGCTTGCAAATCCAGAACCACTTTATTTTGACCTTTTGGGCACTCTCCTACCCCGTATGCCCTGCACTCTCTAAGATCATTCCATGTTTGTTTAGCTGCTTAGCAACTTAATGCTTAAATGCACTTGGAGTTATTACCCTCAGCCAAAGATTAAATGGCCTATTTATCATTCCGTTTTGTCAACTTATTCTGGTCTGTCTTTCTATCTGAAATGGCTCTGCTATGTTTCGGTCATGGTGAACTTTTAAACCAGCTAGGCTTCGCATTGCTTTACCGTTAGTTTCAACTATATACAGGAATATTACATATTTGTGCATCATACGGACGGTCATATGTGCAGTTTCAAAGGATGAATTCATGCAAACGAATGGATAATGCACAAGATGAGTTAAATGCAAAGATGTTAACATTTACACTGATAAAGAACTTGAGCTTGTATTAGTTTGATATGGTGGATGTCACATGCTTCAGTCACAAAATAATTTTCTCATACTGTATGCCATCTGTCTGGTTATCATTTCATTGTGCTGAGCAGAATCCTATTTACAAAAAAAAAAAGCCCACAAAAAACACAAATTGCATCATTGAAATAATATTGCATTTAACCCTCTGAGGATGGGCTGATTTTGCTGTAACATGCATTTCCCATGGACATCTGCCCAAGTATACCTGGGACTAGTTTTCAAGGGGTTAATGAATAATTCTAAAAGTTAAGATTGTAACATGAGACCAGAAGATGTATGACTGTAACACACATGATGAATTTCACCTTGTATCTTTTACTTTTCAAAGGGTGATCCCCTTCCCCCTCCCTGATTAGTTATGAGGTATGGTAGGGCAGTGCAGTAGAGAAAAGCAGACTCCATCTCAGGTTACGAGCATTTTTGAGTACTTTTACTGATGGATATATGTCAGTCTGATTTTGTAGCACTCCGCATGAGTCAGTCATATCAGATTTGACAGCCAAAAGTACACTCACACAGCTTCACCTCACAGAGCTTAATTTGACTTCTGATGGCAGTGTGATTCTTAGCTGGCAATGTACAGTATAAACATACAGTGCTTAATTTAGTTTTACTGCATATTTGATCTGATAGTTTTCTTCTTTTTCTTCTCTAATTTGTGACTTTACTCATATAAAATACATACACATTGCATGCCTGGCTTATAGAAATTCATGCCAATATGTCAATGTACTATTGTAAACGAAGCAGGGTTTTTGTGCCTCTGTGGATTAGACAACAGACTATCAATTCCTAGGTCCCTGATTCAATACCCCTTGGAGCTACTGTTGTGCCCATAGGCAAGGTACTTTTCCTCATTGCCAAATCCTTCCGAGAATGCACAGCTGTTGGGCCCTTGTTTCTTGCTTACAAGCACTCAATCTTACCCTAGTGGCCACGTTACTGCTAATCATGATTCAAAGTCCCAATTCAGTGTTTTTCATAGCAGCTTAGATTATAGAACCAAAAGGAAATTGAATTGAGTTTTCCTAGTATGAAGGGCTTTGGTGTCATCTTCAGACTGCAGTATTGCTTTGATCCTTGGAAAAGAAAAGAATTTCAGGACATTTTTTGTCACAAGAGAAAGAAAACTTTCTGTCAAAAAGACACTCTTACAAATATTAATATTACAGTGATCCTACGCATTGTAGATGATCTAAGTAGCACAAACAGTACAGCATTGGATATGGGTTATTTCTGCCATATCATCTTCATACCAATGTCGTTACAGTCAGGGTAAGTAAAAATCTTGTCATAAATAGGGCAAACACCTGGTATTATAGGTTTGCCATCTGCTGTCAAATACCAGCACTACCAGATGACTGCATCATCATCATCATCATCATTATCATCACTGTTGCCATGGCAATATCATATCATATCCTTGCATTTTCTTTTCGAAACTCTCGTCACCCCCGAACCTCTCCTCATCCTCCTGGCAACAAGATCCTGGAGGAGGGTTAAGAGGGGAACAGGAGGAACATCAATCTTCCAGGTCTTCCTCTCTCGCCTCCGTGACATGACCACCAACTCCTTCTCATTTTCCATCTCCTCCTCCTCTTCCTCTTTCTCCTTCTCATCTTTTTCCTCCTCTCTTCCCATCGTTCTGTTGAATTCAGGCTTGCATACTGATGATGTCAATTTGAAGAAAAAAAAAGAAAAGAGAAATTGATTAACTATTTTGTATCATATCAGTATGGTGAGGCAATGAAGGAATTTGACACTGTCTGAAGGTGGTGG
Source organism: Diadema setosum (assembly GCA_033980235.1). NCBI lineage: Eukaryota > Metazoa > Echinodermata > Echinoidea > Diadematoida > Diadematidae > Diadema > Diadema setosum. The sequence continues at coordinate 36,417,060 of CM067068.1, read as the reverse complement.
CAAAAGCAAATGTACTCCATTTTGTTAAAACGTACTTTATCTTGCTTATATTATATGGCATAAAGTGGTAATGGGTGGTATGTATCTGTGCTTACAAGTAAAACAAATGTTGCTCAGTTGTGGTTTTTTTCTGAGCCGCAACAAGAATATCACAAGAAGGAAAAGCTCTACATTTTCCTCCTTTGTAAACATCTGGACCAAGGTCTGTAGTAGAGAAAGCTTTCAACTGACCTGTAACTGGCATCCATGCTATCTCTGCTTTTTTGTTGTTGTTTTTTTTTAATTACTGCGTCAGAGAGGAAAGTTGAGAACATGAGTGAGTGTGTCCATTGGGCCTGTCCTGTCTCCATAGCGAGGCCAGAGTGGAGTGGACGGTCATCAAGTGGCCGGGGCAATTGGGAGTGTGTGGCCTGAAGATGAAATGTCTCCCCTAGCAGAGTGCTGAAATGAGGGCAAAGACTAGGACTTTGTGGGAAAGAGTGGAGAGGAAGAAAAGAAGAAGTGGAGAGAAGTTTACGACGGCGAGGGTGATGTATGGGAGACTGGTAGACAGTGAATACTTGATCAAAAGTTTCTGAGCAAAATACACAGGGGAAATGGTAGCAAGGGAGTTAAAGAGATAAAAAGAGAGGGACAGAGAGAGAGAGAGAGAGAGGGAGAGAGAGAGAAAGAAAGTAGATGAGTAGAGATAAGTATGTATTTTTGGATTAATTTGTTTTAATATGTACAGGTGGTAGATAGTAAAAAATAAAACCAACATGTTACATTTATATCTACTCTAGATATGAAGTTACTGACACCCCGAAATGAAAAGGAAAGAAACATTCTGCATGTTCTTTAGATACATGACTGCTTGATTCTGACCTTCTGGAGCAGTATTATGACAAAGAACGTGTGAAAGGGAAATAATGCCAGTGATGTACTGATACATATACATGTATGTATCAGTTTTAAAACAGAATATAATAAATTCAACCCCTTTAGTAAAGAGAAGGTAGAGAAGTAGGATGTGGCACTGTTCTCAAGCAGGGGATTTGGTATGTGATTTGATTTCTTCTTCCTTGTAATACAAATTCACTACCGTTACTGGCAGGCTAAGCAGAATCCAATGGTATAAAAACTGTTTAGTTTTGTCGGAAGATATGAAAGCAGGAAAGAATTAATGATTAGGAATTAGGTATGAAGAGGAAAAGAAGAAAGATAGAAAGAGATAGAAGAGAGATAAAAGACTGAAAAATGAAAGAGGGAAAGAGAGACACACAAAAGAGATGGTAGAAAGAAAAGTAGATGTGTTGGAGCCTTACACACAAAAAATAAGGGACAAGTTGAGAACACACATTCACACAGCATACTGAGCACATGTATACACACACCCTAGATAGATAGATAGATAGATAGATAGATAGATAGATAGATAGATAGGTAAATAAATAGAAAGATAGACAGATGGGTAGATAGATAGGTAGGTAGATAGATAGACAGATAGATAGATAGATACTGTATACGCCGAATATTTCACGAGGTTTTTATTTTCGCGAATTTCGCGAGTCAGGGGCTATTCGCAAAATTAAAGACACGCGAAAATATTAACTCTGCTTCCAATGTGGATGTGACGTACACATGTACATCTACTACAGTATTCTCCGTTCAGTGCAGGACTCCACAATCGCGAATTTAACCACTCGCGAAATCGTCGGAAATTCCCGATTTGCGAAAATTTAGACTCACGAAATATATGGCATATACAGTAGATAAATGGATGTATAGAGAGACAAAGAGAAGGAGAGAGAGAGAGAGAGAAGGTTGACACAGTGATGCACAGGATATTGCATTTTTGAACTTGCCAGAGCGCTCAATTGTCAGACCTGATTTCTCCACCACCTAAGTGGCAATTATTGCCCAATCTGACTCCTGATTGGACAGTCTACTTTAGAAGCAAGAAATGGGGTCTACAAGCATTCCAGAGCACTCACCATTATTTGCCTCTGTGTGAGTGTATGTGTGCTGCGTGTATATTTATTTTGTGTTTGTGTGTGTGTGTGTGTGTTTGTTGATTTGATGGACTAAAACAATGCTACCAGTGTGTGTGTGTGTGTGTGTGTGTGTGTGTGCATAGTTGTGCCTCCTGTGTGAAAATCCTTGTGAAGCCCTAGTAATTGGAATTGGAATGACAGGAATGCCAAGTATGCACAATGCATTCTTTGGTCTCTGCATTCCAAAAGCCTTGTTATGCATAGCCACAAGACTGCTGTAAAATTTGCAAATGACGTAATTAGGAAACCCAAAGATTGATATATGATCAATATGTGCTCATTGTTATGGCTTTTCTTCCTAGAAAGCTGTACCTTGTCATTAATGTCCAAAGTTATATTTTGCTTGTGCCTTGCCAGTGTAAATGAAAATGACTTTCCTAATGCACCATGCTATTTCACAATGATGGAGAACACATTTTCTCAATCAGTGACAAATCAGTTAAGAGCTATGTAACTAGAGTTGGCATTTGTTATATTAGATTTATGGCCATGACTCGCACATACACTGCTTTGTGGTGAACACAAATTAACAAGAAGCACTTACATGAGGAATTGACCGAACGGAATGATTTTCAGTGTTCCCACAAGATGTATTTTCATTACGACATAACAGAAAAGGTAATAGAGGTACCAAATGTTGGAAGTTTGTCACTGTGATTGATACATACTGAATAAGTTTTCTTTCTTGGTGTAGGTTGATAACCTGTTGGTTATAATTCCAACGGTTAAATCTCAGACCGCCTTATTCTTCTCGTTGACTTTCAGGCAACAAGTGGTACAATGTATCAACATTATCTTGTTATATGTATCAATGCGAATGTTATTTGTCCCAAAGTTTTAACCCACACTTTACTCCAATTCTGTCTCTTTCAGATCGTGTGTGATTGTCCAACAGAAGCGGAATTACAGAGGCTAGCCCTTGTGGAACGCCATGTGAGTATTGAACCCTTGATTCACAGTCTTATGTGTCCTATCCCCTCTTCCACACCTCCGTCCTGAAAAAAAAAAGGAACACAAACCCATACCCTGACAAAATACTTTGCCCTCATTCAAGATGTGTGTGTGTGTGTATGTGTGTGTTGAAAAGATTTCATACAGTAGAGATCATAGGCTATAAGTGCATGTGCCAATATATATTGACCAGATACCAAGATGTTAAGTATTTGCAATGAGAATACTCAGTGATTAGTAAAAATATGTTTGCTAATAATATTGGCAATATATTTTTCTAGCATTCATTATGCTATGCAACATTGTATATTGTGTATAGCTGTTATCCATACTTTTTTTTTATTTGGGGGGCATCAAAAATATCATTGAAAAGTTATCTGGCAATACACATTATGTTAAATTTTCAGGTATCACATTTATATAATGTATAAGCAGAATATTTTATGAGATTTTTATTTTTTGCAAAGTTTGAGTCGGGTGTAATTCGCTGATTCAAAAACAAGCAAAAATATTGACTCTGATTCGGATATGAATGTGATGTTCAGTACTTTACTCGATGATTGCGAATTTAATCACTCCCGAAATTGTAGGGAAGTCTTAATTCTCAAAAATTTAGACTTGCTAAATATTTGGCATATATACAGTAAAAGAGGAAGAAATAAATGATGGATTATGCTGAAATAAATTTCACTCTTTGGTGAGCCGAAATTGTTTGCATTTCATTTTGCTTTTCCAGAAATGTTTAATGGGAATATTGCTTGATCACTGCGACTCTTGGTATATGTTTAGTTACGTCATTTCTGATGGCTGTGACTGATGTATGACCTTCTGTCTTCCTGCCCTTAATTCATTTACCTCTTGTGGATACAGTTGACCCTAATTGCAAATTTAATAAGCGTATGAACGTCAAATGGTCTGGTGCATTTGGCGGAACAGTGTTTTAGCAAGGCAAAAACAGAAGGTACAGTGCTTGGTGTAGTGATGGCTTTCTACACCTTCGATTCTCCATTCCCGCATCTGTCCCAGACGCAGCTAATACTCTGCATTTAGGATGCGTTTTGTTGGTTGATATACTTCCTTCAAGTTGTTTTATACTTTTGTTGTAGAAGCAAATGTACAGAATGCTGTTTTGACAGAATGGATTTTTTGTGACTTGTAACATCAATTGGGGGCTCCCCTGGGGTCGGAATCAAATTTGGCTTCTTTGAAGCATTAGCAATGAGAAATGATTCCGTCAGGAGCCCCCTCTTGAGTTAACATTAGGTTGGTTTACCAGTTGGCGCAGTGTGAGTGTTCCCCCGTCCCCCTGTGAGGCTCATGCATCAAAGTCGATGGCGTCCGAAGCCTTGACGATATCCAATGCATTCAGTATCCCAAATGCGTGTTGTAGCAAAGTCAGTCCGTCCTTAACGGGTTAAGATCACTTTGTTTTACTTTGTTTTTGGATATCTCAACCACTTCAAAACGATTTTCATCAAATGAACTTTCATTTCCTCTTAGAATTGTATGCTCTTTAACATTCTATAGAGTGGTTTGTAAGTATTTTGCAAAAAGTTAAAAGCTGAATCCTGACCTCAACCAATACTGTACGATCCCTTTAAAGTGTTATCAGCTCAGAAGCTTCAAATGCTTGAGTGAGCTTGAGCGTTTACCACTCATTAACCACTCATCCCTGTTTACATAAGTTGCCTCTGATGCAATTCATCATAGAAATATTGTGTATGCCATTGTAAGTTTACTTACTAATACTAATGCTACTGATTTGTAATAGAACATTCTTGGGAAATATGTTTTTTAGTTATTGTACATCACTGCAGTATCTGAGCTCAGTTTAATCATGATTTGCATCACCTGAAAGCGACTTGTATGTAAATCATGAAACGTTCCAGGCTGGATTTCGAATCATGCTATGTCAGGAGCATTCTTTATAAGCTGTTATTTTTGCTGGGGTTTTATTTTCGCGAATTTCGCGAATCACAGTCGGATCGCGAATTTAACAACACGCGAAAATGTCGCCAGACGCTAGAGTAATAGTACATTTAAATTGGCGTAGGTGTCAATTTGCAAAAACAACATCTCGCTAAAAAAGTCTGTGACCTTCTCGTTTGCAAAAATATCTGTACGCGAAAATAACAGTGTATACAGTACAACATTTAAATCATTGACAGTTCGGACAATTTACTCTCAGTATCCTTTAAACCGTTAAGGATGAGTTACTAGTATACTCACTAGTCAGGCAAGTTTCTGTGGGAAATGCGTGTTTTTGCAAAATCAGCCAGTCCTCAACGGGTTAAGATTGCATCAGCCAAGGACCAGAAGTGGTGTTCACACTTGTTGAAGGTGAGATCACACTGCATGGAGTTTTTTTTTTTTTAGTGAATACCCTTCTTGTCGCACATTTGCTGTTTCCAGGGTTTGAAATTGACAAACACACAAAATAGAAGGAAAACAGAGTGACAAAAAGGACAAAATTTGAGCTCGAGGCCTATAGGTAGATCCACAACAACCAACTAAATTAAAATGCTAATCTGATATCTTCATTCAGGTGTGCCTTGCTACCAAATGGGGTAAAGACACTAATCTTGTATGCCATTGATTCTTTCCACACTCTCGGTATTCTCTCCGAGCCCAGAGGCCATACTCGCAGCGATAAAGAAAATCGAATTACCTGCAGTGCGCGGCCTGTTAGTGTCACTCAAGACGTTTGGTACATGAATGATGACGAAAAAGAACCCCAGCATCTGTTCCAACATCGGAGCGTCGCGGTAGGAGCTTCACAGTGGCCCATTCAAGTTAATCTGAAGTAGAAATTTGTGGGATTGTGGGAGAAACTTAGTTAGGAATGGAGGTCTGGCGGGGTGAAATTTCCCACGCGTCCGTTTGCGTCATTCACAATAATTTGTCTCAGAGAATATTGAGGATCAATGATGTTGCCTTGCAATGCACAGGGAGGAAAGAAAGGAGGGAGACATTTCTACATTCACTGAAGCAGAAACATTTTCAATGGAATATGTTGTACACCATCACTTGTTCCCAAAGGGCAATATCCTCAATATTTGTGGCCATGCCATTGTTCATCGTTCAAAATAATTAAACCTAGCCTTTGTTGAGGGGGTGTTCTACTTTGTTTATTCCCCTCTACATGGAAGTATAGATGATGACCTGAGCACTAATATGTGTCGGAACTATGCACACACATCGATGACGTACATAATTTCAAATTGGCAGATATATTGACGAAGACTCACACTGATATGTATTATAGATGTACATTTTAATTGTTTTTTTTTCCAGAGTTAATAGTTTTCAAACTTGCATATATGGACAGGCTTGTCCATTGGATGGTTTAGCATTTATCATTTGATCAGATTTATGTATCATATTCTGCTATATACAGGCAAATTTCCTTGACCGACCTTGACTCGACGCTACGGACGTTCAGCGTACTAAAACAAATGAGATTTTGAGATTTTGCGAATTTGCCCGTTTTGATTAGATTCATTCAATCGAGCATGAAAAGAGCAATTCCCTTCCCTATTACAAATTGAGGAGAGCTTTGAATCATTACATTCGTGGACGTACAGGACAAATGAAATACAAAGCTATCTTTCCTTGTCCCGCAACCGCGCTGATGATTCCACCAGTCAAAATGACCCCAATTAACTGGACGCAGCTCAATCAACGCTATGACGCAATCTCGCCCATGGCTCCTTCTCTCCTCGATACGTCGTTTGTTTGATTTGTTTTATTGAAAATGTAATATCGTCTGGGTAGATGGCCATAGGTCCGACTTCAATCTATTCTCCAGAACTACCTAACCCCACCCCCCTCCCTTTCGCCAGTAGTCACAAATGAATGAATTAAGAGTAGGGCTGTCATATTGATATTAAAGTTCTTCTAATTTGACCCTATCCCCATTTCTGAGACCATTGGCAATTTGGAGCACCTTCCACAGCCCAGTGTCCCCAGGACATAAAAGTGCAGCTGGGAACATTTTGCTGAAGACAGCACATATTTCACTCTCACACCCACCTCATACATGTTTGTACCTCACCCTCACCCCTATCCCCATACATCCCCACGCTCATGCACACCTAACCCCACCCCTATCCCCATACATCCTCCCACACACAAATAACTGGCAGGTTTACAGGTGGTAAATTGCATGCCAATGCTCTAACAGCATCTTTTTTCTTCTCCATGTTACAAAGGGGGAAATAATTGTTATGCTTGTCCAAAGTTTGCAAGAGAATATGCTGTCATCTATCTATTGAAGTGCTTTTAGAGTCAACCCATACCTCTTCTCCAAACTGTATTCAATTTGAAGCACTTTCCATTTTAATACCATGCTATTTTCTTGAATACATGCTGTTTTTGTCTTTTTTTCTTTCATTGGTCAGTGTGGTTCATATCTAATGGAGATGGTCCGTGACATGAAAGTAGTGCTTGAATTTCTCATTCCACACATCCTGTCAAAATTTGTACAGTATGTAAAAGAAATCTACCTGTTTTTTTTTTTTTTTTTTTTTTTTGTTCATAACAAGGAGGCCCTTAAATTTTGATATCTTTTCTTTTTCACTTTTTTTTCAAGTTATTTCTCTACAATTTGTCATGGAATCATGTTAAACAAAGTGTTATCCCATTGAAGACTAATCCCGAGTATACTTTTTAGCAGATGTCTATGGGAAATGCATGTTTTAGCAACATCAGCCCGTCCTCAACGGTTTAAAGCATTATTTATCTTTTACAGATGAAACAAAAACTCAGCTTTTGCACTTCAAAATAGTTCTAAAATGTGAGTCAGGGATAGAAACAACCAATGTAAAAATTTGAATCAGTATAATCAATGTTAGGTATTGTTAAAAGTACAAAATGTGAACAATAGTTATGATAAAAATGTTTCTAGACTAAACTGTCTACAGTTATGAGTGTGTTGTTGTTTTGTTTTTGTTTTTTTGTAGAAAAAGTAGTGATACCTCCTTATATTTTAGGCTTTATTGCAAAATTTGTATGTGGTAGGATGTTTTGTAGTACAACTGACCTACACATATGCATCAAATGTGATTTCTCAAACAATTTTAAAATCACTGCTCCCAATGGTAAATTGTGTGATCTTCATTTTATTTCTGCATCACTCTTTTAAATTGGCATCACCAGTCTTAACTGAGGGTTGGGATCACTGAATTCTTCTCCTTTTTCCAAGCCTTGCCACATAACATGTGCAACATTTTTGTTTTTTTTTTTCTTTGTGGCTGGGCAGCTAGGTCTTGAATTGAGTGTACTGTACTATTCAGCTCATCAGATGTAATGAAAAACATTATTTGATGGGCAGAAACGCTCACTTTTTACACCATACCTGAGCGCCAATTGCAGAGATTATTGCGATCCTCAGACGGTGATGCCCCTCTTTCCTCTCGGCTATATCCATTCTTGTCTGGCAATAAAAGCACATTTACAGCTACTGCTGAAAGATAAAGAACCCCTCCCCCACAAAAAAAAGATACATAAGTGGAATGACATGCATGGTAGAAAATGCCACTGCTACAATCCATCAGTAGAATTTCCAATAAATGTCTCTTTCCTAAGGTAGTCGCATACAAAATTTCTCTGATTTTTTTTTTGTGTGTGTGCAAACCTCTCAAGAATTGTTTATAATCATGCCCTGCAGTAATAAAGCTGTTTGTCTGTCTGTGTGTATGTTTGTGTGTGTGGGATTTGTGTATGTACGTCATAGGACAGGTACATGTTCCTTGTGGTTCGACAAACCGGTACTTTGCGTACTCCAACTGTGTAGCACATTTGCCAAGCCAATTAAGAAAACCAGGAACAATTCATATCTTATGTGTATGTGCTTGTGTGCAGTTGTGTGTGTGTGTGTGTGTGTGTTTGCTGTATGTATTTGTGTAATTATCATAATCAGTTGTAGTGCATTACTTATTTGATTTATGGGGAAAGAGGCATATTTGGACAGCACACACACATACACACACACACAATGACAGGGAATTGTAAGCTATGGAGACTGGTTTGTAGGCAGAGGGTGTAGGTTGGAGGTGGTAATGATAACCATGTCTACCCCCCCCCCCCCCCCCCTTCCCATCAACCAGAGACCGCATTCTAGCTTTGTAATCAAATCAAGTCCGTGCTCTGGTCGTCGGCAGATGGCAAAATTAATATTTGCCTCTAAACGGTCACATCGGCTAGGTGATTGCTTTCGTCGCAACTCTTTCCTCCCGTGCATTCCTCCCGATCAGCCCCCCAGTGGAATTCTTAGCTTACTGCCGCAATAAAGTGTACCTTTGAATGTACAACTTTCATCAAATGAACGCTTTTGCAGGCACCAATGATATTGGTGTTATTCTTTCATTTTCAGAGCGAGGCTTCCCGCCAACTTTGTTATTGATTTCGCTTGTTAGGTCGCATCTGTCATTACTTATTGACGATGAAATGTCCTACAGAAATGAATTCCCACCAAAGAAACTGTTGCAATATTCAAAATGAGAGAGAGGGGGGGGGGGGGGGTGAGAAGAGAAAGCAGAAAATGTTGTTATGCTCTTTTTAACTTGAAAAATGTATGATCTCTTTCTTCGGTTAAAAGGCTCAGGAATATAATCTGCTATTTCCCCACTATTTCTTTGAACGCCGCAAAGACCGCTGCTGAAGACCACGCAGATATAAAGAAATGGGGATGCAGACACATTAGATCTGTTAGATGTGACCCCTCTGCCATAACAATGAAAACGAAAGACAAAAAGAGAGAGTGAATTCTAGTCTGAAAGCAGCAGCACCTTGTCCCCTCAATCTGATTTTCAGATAGTTCCCTTCTTTTGGCAGAAAGCAGTAATTTCACTCCTAATCCTCTTTCACCTTATTTTTTTCTGATACACCTTTCTAGTTTGACTTTAGAAAACAATACCTTATCTTTCATTTTTTTTATTACCTTTTTGCTGTTCAATCAAGAACATTTTGCTCATGGCCTTAATACAAATAATTGAACTTTGATTTAATACAGCAAGTGAAAAGACAACAACACCAAGAGATTATTTTTTCACATAATGGAAAGGAAAAAATCTTTAAGAAGAAGCAGAGATCTTTTTTTCTTCTTCAAATTTACCAAATATCTGTAGCTTAACCTTTTGAGGCTCATTAAATTTCCTGTAGCACATTTAAATTCCCTCCCCCTCCTCACAGGAAAAAAAAAAAAGAATGGCTGTAATGTTTCTGATAAGACAACCCACTCAGGTGAAGTAGCATCCAAGTACCACATGAACATTAATTGGGACACAGAAGTGAGGATGGCAAAATCAGTATTTAGTCAGTTAAAAGTTAGATTCAAGATATCTGCAGTTCATTGGCTGTCATTTACATCCAAGTCTTCAGGCACTCTCGCAAATTTACCCATTAAGTCCCGCAGTAATATTGCTGCAGATATTTTGCTACCTTATCATTATCAAATTGCCACCTGTAATTCCACTGCAATTTGCAAAATTCATTGAATTTTATGAATTTACAAAAGTTACAATCATATGCCAATATATGAGAGAGAAACAGACTATTTGGTCCACTTAAACGTGTTGCCAAAGTTGAATATGAGATATGAAGTTAAAAAGTTATATCCTTTGAAAATGTTGTACCTGTATCAGATAGTTTACATGAACAACAGATTGCTATGATGAAATTCTTTCTTTTTTATTTTACCCTCCCTTCTAAAACACTAGTAGGAGGAATAGTACAATGTATGATACTTTAAGATACAATACCATACCATAGAAATGTTGGTTTGGGGCTCAATGAGTTAAAACAGGAAATTTGTGTAAGCTTTGCTAAGAGTCAGTCACTCATGAAAGATAGGAATACAGTCCCCCGTGAATTCCTCTGAAGATCACGATAGCTTGTCTGTTTTGAGAACGTCGGAGACATGTGCATGTCCTGTATTTGTTCTCTAAAGTATTTGACAAGAGTGACCTGGTTTAGCTAAAGTCCAATGTACCATAAACCTGCAATGTGTAGCCTGGCATTTACCTCCCGATGAAGGGAAAACAAACAAGAGGTGGATTCCGCAATCTGGATTCCACAATATTTGGCAAAAAATATGGCTCCGACGGCCAATCGCGAGATGATGGGGCCGCGGTAGGACGGGACGGATCTCGTTTCAAGAACAGGATGTCTCCTCTGAGGGTACAAACGTGACTGCGTCATGCCAAGCGAACATAAAGCAAGCACGTGACCTAACCTACTTTCTCCTGAGAAAAAAAAAAGTTCATATCATCTTGTGGAAGGTTGGTGCCGAGTAAGAAAGGGCACTGCTAGGCTACAGGATGCCCCGTTTGTGGCTACTTCCTTATCAGGAAAAAAAAAAAGTATACACATCGATGTGACTATGAGTGCTGTGGTCACCCACATGCACAGAAAAGACAGATTGCATACAGTAAAAGAAGAAAAAGAGAAGAATGAGAGATGGATAGATGGGTAGAGACTGGGGGGGGGGGTAAGAAAAGGATAGGGAGCCTTTAGACGTTGATGTCACAAAGAAAAGAACATTTTACCAAGTCTGAATCAGATGGTTGTTAAATGAATATTGAAACAGTGGGTACATCCTTGTGGGAAGTTCATGTTGCTATGGAGATGGCAAGAAATACAGATGAAATTGAGAAGAAAGAAAAGAACAACAACAAATGTTGTTTCTGATAAAGAAGAATGATTGTGAATGAGAGGAGGAGGAGGAGTGATGTTGGCACACCAGGGTCTATCTGTTTCCCCCAAGGTGGTATCCAACTCTTATCCAGCAGGGATCACAGATCATGTGGATGAAGGATAAGTCTGGCGTCCCAGTTACATCTTGACCAATCAACCTAGTTCAGGGGTGTTCCTTCCTCAGCATCGCGTCCCAGGGTACGGCGGAGAAATTTCCAATTCTTCGATCTCCCCGGATCGCCCCTATCGGCTTCTTTCAGAGCAAGTTGCACCTATCTTTCTTCTCTTGCAGAATTTGTCTGCTTGCTTTTTCACTGCCGCTTGGAAATATCCTGTATCTTTGTATACTTTTCTGCCCCTCAATATTCCTCTCTACTAAAGTGAAAAAGTGATTATTTCTCTTTTCTCTCTTCCCTTTTTTCTCACTCTGCTTCTTTTGATCTCATTCTCTCTTATTCACTTTCATTCATCAGCACTATATCTGACCTCTCTGTCTTATCTATAGGTGTGGTCAGACGAGCAAAATATCGAGAAGTGTAAGATTGCAAAGTTTTTGTGATCTTTTGTGGTCTGATCACACTGGCAGCCAAACTTCTCAAGCTTTGGATTGAGAAGAAATAGAAGAAGAGAGAGCATGTCGTCTGATTGCTAGTGATATTAACAAGGAACACCTGTACAACACAATAGTTGTGTGCTTAAAGGCACAGCTGGCAAACAGTTGGTGGACTGGTCACTTAACAAACTTGGTAAAGTTTCAGTTTGTAGCATTCAGATGGTGAGAAGTTTAGTGGGGTGGAGGAAATATTCCTAGTTTTTGTGGGAAGTTTCTCACAATTTGGGGAAGTTTGTGTCTCACTGGCAAATCTTTGAGATAAAAACTCAAGATCTAAAACGTTGAGATCTTTTGCCAGCCTTATGTTACCCCTTCCCATTTACTCTGTGGATATCTGCACTTTACCTTACAAGTAGTTTTGCATTTTGATTAAAGAAAATGTAAGTATTGATTATTTGTGATGGCACATGAGATTAAGATGTACGTTTTTGTGTCCTGTAACTGAATTTTCTTTCTTTTTGAATATACATATGTGTACAAGAACTCCTCAATAGATGTTTAGATTTCCCTCATCTATAAAACATCATCATTAGCATTATCAACTGTGTGAAACACCATGCTTCTAATTTAGGTCATGAGCGTTATGAAGATGGTCATTCTGAGATGACTTTGCATTTTAGCCTTTTTTACTGATCCGTTCTCACATTTGACAGTGTCCGCAATCGCAGAAAGGTGGAGCAATATTCATTACATACCACTCTTCCTTGATTCCTTATTTTAAATTTCTGCATTACACACAAACACATCGAAAAAGTTCTTTTCTTTCTGTATCAGCCTAAATCAACGTTACATAGCTGTGTCTGGAGATACACAAAGACAGAAATGATAGAAACGTAAACTACTTCAGGAAAAACTCTTCTCCCCTGTTAAATGCAAACATACAATCATAGCAAGAAAATCTGGGAATGATGATTGAAATAACAGATGGTGCCGAAGGACATATCTCAACAAGGTCCACGCTAAATTGGTTTTGAGGGGCAAGAAAGAGATATTATAGGCATGGCTGCCGGGGACAGAAATAATAATCCTGTCAGTCAGAAGCGGAGGAAAGAAGGAGTAATTCCCCTTCTGACATCTTATACCTCTACAGAAATAGAAAGATTGTTTGAAGCAGGAGAGGAAATAAAAAAGAGCATCTTGTCTAGACATGAAAATGTCAGTCAGTTTAACTTCTATGTCTGTCTTTCCTTCATGTGATAGAAAAGAAATTGTTTTCATGTCACTCATGAAACTATGTTGCTTCTCAGAAGTTTGTTGATGGTTCGCTCCCCACCCCTCAAAAAAAAGAAGAACAAGAATGTAGGGAGATCAATTTTTTTTCGGCTAGTTGGTGCATCTGGTGTGAACATTAAAGAAAATATTTACCAATTTGGTTAACATCAAACCAAGTTTGTGTAGCCCTTCACCTGAGACCCGTTCTTCCAGGAGATACTAATTAGATTTGCGGCGAAATGTCAAGCCAATCCTGTTGTCGTGGTGCGAAGCAATAAGGATTATCCCGTCTTTTGGTGATTGAATTGCTCTTTTGGTCTCGGCAGCTTTCTCAGGGGAGGGTAAGATGAACCCTTTGGCATCCCTACCGCCAGCTAGCTCAAGATTCTCCTCTCATCTCAAGGGGTAGAGGGGGGATACGGAAAGGAGTCTACCCAATAAGCCAGTGTAGATGACAATGATCAAGGGATTAATACTGTATAGCTTGGTGAAGCTAATACCGTGTCAGGATGAACATGATGAGGGAAATCTGTAATGGAGGAGAAGATTTTGTGTGTTTGTTTGTTAGGGTTGTGTACATGGTAAAGATGTTATTGAGTAAGCATGTTGATGAATTTGTGTGGTTCCCAACAAAAATCCTGATTTGCAATACTTTTTTTTTCAGTCATGTGAATTGTCAAGAATGAAAATTGTATCAGCATCATGATTTTAATGATGAAAATGGTTGCCATGGAGATATTTGCTGAATTTAGTTGTAGTGAAAAATCACAATTCCAAACTTTCTGACAAGTATGATGCTTAGGACACCTGATCTCTATCAATACGTGTAAGCAATAATGACGGAGAAGGTGTTTGATAACAGTAGACAACATGATAAATATGATGTCAATGATTGTAATGATAGTGATGGATTTTCTACCACCACGAAGACATCCATTTGTGATGTTGGTAATTGTGATTCCAAGGAGAAGGAGGAGCAGGAAGAGAAAAGAGGAAGTTGTGAGGAACATGCAAAGTTATGTAATTTGTCTTGTGCAATAAGTTGTTTATGTTAGGGCAGTATTGGTGAAGATGAGGCAAAGAATTTGCTGTTAATCAAGGTAACTACAGGGTTTGGCCCAACAAGATCTCAGAGGTAGTCTTCTTTGACACCTTTGAACTCTTAAGTCTCACTCCCACAATAAAACTGCTTGTATGCAATATCACTGACATTTCAACAAGGTATGCTTGAAAGGGTTAAAGGAAAAATAACCACATCGAGAGATGTTGTGGTGGGACACAAATCTGCATCTGCCACAAGAGCAAGGATTCAGAAACTTAACAAGCTTGGACTGAAGATCCTTTCAGATTTACTGAAAGGCCCTCAAAAAAAAAAAAAGGGGGAGGAAAAAAGGAATACCTCTGCAGTTTGGGAAGATTGTGAGGTAAAAATTTCACGAGTCAGGGGTTAAAGAGTGACTGTGTATGATTATCACAGTGCAGTATACTGTCCACAGACAATCAAATTGTCTATTCCTCTAGCTACTTGTCAAAATACAGCCATGGAAGCTAGTTCACCATGGGATTGAAAAAAGGGGACTGATGCTTGGGAGTGGAGGAGGTCATTTGAGATGTGACATGTGAGGATGGAGGCTGCTATATGGAAGAAAGAATTAAATTTGAGACCTGTTATGGAAAAGAAATTATGCCATATAAGTCATACAACTTGTAGTTCATTTATTTTCATAGCTCATTTCTGTGTCTTATTGTGGTTAACAGGTTGTAATGTCACTCATGAAGACAAAAATGAGAGGTAAAAAATAGGAAATTCATTCTTCATCGTGCAAAATTACTCTCAGGCTATGTAGCTCAATACTAAAGAATAGAAATTTGAAATATTTAGACAAGTAATGCTTTGTTAATACTTTGTTTATCAATGAAGAAAAAATGAAGAAAACAAAGAAAAATGAAAGAATTACATTTTGATCCTCAACTCCTGTGATCTTGTTTGAAGAGCGAGTTTGATTAGTCCACTTGATTATTAGATGACTCCTGACCTTTGACCTTAGACCCTATCCTTTTTTTCTAATTTCAAACTGAAATCAGTTACAGTTTCATTCTTGTATCATTGTATAATGTGTCCATTGCAAAGATTCATCAAGTTCTCAAGTTATCAGTGTAAGACTTGAAAGGTTTTGTATCAACAGTCAAAATACAAGGAGATCCCAGCACCTCCTGACAGGGGTATAGAAGATATGGGCAATGTAGTTTTTGACATGAGATATAGAGAGATCCTTGAGTGTTTTGCACACGTTGTATATTACCATTAGCGTAACAAGACTGAGAAGACTGGAAAGAAAGTATATAAAAGAGAAAGATAGAGAGAGGAATATGAAATGTAATACTGTTTTAAAAGCAAACAGATAGGATATCTCCAATACCTTAATATATGCAGTTTTTTATTAGGATAGTGTTCAGGCATCTCCACTGGCTCAGACATGAATACACAGGGATTAAGGTCTTGAAATGGGAGGCGACGTAAGAGGGTGAGGGGAGCGTGAGGATGTATGAAGTGATGCTGAATGAAGTGGTGTGGCAATCGACACGAAAATGCACGCCCCGGACCAAGGGCGTAGCGTAATGCAGGCGGGCTTAAATGGGCATGAATAATTGTCATGCTACACTTGTGTGTTTGGATAGCACTTAGGAGAGGGATGTGCCATAGGACCCAGGAAGTGTGTGTCCATCTCACTTTCACACTCGGTCCCCCCCCCCCTCGTCTGTCTCCTCCTTATCTCCTTCTCTTCCTCTGTTTTTATATATATCTCTGTCTCTACCTATCTCCAGCTTTCTTCCTCTTTCTCTATCTCTCTCTCATCCTATCATTTTTATCAAAATGCCCCATGCTTCTTTCTTGTATTTTCCTTTTATATTTTATTTTTCTGTATCTTTATGTCTCTTTGTTTTTCTATCTATCTTTCTCATCATGTCATCTCTCCTTCTGTATCTCTTTTTTCCTTTTTTGTCCCTACTCTCCTGTCTCTTCTGTCTATCTTTCTCTCTATACATATATATCTATCTCACCCTTTTCATCTATCTATTTATATATCTCTTTTTATCTATCTCTGTCTATCTGTCTCTCAATCTATCTCTTTCTCTCTCTTCTTATCTATCTATCTTTCCATCTATCCACTAATCTATCTCTCTATCTATCAGTCAATCAAACAATCTATCTATCTATTTATCAATTCATCTGTTTCTTGTCATCCTGTGTTCTGTATTTCTCATCATAAATCTCTCTTCCCTATCTCCCATCTATTCTCCATCATATTTTTATTGCCTCTCTCATTTTCTCCTTTATCTCCCCTCATTTCTATCTCTCCCCACTTTCTCTTTCTCTTTCACTCCTTTCTTTCTCCTCTTTTTCTTTTTCCCCCTCTCTCTCATCCATCTACTTTTTTTTTCCTTTTTGCTCTAGAGTTTCTCAGACTTACTTGGCAGATAAAATAAACCGGAGATGTTAAGGATTGTAGAAAGCACTTAGGATCTGGCAAGCTATCGGTCAAGTAATATTATGTTTGTTTGAGGCGAGTTCTCTCTCCTGCTGTGGTGACTACGGTAATAGACCTTAATGGTCTGAGTAACACTGTGCCAGAGGAAAGCCTTGTGTCGCCAATTCAATGCAAAAGTAGTCATCAGATCTTAGCTCCTTGTAGATACAATATTCTTATTTTCTTGTGTTTTTTTATTTTGCTTCTTACAGACACTGGATTTTAGGAAGAATATAAGATAAAAGTAACACCGAAGTAATACTGGTATGAATAGAGTTGCTTGACTTCTAACCTGTCAAAAACTACTAGTAGTTCCAAGCACACTTGGGCAGGCGTCTATGGGAAGTACATGCTATAGAAAAGTCTGCACGTCCTTGTAATAGAGTTGGACTGTTATTCAATGAAGTCACAGCTGAAAGGAATTCCGAATGATAGAGAATTTGAGGAAAAGACAATTTTTTGTCAGTTTCCTTTCTGTAATAAGAAAGAATACTGATGCAGTCATGACACCAGAACTGTTCAAAATTCTCTGAAGAGTGTTTCGAGAAAATCGTCAGGAGAATCACAATGATCCAAAGTCACACTCCGTAGCACTCTCTACTGTATCTCATGATCTTGTTTTGTACCACTAGGCACAGTCACATGGGCAACAGTTTGACCCCAGTGAGGGTTTTGACCCACTTTCACCACCAGACTACACCCTCTGAGTATTGATATGATCCAACCTTTTTCTCATTCTCTTTTTTTCTCTTCTTTTTGCTTTGTTTTTCTTCTTTTTTTTCTCTCTCTTTCTGTGTCATTTGCTCACATTTCTCCCTGTGGTGTTAAGCATAGTATTTTTTCTTTCTTGCATGGGATGGCAGTAGTCATGAAATATTAACAAGACTCTCGAAAAGCAAGCAATGAACATACAACTTTTTCTCTTTAAGAGGGGGGGGGGGTATTGGATGGTGAGGAAGATTTATGGTGTTGAGATGAGCAAGGGTTAGGGTTTCTGTCACTGAGAAGCAGAAGAAGAGGATGGCTTTCATATCGGACGAAAGATCTAGAGTGACGAATTGAGCTTTGGTCTCTGTTACAAAAGTAGGGATACAGCTTTAAGGTTGATAACTTTCGGACTTGAAAGTTTTCCACACGGCGGTCTGATGATTTGATCCTCTTTGTCCGTTTCAATAAATATTCTGTGGAGCAGCTCATATGAGGTATAATTTACTGAATTCTCATCAAATTTTTAAACTGCACTGGAGTTGTGATGGTGTACTGCATCTTTGCTATTGTCATCATTGCTAAGCTATTACATCCTGAAGAGTGATTAAATGAAAAGATTCCAATGTATTCTGTTTTACTCATCTTCTAAAGAAATGTAAATGATTAGCTCTCCAAATTTGAACATTTTTGCCACTGCATGAATACATATGAAACTTCAACATTCTCAAATGTGATCAGATTTGACTTCCCATAACTCGTTGTGCACGGTTTGATATTGCTACAAAACGCATTTCTCATAGACGCTTGCCCATATATACTGGAGACTCATCCTCAAAGGGTTAAGTGAAACTTTCACTACTCTCTGCGTTGGATTTTACATCATTTCTCGAAGTCATCTGGAATGTTCTATGGGTGGAGAGTTTCCCTTTAAAGTTGCCACATCGCATCATTCCCTTTAAAGTTGCCACATCATGTGTTCACACATGACCACCCAATCAGATATGTGATGTCTCCACATCATGTGTTCACACATGACCACCCAATCAGATATGTGATGTCTGCCTTACCCTGATGCACCTGTTGATAAGAGCAAAAGAAGAGGGCAGAAATGCCCCCTTGTGTGCTCATCCCAGAGGGTGAGATAAGGGTGCATACATGTGCCTCATCCTAATTTCCATTTTGTGTTACACCCATAGAAGACTACACCTGTATGTATGAAGGATGGCAAAGTGAGACAGTGGGGAAAGGTATATAAAACCTTATTGAGAATGTATGGGTTAACACCTTTGTGACACTAAACTCAGGATAGAGTGGATTGCAGAGTTAGTGTTAGTATACTTTAAAGCAAGATATTTTCATGGAATGAAATTTTTATGAACTGGAGCCAACGACCTGATTCGCGGCATGAAATTTTTGCAAATTGCCACTGGTATTCAATGCATCTAATGTTGATGAGAACTTTCGCATGCATTTCAATTTTGTGAATCTTGGCTCTTGCGGAATTGAAATGCACATGAGCATTTCTGGTTTTGCAGTAGTAAGGTGTACAATGTAGCATTCAATCTTTTATCTGTAATATCATATTCATGTATGGGATGATACTGATACAGAGATAAGTCATCATCAAAGAGAAATAATCATAAAGTTTTCATGCTAGTGAATGACTTCTGTTGCTAGTCTTTCATCTATTTGGTGTTTTATCGTCAGTAGATCTAATGGTTACATTCACAAAGTTATTTGCTCATGCATTTCTGTACTCTAAAAATCAAGATTTTTGAGACAGAACAAGAAAAAAAAATCTAATTACAGACTTCTAGAATATCAGTATGGTTGTATACAGTTGAACACAATATACAGTACTTGCCGTTTAGCTCATATGCATTTCTGGCAAGGTCAGTCAACTTTACAAATCTAATAAACAATATATTTAACACAATTTTATGGGCGGAGACAAATTGATCTGCACATATATGGAGATTAAATGGCAGAGTGGGATTACACACAGACACACATTTCCATTCACTGCTTTCAACATACAGGTATCTCTGCCCCTCCGTCCTCCCAACAAACATACAGGCGTGAGAGTGGTTGTATTCATTTCAATGGTTTTTGAGGGGAACAGTGATGAGTAGTTCAGGGGCCAAAGAGTTAATCACGACACCGTCTACTAGGGACAGAATCCACTTTGTCTATTTGACTTTTGTTTGGAACTGGATGAATAGTTTTGACATAACTTGGAGGATACATAATGCTTCTGTAAAGAGTACCACTTCACTACACACTAACATTAATTTACATCTACATAAGATATGAACTAACTAGATTTGAATTTGTGAATTGCCTCTAATTTATATTGTACAGTCAACTACTGTCTCAATATCAAGGTAATTTTCTTATGTTTTGTTCTTCAGAAGAAAAAATAAATGAAGATGAATAAATCAAAATTGAAATTGAACCCTTCTAGGGGTTCTTCAAACTCTATGAACCGTTGTCATGGCTCCTTAACCCAATGAGGACGAGCTGATTTTACTCCAACACATATTTCCCAAGACACTTGACAGAGTATACTCGGGACTAGTCTTTAAGGTGTTAAAAGCAGGCCATGACCCCTTAGATTTTATGAAAAATGCAGAAAATTATTCATAAGTGAAAACTTGTATTTCCCAGTGAGATTACCATAGAATAAGTATCTGTATTATTTTATGTTAACATTTTTGTTTGTTTTTACTGTTTACTTTTTGGATCACAGTGAAAGAAAACAAATATTAAAGTGTTCATTTGAAGCATAACCACAATTTTATCCATCTCGTATTTTGCCTCCTCCTCTCTCCAGATTGGTGTGTGCATGCAGCGTGTGCAGGGGGGCGTGGCCATGGGAGGACCCCAGGGCCAGCACCAGGTGAACTCCACCATGCACGACGATGCCATCCTCCAGCTTTGCGCCGACCTCCACGACACCGACGCTGCCTCCATGCAGCTCAAGGTCATCAGATATGTAAGTCCTCCTGTCTATTTTATGTCTTCTCTCCATCATTTCTTCTTTTACTCTGTTAGAAATTTCCTCTAAATCTGTCATTCCTCCTCATCTTAATTTTTCCACTTTACCTTTATGCTTTCCTTCTCTTTTTCTTAGTATTCGTTCTTTCTTCTTCATCTTCACCGTTTCCTCCTTCCATGATTTCTGTCCTCTCCTCCATCATCCCTCTCCCTCCCCATCATTTCTTCCCTTCTTCATCATCCTTTCTTCTCTGTCTTTCATCTGTTTCCCAAACACACTCTTTTTTTTCTCTATCAATTTCCACCTCTCTTATTTTTATTCCCTTTCCATCATTCAGAAAACAAGGGACTAGAAAATGTTCTTCATTTCAGTGTTTTCCATCCTGCATTTTATTCCATTCATCTTTCCTTTTATTTTAAGTGTTTGTATCATCTTTTTCTTCCACTAAATATATTTTTACTCCTTACCTCTCTCCTTACCCATCTACTATCTTGTCCTCTCCTTTTTATCTTTTCTTCTTCCATTGTCATTTCTTTCTTTTGAGTCTTTCATCCTCTTCCCTTTGTCACTTCATCCCAAACATCCGTCAGTTGCTTCTTCCTTTATTCCATTCTTTCTTCTCTCTTGTTGTGAGTAGCTACTAGATAAACAATTCATACCTCAGCCCTCCCTGCCTTTGCTAAGGAGACTTTCTTCATTTTTTCCCTTCTCCCTTAACTTAAGGAGGATCCTCAATTAGGTCTCTTAGAATGAGGTGGGACATTCATTTATTAGTGTTCATAATGCTCGCCTTTCTGCCGAGCATTGAAAAAAAAAAAAAAAAAAAAAAAGGTTCCATGCGTGGCAACTTCATAGCAACAGGATAGAATACTCCATCCTCATGGACCGGCTTTTGGCTAACTGAATCCAAGGTAATAGTCATCTTCCTTGTTATGATCGGGAAGCCCTTAATGAATTGGGAAGATGATAGGGTAGGAGGATGCGAGTGAAGTGGTAGTGATGATGAGGCAAATGGTTTTAACTAGGAGGCGGAAGATGCTTGATGGTAGTTTGCATTGGCTGATCATATGAAGGATTCTTGATCCTATGATATGTGCTGCATTATGAATTTTCTTGAAGAAAGTGCCTATTTGGATATTTCCAAAGATATAAAGATATAAAAAGAGAGAAATGCTTTGGTCACTAGTGAAAATTATTCAAAGTGATGCAGAGAAGAATAATGGAAGTGAGGATACTGCTTAAGGGCTGATGGTAGCAGGTTGATGGAGGCATATTCATGGAAGCTCTTTATGCTAATTCTGAGTTGAGTTACCAATCCATCATGGTGGAGGGAAAAAAAAAGAAGCGTGGTCAGTGTGGTAAGAACAGACCTTCATAGGAAACAACTTCTCAAGTAGGAGATAGCTATGCATGTGACAGGTAAAAGCATCATGAAATTCTGATGATATTGTGCCTCCGTCATAGTGATCACATGACCTAGAAAGCGCCACCTGATAGTTGGATGCGAAATGTATTGGCAGCTCCTCATCGAGACCTGGTATAATGGGTAGAAATTTTTAAAAACAAGTTCTGTATCAGAAAGGGGAATTTTTTTTTTTTCCTGATCTGATGGTGTTTGTGAGAAAGAGAATTTAGTATGAGCGCTCTCTTGAGTTTTGCTGATGGGGGATTGTACAAAGGTCTTCAACAGATTATGCAGTTACAGGGCACATTTTCCTTTTTACAAATACTACAAATACACTTGTAAATTACAGATGTATATAAGCGACCTTGGGAGAATTACAGAACAAATGTGTTTCATTTGAAAGTAATAACCATCATCAGAGAAACATATAAATGTGTGTGTGTGTGGGGGGGGGGGGAGGGTTCAACTCAAAGCAGTTGGATTGTAGCTTGAAATAAATAACTATGTACATTTTATCCATAGCTTGAAAACTATTCAGAAAACTATGGGAACATTCAAACATTGCCAAATTATATAACATTTACACACATATGTGCACATACTCCTTCTGACACTTATTATTATTTGAAGCAAACAAATGGAATTACATGTAGATAAATGTTTTGATTTTTGCACACCTAACCCACATTAAAGGATTAAATGTGGTTACAAAAATATCAGTGCAGAATTAGTTGGTAAGCCATGGGGAGCCTTTGTAAGTAAAGGATGTTGGTATTTGTGATACTGTGCTTAGTTAATTTAACATAGCCATCTGATGTTTATGTTGATTATGCTGATAATGATAAAAAATCCCAATTCTGCCAGGTGTAACTGCAATCCATGCAAGGAACATGGTAAGCAGTTGTAGAAGAATTTCCCGTTGTACACAAGACCATGCTTTGTGATATATACTGTGCCCTCTTCAGCTGAGCATGATGTTGTACAACAGTAGACAAGTATGTTCATATTAGTCACAATAAATGGTTTTCTTTTTGTTATTATTGCACTGATCTTTAGCTTGCTTTGATGTTATCATGCAGACATTTATTCCAACTACCCGGTGTAAGGCCAGAGTTGACTAACCGCCATAAATTCCCCTGCAAGTTTCACATTTTTGCCAACACCGGTAGGAAACGGGGACGGCGCGACTCGTGCACATTTGTAAATCATGTAGCAGGGAGGATTTATGAGTTTATCTAGTAAAGAGCACTCAGACCCGATGAGATTGAGCAAAATGATATCTGATGAAATCAGCCAAATTCACCTAAATTGATTAAATT
This sequence comes from Diadema setosum, assembly GCA_033980235.1. NCBI lineage: Eukaryota > Metazoa > Echinodermata > Echinoidea > Diadematoida > Diadematidae > Diadema > Diadema setosum. Next base: position 36,393,597 of record CM067068.1, on the reverse strand, counting down.
ATCTGTATCTTTTCATCTGTAAAGTATATATGGCCTGAACCATATGACTTGCAGATTTTTTTTTCTATTTCTATGTCTGTGTATGTTTAAAATATGGATCTCAAAATGTAAAAGAGTCGAGTATTATTTCTTTGCTTACCATCAGTCACAAATACAAAACAAAGATATAGTTGTACTTTTTGAATATTTGGTGGATTATTTTGGCCATTCACCAAAGTGATACTTTTTAAATAAAAGTAGTGATACTTTTAATTAAAGTGATTTTACAAGCCACTTCCATAATAGCTCTAAGAGAGTCTTTTGTCACTATAAGGCAAGTCAAATTTAATTGATGCCTGCAATGAGAAAAAAAAAAGATGACATGTGTGCCATCATTTTCTTATAAGCATTTAAAGGGGAAGGCTAGTAACTGATCAGTGGGAATCAATGGAAATGCTGGGAGATGATTGTTCCAATCCTTATGGGATTCATTCAAGAGTTCATTGTATATCTATTGTTGTGTGAAAATAATTTGCTTCAGAACGGTCTCATATTCAAGTAATGTGCAGATTAATGCACCGTCACTGACCAGGGACGCTAACCTGGAAGCATTAAACTGCACATTACTTGAATATGAGACCATTCTGAAGCAAATCATTTTCACACAACAATAGATATACAATAAACTCTTGAATGAATCCCATAAGGACTGGAACAATCATCTTCCAGCATTTCCACTGATTCCCACTGATCAGTTACTAGCCTTCCCCTTTAAGAGCTGTTCATTGAGAATGAGTACACGAAAACAACTACAACAATGAAAATTCATCTTCTTATTTTATTTTTGTTTCCTCTCAACAACCAACTGAATAATGTTGCAATGGGACATGTTGATATTTTGTGTGCTTATCTGTATAATTCACCATATGATATGTTTTGCTCTGGCTCCTGTAGATTTACCCATATATATCAATAACTCATTAACCATTTCTCCATATGGGCAAGTTTAAATGAATATTTGATTGCCCCCAACCAAATAAGTTTGTTTCAGCTCTGCTTTCAGTTTGTGAAAGCTTATTAATTACCATTATACCAAGATAGGACGTAGTCATTGTTACAAAGCTCAGTATTACAGTTCAGTAAATGCTGATTATGTTAATGCACAGCTTTTGTTATGCACAAGGTCAATGTATTTCTGTGGACTATAGTCAATTCTCTGACAGCATTAAAATTTTACAACTGCCCCAAAGGGGGGGGGGGGGGGTGGTGTGGAAGAGAGGGAGGGGAAGGGGGAGGGGGGAGGAGGAGGAGAGGATAGGGTTGGGGAAAGGATGGAGTGGTCAGATGAGTGGAGATTATTTTGAAGAATCCACTCTTAAGATTCTGCCTGCATTTGACCCGAGCTATCCACTTTGCTGGTCAGTACTTGACCACTATTACCCACTTGTAGCTACATCTCTCTTGTGGGTATACCCCACTTTGCTAATTCACAGCCGATGTCACTCACGGATGATTGAAATACAGTTGAATCTCTCGTATCCGGACAAGTCGGGACCGGGACTCATCCGGATAAGGGATTTGGCCGGATATGGGAGACTCAATGCTTTATACATGTACATATACATACACATGTACTGATGTAGCCCATTGTAATACCACATGTAGTAATGTGTATACTGCAACCTTTTCATTGTTACACTCAGTAACAGACCCCAAAATAGAGGTTTGTGTTTGCAAGAATGAAATCATTTTCTTTTATAAATTCTTGGGATGATTTACCTAAATAATTATTAAGAAATATATCAAGTATATGTAATTCATTTGTGTTTGTGTAGGAGTTCTCATGGAGTTGGGAATCCCCCTTTCCTCCCGTAATTATAATATACAAAAAAAAAAATCACGTCGAGATTGCGTCCGTATAATAGAGAGATCCGGATAAAGGGAGGCCGGATAATAGAGGTTCAACTGTACTCTTTAATGTCCTGCCTCTTCTTTCTCACATATTGCTGCTAGAATATATTCTCAATATGAGTTGTTAATATCATTTCCTTGTTTCTCATTCTTCAACATCATTCTGTGATATCGCTACTAAAAATAGTCAGCACTTTCTTACCAAATAGTAGAACATGATAATTTCTAAAGCTTTCCTCAAAGTAATTAATTTTGTATAACTAATTTCAGCATTACTGATTCGTAACAGATATTAGTGTGTGCTACACAAATATGTGTATGTGTATTGTATGTTTGTATGCTATTTATCTGTGTGTAGTTAGTCATTCAGTGTAGAAAGATGAGTATAAAAGCAAACAGGATGTTACAATGACCCATAAGTCGAGTCATTGGGATGAAATATTTACATTTCATTAGGAACCGATTTATCTTTCAGGAATTCCTATGGGATTGTTTCAGTCAAAAACATCCATTGCTAAATATGACATCAGTCGTGTGTAATGAGCAAAACAAATGTGATTAAACTGAATCGTCTGTGCTACGCCTACTGCTGCTCAAAAACCAAAGTGATTCTCAGAGATGAGGCCTCCATGTTAGAGGTGCTCTGCAGCCAGGGTGCGTTCACCGACAGGCACCGTGTGCGACAATAGGTGCAGTCGGAGGAGTAATCTATTTGATCTTGCAAGCAGAGGATAACATACAAGAGCAATGGCGTTATTTAATTCGGGGATTGCTTTACTGGAATCATAGAATATCTCTGAATCAAATTGTTATAGCTCCATCGTCAAAAAAAAAAAAAAAAAAAAAGCAAACAAACCATGAAGCAAGGGGAAAAAAAGAGATTCATTTGGTTTGTGATGATGAATGTTTGTGTCTACAATGATGATGGGATTTGAGGATACCAGCAGCAGGTGGATGCGGGAATGGAAAAGATAGAATAACAAGAATATACGAAAGCTGTGAGGCAATCACCTGTAAAATGATTCTTTTTTGTTTTGTTTGTGAGGTATGGAATGTATTGATATTGAAGAAGGAAGCAATTGTTCGCTAAGATTTTATGAACCTATTTCCTTGAACAAATATTTGAGCAGCAACACTTGCTCTACCTGGTACAATAACTAACTCCAGGGGTGTTATCCGACACCAAATGAAGATTAAAGGCATAATTTACCATTTGCAGATGAAAGCAATAGTGCTATGAAATAGTTCTAAAATGTGAGTTAGGGATAGAAACAACCACTGTCAAAATTTGAATCCGTATAATCGATGTTAAGTGTTGTTAAATACACAAAATGTGAACAATAGTTATAATAAAAAATTCTCCAGACTAAACCGTATACAGTTACGGTTTATTGAGAAAAACCCTGATATCTCGTTATATTTTAGGTTTTATTGCAAATATTTCATATGGTAGGATGTTTTATGATACAACAGACCTACACATATGCATCAAATATGATATCTTGAAAATTTTTGAAATCACTGCTCCCAAAGGTAAACTGGACCTTTAAGTTTCCCTATCCTTTGTATCCTCATCCTCAATGTTTTGTTTCTATTGTGTAACACCTCATGGTAGAGGCAGAAGCAGTAATATTTTATCCTTTTTCTTTAGGGGGGGGGGATCTTTCCATATTTTTATGCATTTTCTTTTGTGTGTGTGGCTATGATAACTGAGTGCATCCCAAGCTGTAGTTATGAGTTGCTGTGTTTGTTTGTTTGCTTGTTTCTTTTTTTCTTTCTTTTTTGGAAAGGAATTGAGGGGTAAGAGGATCAAGGTCAAAAGACTAATCATCTCATCTGAAGTAAAAGTTCGAAGAAGCATTTTAAGAAAACTAGCCAAACTTGGAACAATTGTTTAATTTAACGGAAAAAAAAAAATCATGGATGAGGTCTTGAGGATTATATTGATGAAATATAGTAAAGAGGTAATAGTCTGCCAAATGCATTGACTTCTTTCATCATGTTTACCATGGTGACATGTTACAGTACAAGTGATTGTAAAGATAGCAGCATATTTTGATTGTTGTATGCCATATAACTAATGGTCAGGAGGTTATGATAATAAGGGGTTTATTTTTACAAATGTATGAGATATGAAGTGAATCTGTCAACCAGACAATCCAATCATGTTTGGTAGCAAAGGGTAATGTATACATTTTTCTTTTTGTGAGGTCAATAGGTCGATGCTCTTGTACTGCTATGGATATCTCACAATTGAAAAATAAGATATAATTTCCATTCGGACAGATGCACAATTATGCAGGATGTTTATAAGAAATGTAGTTAAAGTAAATTGTGCAAAAGAGAGGAAAAACTACAAGGTTGATGAGTGTGCTGGACGATTAATGAGTCGGAAATTGCTACATTAATACTAATGAAGAAAATCCAGACAGTTTCTTTTTAAAAAGTGTGCATTCTGTATACAGGGGTTTTAACCTATCATCACACCGTCAATGAATTAGGGGCCCGGAGTCCAGATGCAAGTTGGGTGTAAAAAGCGTCTCTTCATGCCTCGTCTGGCCGCGGCAATCAAATCCGGGCGATGGAGGTGCCACTTCTCCAAGCTGTAGCAATTCCCGAATCAAGGGAGGAACGCTGTCTCGTTCTTACTCCCACTTTACATCTTTAGCCAAATAGCAAGAGCCCCTCCCCCTCCCCGCACTGTCCCACAGTTACTAATTTGTGATTTAATGGTGCTGTGAGACTTAATGTCTCCATCATGCCTAGAGGGGTGCAGACACTTAGTAAACCCCTTGCTCCCCACCTCATACTTTTCTACTCATGTTGATTTTTTTTTCAAGGGCTGAATGAAGTGTAAGCCTGATATGCAGTACGACTAAATTGTTAAACTGCCAATCTAAGAGTAAAGGTTTTATTTTTGATATTTAGTTGAGATTGACTCTGCTGCATGGGTATTTTGTATCTATTCATATTTATCTATCTATCTTTCTAGTTAGCTACTTGCCCTATCTATCTATCTATCTATCTATCTATTCATCTGTCTATCTATCTATTCATCTATCTATCTATATATCTATCTATCTATCTACTCATCTATCTATCTATCTATCTATCTATCTATCTATTCATCTATCTATATATCTATCTATCTATCTATTCATCTATCTATATATCTATCTATCTATCTATCTATCTATCTATCTATTCATCTATTTATTTATCTATCTATCTATCTATCTATTCATCTATCTATCTATGAATTTTTCTATTAGTCTATCGGTCTAGTAGTATCCATCATGTAAATATATTGTGATGTCAGAGACTCCAGTTTGTGCAATGATATGATGAGATGGTGCATCCTCCAACTGCTGTCTATTTTGGGAGTGTGAAAGTCATTACTAAAACATTCAGACAAACATTTTGTTGCCTGTGTGCAATTGCCAAGCATGATGATTTGCAATCCGTTTCCAGTTTCAATCTACCTTCAAGGAAATTTGATAAGCCCTGACATGACTGTAGTCAAAGGTTGTCTTGAATTTCATCTAAAACTATCCACACAGTGTGGTAGAAGTAAAGTTGTTGTTAGGGGTGTTGTTGTTGTTGCCTGTCTGGTGACACAACATTTGTTCCTGTTTTATTTTCTCCTAGGACTTAGGGTTAGGGGTCGTGGTGTGATATGGTTTTAGGATTAGTTTGATTTGGGGATTAGGATTAGGGTTAGGGTAATGTTTGTGGGTAGAATTTATGTTTGGCTTAGTGTGCAGATATTTCATGGGAGCAATTGTCACAGGAGCAAATGTCATGGAACTGTTTGTTTAGCCATTTGAATGGCCAGTGATTGGTGTGAGAATCAACTACATGTATGTCAGCTGCTTCAATATCAATTTAGTACAGTAGATTATATAGATATAGATTGTATAGATTACTGCTCTGTGCTTGGGATGTGCAGTGGTTTGTGTGCACTGATGTAGCAATGGTGTGACATTAGAACATTTGCACAGGGGCAGTTCTTCTTCTTCTTCTTGTATGGCTCAAAATGGTTAATACCACTTGCTGACTATTGCCAGTCACCTGGGGCGGACCATGAGGGGTTGGCGTCTCCCACTTGTTTTCCTGTGTATTTAGGGTGGACCAATTCACAAGATTTACACCCTACTCTTTGCAAGGAGTGGACTGGATTCTTTTATGTCCATGGGTTGTGACTCTCTTACACACAGGATCTCCATTTTATGCCCTATCCAAAGGGCAGAGTCATTTGCCTCTTACTAGAGGGGATGGCATGATAACATGCAACATTGCTTGGCAAGGTTTACTTAACCTCAAACCCAAACCATTTGATTGCAAGGCAGACGCAGTACCAACTGAACCATCTTGCTGTCGAGACTTGGGAAATGATCAGTTGGCAAAAGCAGGACTTGGATCAAACTTTGATTCATATGCGCTCTTACGTCCACATTTCTGAGTGATTTTGGCCGACGTAGGACATGCTAAAGTGGATTTCTGTCAACGACTGCAGATCTGTTTTTGTATGTTTTGTTATTTGACAGATTAGTTGCTTTTCTTGCCAACAGGTTCACACATCATTTGATTTCCCTCCTGCATTGATTAACCCGTTGAAGACAAGTCCCGAGTATACTCGCGCAGGTATCTACATTGTATGGGAAATGCGTGTTGTAGCAAAATCAGCCCATCATCAATGGGTTAAAGATATAAGTAGTTTGACACTGCCTGGAGATTTCACTGAGAAATGTGAACACACTAATGCTCTTCCAGCTGTGTTTTATAGACCATTACCATTGAATATCACCTTGTCAAGTTGATATCATAACCATACCCAGGGGCGAATCCAGGAATTCTGTAAAGGTGGGGGGGGGGGGGGGGGGGGCCTTTACAAAATTAGAGGGGGGGGGGGACTCACTTCCCCCTCCCCCATTTTTTTCTTTTTATTTCTTTTGTTTTAACAAAAAATAAAGAGGGGGCGCGTGCCCGGTGCGTCCCCCCTCTGGATCCGCCACTGATACCTTTGCACACGGCATCAAGATTAACTGGTTGAAGACTAGTCCTGAGTATTCTTGGGGAGGGGTAAATGGGAAATTATGCGTGTCATAAGACAACCGGTCTGTCATCAAATGGGGTAGAAATGAAGCAAATCAAGTTGAAGTGATGGATCAAGTTGTAGAGTGTACTTCAATTAGGAATATTGCAAATCTTGACAAGCATATAGACATTAGATTAAGTTAAAGGTTTTTATGTCATGCAGTACATCAAAAAATTTAGTGAAGTAGAAAAAAAAAATGCTTACACAAGTTAATTATTACACTGCCTTTGATTGAGAAAAGAGAGCTTTAAGTATGGGAGAAGCTACCAACACTTATTTTGATCTATGTTTGATTGTTCAAAAGCATTTTTGGAAATAGGGGACACTGTCCTTACAAAAAAAGGTCAACATTTTAGCATTTTCTGAAAGTATCTGATTCTCTCCCACACAATGTTTGTCATTTGGTGACATTTGAGATATGGATACCTTATTTAAATCTCTAGTTTGAGTTGTTTTCCCCTCACACTAATGAACAGTGCAGCCCAAGCCACACACTCGAGTGAAGAGTGCACCAGAATATCTCTCCAAAACATTTTCACAAGATGGTGAAGAACAGAGTGATAGGGGAAAAAAATAAGAAGAGTCATGAATATGCCAACCGGCGCAATTCAAACGACATAAGTGCATTTGATATCAACAACGTTATTGACATAATCGAGTTCCGTCGCTGGTGGCTGCTGCATGTTGGATTGATCGCCGCGTGTGCCTGTCGTCGATAGCCGGTCGTGTTTTGCGTGTGTCTTCCATTGCCGCTGGGCAGTTTCCATGGTCGGCCGTGCGCCAGTCGATGAGGCACATGGCTGTTGTGGTAGCAGCTGTCTCCCTGTGTCTCGTGAGATCTTGCGTCTTTCGCGTTCATCGTGGCTTGTTGGTCTGAGCTCACTTAGATGTATTGAAGTGGACATAAACACAATATGGTGAAGACTACTCTCTTTCCATATTACTGTAAATTTTGATAAGTAAGCTCATAAACCGACTGGGTGTAATTATTCAAGGCATTATACTTGAATTACCTGCATTGACAGAAATGAGGAGTTCATTTGTTATTAATAAAATGATCTGACACTTTTCATAAGCGTTCACTGTGGTACAGTGTAGAAATGAATGAAAAGCTTTTGACCACATCTCACTGTTTCCTATCAAAGTTGAAATACGTTAGTTGATGGGACCTTGGTTCAGCTGTTTATTCATAATAGCAATTGCTGCAGATTTATCTATGATCTTTAAATGTTTAACTTTTGACTCAGCATTGACCAAAAGAAAAAAAAAATGAATGAACAACTTTATAAAGATGACAGGAAAATAAAAACTATGAGATTTACACTTGCGTCTTTGTCTGTGTTCGTTGGTTTCGTTGCTTTTTGGTCTATCACTCTGAGTAAAGCTAAACAGCATCCCAAAACAAAGAAACAATGAGAGGGAGAAGGAAATCTCTTGAACTTTCAAAAACTGTTGAAAACCAAGGATTTCGAGAGTACAGTTTTCTTTGTTGAATGTCTTTTATGTATTAAAGACGAGGTAAAGTAGAGGTTATGGTACTCATTATTGACATTGCAAAGGAACACCTGTATTGATCACACAACATGTTGAACAATACATATCATAAAGGGATGGAAGGGAATGTACAATGTATGGTGCACACACATATTCACATAAACACACACACCTACAAGCGTACATAAACAACCAAACACAAGCAGACAAACAGCATGCACTCCGCAGAATGCTGAACTTCAGCTTCCATAAACAACACATACCCTCGCTATGAATTTGCATCTTACTTGGTTAGAAGTCTCCCCCCCCCCTTATCTTTTTATACTAGTCTTTGTTCAAGACTTACTTGTAATTATTCATAGAAACAAAAAAAAAAACATATAAACATCATTTTCTATTAAAGTAGCCTATAAAAGAGTCCCTAGATTCCTCTATTCTGTCTTGTCAATGCACACCGAACACACCGAAGGTTCTATAAGTGTGAGAATGCAGATAAAAGATATGTCCCTCCCTTTCTAACCTCTCAGTAGAAACATCCAACATGGGTGTTAGCAGAGCAGGTGTCTCCTCCATGGCTGTTTGACTATAAATTGTCATGCATGGGAAGAGTCCTAAAGAGCAGAGGAAGTTCTGACCTTTTACCCCTTTCCTGTCTTTTTCAACCTCCTCTCCCCTGGATTGCACATGATTTGTCTGTTGTACATATCTCCTCTTTGCCCCTATTGTAGTCACCTTACTCTAAAATCCCTGATTAAACCACCACCATCTTTGAGTACCTAAAGAGTGAACAAATTTTCTGGGGACTTTTCTTGTGTTTAGTATTTTCTTTTCTGTTATTTTCATGCCATCAATAGGCTGTAGGAACCACAATACACATTTTCTACTTTTTAAAATCAAATTTTGCAGGGAGCACAATATGATGTCTGCCTCAATTCTTTAACTGGCCTTGACATAGAAAACACAATGTATCTGGAAATGAGTCAGTTCTTTAGATTGTAAATACATTTTGCTAGTAATGTAATACACCTCTTTTTTAAATGATAAGCTCAAGAGAATTTGTGTTTTATAGAGAAGTGAAAAAAATGAAGTAGTTTTGATTTTCCACTCAAATGCCCGGATTGATATTGCTGTGATGGCTACATAAACTGTTTTATGTTTGAGTTTGATTTGTAGCATGAGACCGCCTCGTGCAAAAGGTGCCAAAATATGTAACCAATATTTCAACAATTTAGTGAACAAAGTCAACCCCAAGGATGGTGTTCAGCATTTGGGAATCACTGTGTGTTCAGTGTTTCCTCCTCCTCCTCCTCTTCCTTTTATTCTTCCTTCTGTACTTCTTTATTCTCCCACGTTTCCTCCCTGTTCCTTTTTCTCTTCTACCTCTTCCTGTCCCTTTTCTTCTTCCTTCTCCTTTTTCTATTTCTTCTTCCTTCTGACCTCCCCTTCCTCTTCCTCCCCTTTTTCTTTTCTTTTGTTTTTTTTTTGTCATTCCTATTTTCCACCTCCTATTCCTCTTCATTTTTGCTTCCTTCTCTTCATCCTCATCTTCCTCTTCCTTTTCTTCCTCTTCCTCATCTTTCTTCTTCCACCTCCTGTTCTTCATTTCTTTTTCCTTTTTCTCCTTATCTTCATCTTTTCCATCCTCATCCTTCTTCCATCTCCAATTCTTCTTCTTTCTCATTTTCTCTTTGTTTACCTCCTCCTTATCTTCTTGACCTCTTCCTCCTCCTCTTCCTCTACCTCCTCCTTCTCTTCCTCTTCCTCCTCCTCCTCCTCCTCCTCTTCTTCCTCCTCTTCCTCCTCCTCTTCCTCCTCCTCATCCTCCTCCTCTTCCTCCTCCTCTTCCTATTCGTTCCCAGTTTCCTCCTTCTTTACCTCCGCACATGTATGATGGAAGATGCAGAATACTCTGTGTTCAGGAGCCACGGAAACTGGCTGGCATCCATCTCAAGGTCCAAGGGATTTAGGGTGAAACAGAGAAATAGAAATAGATAGAGAGAAAAAGAAAGAGACTGGCACTAGGAAATGGAGAATGAAGACAGGATTTAGGATTCATTACCATCAAACAGCATCAATATGGAGGGATTAAGAAAGTTTGCTCCTGTGATACATTCCTGTCAGAACTTGTCGTCTTCTCAGCCCACTATATATATTTTTCTCCTCTCTAACTTCTCCAGCGCGATCGAGGGATGCAATATATGATATCATTACGAGGACTAGCGTTGTCATATGCGATTGATCTCACTCTCGCACGCGATAGAAAGTTCATATCTTGCTTAGATCAGAGGTTGTGTATTCCGTGCCATTATGCCAGAGTTTTGTGTTCAGTTATGAGTGTGCATTGTCACATTCATGTGACTGTATTATTCATACTTTTCACTCCTCATCAAATCTTGCCTGATATTGCTTGTCTTTTTTCTGTCTCTGTTGTGTATAATTTTAGTCTCTCATGTCTATCACTACCTTTTCCGATGCATATATATGTAAAATCACATTTTCAGAGGTGGATCTAGCATTCTGCCTGGGGGGAGGGGTTAGGTTTAGATCATAACAAAAAGAAAAGGTCTTCAAATTTTTTGGTTGTTACTCTGCTAACAAGCCCCCACCAACCCCCCCCCCAAAAAAAAAAAAAACACACACACAAAACAAAACAACAACAAAGGAAAAGCTCAGGGGGGTGTTTAAACCCCTAAACCTCCAAGAAACAACAACAACAACAAAAAATGAGCCCAAGGGAAGTTAAACCCCTAACGTCCTCCCCACTAGATCAGCCAGTGGCTTTCTTTCTCCCCCCCCCCCCCATCACTCTACTTTTCTATCACTCAAGCTCTACAATGTATCTATCTATCTATCTATCTATCTAGCTAGCTAGCTAGCTAGCTAGCTAGCTAGCTATCTAGCTATCTACCTAGCTAGCTATCTCTCTATCTACCTATCTCCTTATGTTTCTCTCTTTTGTAAACAACATATCAAGGATCTAATTGTCTTCTTTTTCATCAGACTGATTATTCATTATTTATAGTAATAAATTTTCATTGTTTATGTACATGTTTCATAAGTATAATACATTTTAACTTATCTATATATTTACATCCATAACACATCTCTCTGTCCCGTGCTTCTCTTCCACAGCTGGAAAAACACACAGACTCAGAGTACTGTACATTACTGGTTGTCTCAGAGGAGACCAATGAACTCTTCTGTCAGGTGAGTCATACTCAGCTCAGTGTATCTCTTAACACTCGTCACTAAGCACAGTGTTTGTCCACAATATACTAATCAAACACAAGGTTTAGTGCCACACTCGAGTACTGTACATTACTGGTTGTCTCAGAGGAGACCAATGAACTCTTCTCTCAGGTGAGTCATACTCAGCTCTGTGTATCTCTTACACAGTATGTCCATCAGTCAACACAGTGTTTATCCAGTGTGTCACTCTTGTGTATACACACACAAGGTTGAGTGCCACACTTGTGTATAATCACAAATGGCAAAGTACCACTGTTGCATTCTGTACACATACACTCACATCATGGCAAAGTGTCATGTTTGTAGAGAGTCATACATTGCTGCTTGTGTGTATCTACCCATCTGTGACAAAATGTCAACTTTGTAAACATTCCGAAGACAAGTTATGTGTATCACAGCGTTAGATATGGCATAGCATGTTTATTGCAAAGCAGTACTTGGTTTGTAATTCAATATCGCAATCCTCCCATTGTATGGAATGGAAATGAAAAGGGCCCACTCTGTACAATAACACATGCTCTCCTTCCTAAATTTTGCAGACTAGATGCAATATGAGGAATCGTGAAACTGGTGATTAAAATGTTACTCAGGGTCTTTTTGCAAAGCGTTGTTTTTTGCAGAGTAACATCTTAGTGCTACCCTCACAATTTTGTAGCATACTTTAAGGTTGAAAGGAGGGAAAAGTAATAAATGCCAGCATGGATTATTCATGTTTAAAGAAACCCATGGCAGTTTGATTTTTTTTTTTTAAATCAAGAAGTAGCATAGATTGAAACCTTAAAATTATATGATAATCATATTCAAGGCATCAATCATGTTTCATCTTTTAGTCGTGAGGTTCTCTTTGTTGAACTGTTCATAGTTTTCACTGCAAACAACACTTACTCTGATGAAAGGTTTAGGTGATAATAAAGACAGCATTATTGAGTGTATGTGTTAACAAATGAATGAAGGATTAGTGTGTCCCCCCTCCCCCATTTTGTATTCTAATGGGAAAAGATCTATGCCACCCTCAAACTCTGCAGCCACAACTTCCATCCCCTCCATCAATATCCCAGTGGGTATACCAAGGCATTAGTCACACCATCCCCTTCCTCTTCCCACTGGCCGTCTGAGGCTGAAATGGAGGTCCTTTGTGCACTTTCCCACTCTCATTACCTCATAACGACGTTGCGTGTAGTAATCACAGCGGGGGGGGGGGGGGGGGGGGGGGGGCCTCGCCTTACGTGCACATTGCGGCAGGGATAGGATTATACAAATGTCACTCTTGTTCCATATAAGAATCAGGGACGTACAACATACAATATAATATACACAGACTAAGAATGGAATATATAATATATATTTTCTGTGGCATACAATGTGTTCTCCTCTCGGACATGTTTAAAGCTTCATTTTCTCTCCGTCTCTTTGGCACTGCACAAAACACATCGCACACAAACACACCCATTGACATACACACACACACACACTTACACTGGAAGAGTAACTAATGCAGCTGAATATGGGCTATCCAGCCATCTTCTCAGACAGACAAATCAAACAAACAAATCAAGCAAATACACACACATACACACTATTACGCTTTCCTTTTCTGCCTACTTCTTTCTCTATTAGTGCATTTCTGATGACATGTTTTGTTTGTTTTGGTATCCATCTCATCTCTTTATATGTTATATATTTCACTATATATATTAAGAGATGCTTGGTGGTACAAAACTTCAAAATTGCGCTAAACAAATACATTCTACTCAACGTTTTTGACGTGCACTCGTCTGAGTAGAACCGCACGTATGAAACAAAAAACGCGAACATAACAATATATACAAAACGAGCCTACCATTCAAGCGAGCTAAACAGTGCGTACGTTGATTGGCTGACGTCAACATGAGTCAGAATCTAAATCAAAAGAGCGCCAATGTGCGTACAAACTCCTTTTGCCTGCATAGAATAGGACTGGTCAGCTGAATAAATGTAGCCTCAAGCATACGCAGGTGAGCGTCGCTCCGGGCTCTACTGACTATGCGTTATGCGAAACTGTGACGAGGTGAAATGCTCAGCGCATGTGCGACTATATATATTTTTATTCCTTTATACCTCTCTATGTTTATGTCTATCTTTGTTTTCTCTTTGCCTGTTCAACATCTATGTCTCTATCTCTCTGTTTCTGTCTTTACATAAGTCACTTTCTCTATTTTTTTCTCTCTATCTCATATCATCCTTCCCCTCTTGGAAAAAAAGTATCTCTTATACTTCCAGACTTGAAGTACAGTATGTGGCACAGCAATACCAAACAAAAAATAAATGAATGAAAAATAAAAGACAAAAGTCCACAGAGGATGAAGGCATGCATGGTACAATAAACTCATTTTATGTCACGCCATACAGTGGAGGAAACTATCAGAAAGTATAAACATAGCTTGTAATACAGGGTCTGGGAGTACTTTCATTTTCCAATATGCTCTCAGTACAGATTGAATGATTTCAGCTTTCTCTTACCAGGCCAATCTGGACAGAGACTTAAGTGAAACTGACAGGAAATCAGAAGTGTTTTAAAATGTTAAACCAATATACTTGTGACATATTTCTCACATATTTCACATGTAATCATTCATTGTGTCAAATATACAACAACAGTGCGTTGGCTTTTGAAGGGTTAAAGACGAAGAGTATTGCCCATCAGGAAAGTTAATTTTTTGTAGATTACATCCTGTCCATGAATGCGAATCAATTGAATTTCTTGTTTCTGGTGTCACTTCGACACCATTATCTCATACGTCGTGGTCGCATCCAAGGCTTGAAATGGTACACATCCTGCGACATCAATCAAACAGTCCGTTAGAACTCATTGCCCATTCAACGCGGTACGTCGTCGTCCCGCTGGGGCCGGGGCACGTGCTGAGGCACACAAAATGAGACGTAGTCTGGGAAATCAGACCAGGTTCCTCCGTCAGGAACCCAAATATGTCACGTTATTCGGTAAATAATCTATGCAGATGTTGGCGCAGTGTGAGACCGTCGTCAACCAGGGCTGGTTTAGACCTAGTGCTTTGTTGCCGTGTGAAGCCTACATCACATTCCGTAGGATCCTGCATGCTGAAAATGGAAGCTCGATTGTATCTGTCGTTAAATATGCGGCAGGACAGTTGATAGTGATGACAGTGACAATAATGACAACAGATTATGAAGAAAATTATTAAGAGCAGTGGAAGGAAAAATGGCATTACATATAATCCTTTCAAACAGCCATGTTCTAATTGCATGATATTTTGTATAATATGTGATTTGCCAAATTACATGTATCCAGAGCAAAGAAGTCATTATTCTTCCTTTTCGCATACTGACAGTACTGCATTTTCCTTAAACCCATAAATGAAATAATTTTTCTCAATTTTCCTATAAAGCATAATACTAGTAAATAGCAGTGCAAGATATAGCTAGAGACGGGTATTTCTTCTTAATTCTGAGAATTAACTTACGCTTCTCCCTTGGAAAATTTGTAATGGATCACCAGTCATGCAAATAACAAATGCTGTCATGGTGCTATGACATTGGAAATTTCTCAGCGCTCCATGACTGTGATAATGTTGATGATGATTGAGAATTATCAGTTTCAGTAGCTGCTTTGGTTTCACATGTGCATCATAGCCAAGAAAAATAATTCTAATATCTATCCAATATCACATATGTGCCATCTAAATTTGTATTCATTTCCAGCAGTACATTTTTACTACACAGTGTGTGCACGCGCATGTGTCTAAATCTCACAAGAAAATTTTGCATCATAATAAACATGCATCAAAATTTTGGAAATATATAAAGCGATTGATCTGTGGCTCCCACAGCTCTGAGAAAGAAGAAAACGAGTTAGAGAGTAGTAAGCATACAGTAAAAGAAGATTGTACCATTTGTATGAAATATTTATAGAAACAAATTTATGGCAGGGAGAGAGAGGAATCAATGAATATGCCAGGATCGCTTCATGTCGGCCAAGTTATTGTCGGTAATATGGGAACGAAAACAAAGTTGAGCGTTGCATGCGTGGAGATATATCTCCTCCGGGTCATCCTTTAAAAACACTCCATATTTGCCGGGGTTCCGAGAGCACGCTGACGCTTTCATCCATGCCGCATGGATACATTTTCATCTCCCCCATCTTTGGTTGCCGGGGACGAGATGGCACGTCCCCTCAATCTCGCGAGCAAGGCTCTGCTCTCCACCAATCCACCCACAAGCCTCCATCTTCCTCAGACGACAACGCTGCCGACATAACTGAGCGGGATATCAAATTAAGCAGTTTCAGAATAACCGGAGACATGATTGCCTAAATACAGAAACTCGATACTACCATTAACGCCCCCTTCTCTCCACGCACTCACTCTCTTTCTCTCTCGCCCTCCCTCTTCGTGTCTTCCTTGGTCTGTTCTCCCTCGCTGCCCACATCTCTCTAAATCTGCTGGTTTTTGGCGCAATCTTGGAGGAGATCTCTCCGTGTCTTACTGGGATGCTGTAAAAGGCATCATCTAACCCAAATGTGGTCTTGCGGGGGAATCCTTTGGGTACAGGAGTGAGCTGTAGATCTCTTTCATACTTTAATGTGTCTGTGATGTGGAATGGTGGTGGTGGTGGGGGGGGGGCAAGTAAGGGGTGCATCTTCTGCCCTCTTAATGCATCAGGCCGCCAAAGCGAAGCCTTTTTACTCGCCTTCTTGATGTGAAAAGCAAATACTGGCTGTCTTTATGGCAGCCAGGCACTAACTCAATTAGGGCTCTGAAGTTTGCTCGTGTGTGCGGTATACCCTCTTAATGGGATGGATGGTCCCGAGGATTCGTGGCGGCTGCGGTTCCTTGTCTGCGAGTCTATTAACACCAATCAGATGGGAGTGTGGGATTTTAATAGAACAAGTTACTTCAGTTGCAAAGTCCCTCTACCTCCCCCCCCCCATGTAATCAGTGGAGTTGTCTGTAAATCTCTGCAAATGAACGTATCAGTAAAATATATGCCCATTCCACATTATTCTTCAAAAAGCAAGACAGTCTTAAATTCTTATTGGAAAAAACAACAACAATTAATTGCAAGATAGGCACATTTGTCACATGACTCACCTTATGACTAGATGTCTTGTTTGTTTCTTTGTTTGTTGTTGTTTTTTTAACACATCAAATCATGTGCCATACCATGATGTACCTGCAATTTAACATTTCATATTTTGGGTTTCTGCTTGTAAGAGTAGCGAACATTTTATTTTGTTACCTCTACACCTCTTTGAAGGGTCTAATGGTAGAGATAACAATGAGAAGCCATTTCTATGTGAATGAATGGACCAGTAGTAGTTGTTGTTTTTTCTTCTTTCATAGTTTCTCATGCAAATGAAATTTATGTAGTATCTGTAAATGGAGAAAATACTTCACAGTGGCAAATCAATACTTTACCTCTCAAACCTCCTATTTCTTTTTTTCTATTCTGCAGACATTTATTAGTTGTTGATTTTTTGCAATGACATATAAGTTTAATTGTATCAATAAAGCAATTGATAAAATGTTTTGAATGTATGTTTATGCTGCTACAGTGTACGTACTTCAATGTTTCCTTTGTTGTTGTTTGATTATCTTTAATAAAGCGATGATCATGATCATCTTTATTCTATGCCTTATAAAATGTTTGACTATTAAAATACATTATTTATGAAACAGGTTGCACATTGTGTCAGGTAGGCAAGCATAGATTGTAAATATTTTTCTTTTTTGAACAAGTACAATGTAAATCACTCAGTTACATGATTTAATAGTCACTGTTTTTTTCTTTTTAAATCTGCAGAGGATGCAGTATGTGTCATACCTGACGTTCCTTTCAAACAGCAATCACAATGTATTACCTTCCTGTTTTGCCCCTTCTTCCTTCTTTTCAATTTGTGCTTTCAGGCTCTGGGCCGGAAGGTTCTCTCAGAGGAGGTTCGCTTCTTTGTAAGTATTTCAGCTCAAGAGTTAATCCTATATGTGCTTTGAGTGTTGATTGTCTCAGAAAACCCCATAGCATTATACACACTGTCCAAAGTCCCTGGCTCAAACAGGGGTAAAGTGATTACGTCCACCAGTACGTCCAAAAGTTGTATTTTAAAGAAATGTGCATTACGCTCGGTATCTTGGATGCTGGGTTGCCATGGTGACAAGGTCCTGATGTGAGAAGAGTGCATCGAGGGGGGAATGTGATGGCAGTAGTATTGCAGGCTACTGTGGGGATTGCATGAACTCCTTTGTGTGTGATTGATTCCAGTGTTGTTTACATGGGTGAGTGGATGTTCGGTGACATATTTATGTGAACACATCAGAGGGTGAGTCATCTTTGGGAAAACCTACAGAAAAACACTCCCCCCCCAAAAAAAAAAAAAAATGAATCTTCAAATACACAACAGAAAAAAAGAACAAATCAACCATTTACTTTTTTCCAGTGTTTTGTGTTAATTGCAAGCTTCAAAGCCTTTTTTTTTAAAAATCAGTTACCATCAGGAAAGACAAAACATACTGCTAAAAGCAAACTTCTTGCAATCCAGCACCACATTCATTTATTCTTTTTTTTAAAGGAGAAAAAAAAATAAAAAATCATTCATGTCAGCTACAAAGCCATCTTACATTTCATTTGTAAATGTTGTGATTCATTGAAATATTGCTCAATATGAGAAATAGGGGGAGGGGAAATTATCATTCAGAGTGTTTGCTACCTCCAAATGAAAAACATTCTGTTTTTCAAAGTGTTTGTCAAATTAGAGATGTGTTTATAGCTGAACTTTTGATTGCCATTATTATTTCTGTGAGGGGGTATCTATAAAATCTACATGGCAAAAGGGAGAGAAAAATATAGATATGGATAGATAGATAGATAGATAGATAGATAGATAAATAGATAGATGATAGATAGGGATAGATATGTAGATGGATAGCTAGATAGATATAGATAGATAGATGGATAGATAGAAAGATAGATAGATAGATGGATGGATAGATAGAAAGATAGATAGATAGAAGGGTAGATAGATAGATAGATAGATAGATAAATGATAGGTAGATAGATAGATAGATAAATGATAGGTAGATAGATAGGTAGAAAGGGACAGTAGATAGATAGATAATAGATAGATAGATAGATAGATAGATAGATAGATAGATAGATAGATAGAAAAAGAGTAGGAATAGCCACATAAGAGCAATAACCTCAGATATTCCACCCACTAAACTGCACAATCTCTCTTTAGCCTTCACAGCAATGCTGTAAACTCCCACCAGTAATGGTTATCAAATGTGGGTGTGATTAATCGCAAATGTGATCAATCAGAATCTAATATCATTCTTGCTAAGGTCCGATGTCTCGCCTCATTTCTCTTGCATGGTATTCAGTTTCATTTAGCTTGACAAACTGCTTCTTGCAGCTACTTGTATGCATTTGAAGAAAACAAAACACCGGATATTCATAACTGTTTAATGAGAATGTAGTCTGGGTTTAGATGCATTTGTAATAGATCAAATTGTCTTTATTGCCAATTTGAGGAAGTTTTGCTCTGTGTGTTTTCAGACATAGAAGAGGTAAAGTACACAACAAGAAAGTGTGCACAAAGCAAATTTACATTGGTCTGCCCATGTGCGCTAGGCAAGGTATAAAGGTACACACATGTACCTTGTTTGCTGCATTACCTTGGATTATTATCCCAAATCAGAAAGAGTAACAGCTTGAAAAGTTGCTTTTAAAAGCTCGTGGCAAAGTGATTATGAGTTGCATAAAGGTATTAATACCTTTTTATTTTTGCTTTTAAGGTGATGACATGAGGACCAAAATCATGCTCTGCTTTGTAAACTTTGAAGAACAAACATTAGCCTCCTAAAGTACATTTTTGTCCCCTCGGTTACAAGTTGGCTTACTGTCCAGGACATTGCCTCAAAAGATATCTGAAATGGCTTTATTTATCAGATTTGAGTGCTTCAATTTGCAAAGTGAATCAATTCCTTTGATCAAATTGAAATGCAATCAATAGAAGACGAGAGAAGAATATATTCCCCTTTTCATATCATTCCACTTTCGAGACGAAGAAAACGCAATGTTTGCTTGTTTGAGCGTGCCACTCACCGGGGAATTCCTGCCCTATTCCCTGGGAACACTGTTTTTGAAATGCCAATCAATACATAATGGAGGGGAATATATGTTTTCGATGGCGAGAGTGAAATACAATATTTTTGCTGCAAGCCCCGCCAACTTTCTCCCTGAATTTTGTCGACATACTTAGTGTGTGTTTGCACACAGGAAAGTGTGCTCTCGGGGAATTCATCGCCAAAAAATATCTGAGTGAAGCTGGTGCTGTCCCATCATGCTTTGCAAAACACTTCAAAGTGTGAGGTTCTCAAGTGTGAAAACCTTGTATGTTTACCAATATGATGACTTTGTGTGTTTAGCCTTTGCGTGCTGCACTGTTAAAGTAGAACTTTCACTTATTTTTTTATTTTTTTTTTTTTTTGCGTTGGCAAAAATGAACATCAATTCAAAGTCATTTGCTCACAATTTTGCAGATAGGATTGTTTCTGTAGATATCATAATATTTAAACATTTCTCTCTCAAAAAGAAAACACAAACAAACAAACAAAAAACAAATGATGTTCATATTTGTCCATCTGTTGAGCAGAGCACAAAATTTTGAAAACTTCCCCAGGGCAGAATATTCAACACTGAAAGTAATTTTTGTCGTGCATCATGAATGCACAAAAGTCTTGTAGGGTAGCAGTCTAAGCAGAAGTGAGAGTATTAACCCATTGAGGATGGGCTGATTTTGGTACAACACACATTTCCCCTTGACACCTGCCCAAGTTTACTCGGGACTAGTCATCAATGGGTTAACAGTGCCACTGATCTGGACTTGCGAGCAAGCTTGGGAAAAGTCATGCTAACAAGGGTGGGTTCAGACTCCAAATGGATCATATAAATGTTTAGGGTAGTATTGCAAAATTCTCTGGAAGAACAACAGTATAACAATGTGGTAAAGATGCAGAATAAAGGGAAATTCATCAGAGCCACTGGACAGTCTGGGTAAAAGTATCAAAGAAGAGCAGAAACTGTATTTGGCCAAACACCATCTGAAAATTGATCTGAATACTTTTTCATAAACTCTATTTTTTTCCCCTGTCAGAGTGCTTTCAGTACTATATTCTTGGAAGCAGATTATGCATTTCAGAAAAAAAGTGAAATAGCAAACAACATGTCTTTAAAGTCGCCTTAATATACAATTTAGAAAAAGTAAGCCTATAGCTTTTATAGTTACAATCCATTTCATACATGTAGGAATATGTAATCATCAGTGTACACTGAGCATTCAAAGAAAGCTAGCATTCCCTCAGGGCTCCGTGCACCCACCGGAACCTACAACACCAACATGACTCCTGTGCATATACAGGTTAGGTGAATTCATTCCTAACAATGAATTAAAACAACAACAAGAAAACAAACAAACTGAATGCTTGATATAGTGTATCCTGTACACTATCAATTGTAAGAACAATGTACATTTGTGAGGCAGAATGGCAGTTACCAAAAAAGGGAAAACATCCGGCTTCCTGTTATCCCCTGCGGGGGTTTCATCTCCTCTAAAGATACACACAAACTTTCCAAAATACTTTAGCATTATCCCCACACTTTGGAAATTGTGTTGTGCTTTTACTTCTTGCATTATTACCTCAACAATTTATAGGTTTACTTCTGCACCATATCTATTATTATTTCTTTTATTTATTTGCGAGAACAATAGCCTGTGAGATATTTCCAAGCTGCCTCAACAAGCAAAAGGCTTTTTTTTTTCTCTTGTAAATTATCGTAAGCGCAGCAGTGCTCTTGCAGTAGCATTCTTTCGACTGTGTACATCTGCTGATGATTTTTTTACTTCAAGCTGTGCTAAGCATCTATTTTTTGTCACCTTGCCCTCAGCATTTACAAACGTATTTACCCAGCGTCCTACCCTGAAATTCTCCAGATTGAAAGGAAAATAAAGCAATTACTACCCTCCATTTCCTCTCCCTTAATCTTCTTTCTCTAAAAAAAAAAAAAAAAAATTAATCTTCCCAGGAAGAAGAATATATTTATCTTGGGAGGAAGAGATTAAGAGAATTAAGAGGGAAATTCTTTCAGGAGATATTTTTGCTCCTAGTTTGAACGGCGGGAAAGAGTTGTCAATGGACGTACTACTCCGTGATGAATTTGTCCCATCAGACTTGTGGGCGAGATTTTAGGGGATAATTCACAGACAAAGCAGCAACTGAGGAAAGATGAA
This sequence comes from Diadema setosum, assembly GCA_033980235.1. Lineage (NCBI taxonomy): Eukaryota > Metazoa > Echinodermata > Echinoidea > Diadematoida > Diadematidae > Diadema > Diadema setosum. The sequence continues at coordinate 36,371,566 of CM067068.1, read as the reverse complement.
GGAAAGTTAATGCGATTTGCTCTTTTTTTCCCCCTAAAAAAAACTGGCCATTTGGGCAAAAAGTTGTAGCTGTTACAAAGACCTGTTCATTCAGCTGTCGTAGCTCCACCTTGAAGCGGCGGAAGTTGCTCCCGTATCGGTTTGTAATTTCAACACTGCTCAAAGACATCTCATACCACCTTTTGAATTACCATTGTGTGTAAGGTTTAAAGCTTAGTGTTTATGGAATCCTCTATACACCATATATTTAACAAGTTTTACATTTTTTTTCTTCTTTTTTTTTGCGAATTGGGACTTCCAGACAATTTTGCCAGTGGTTGAATTCGTGATCATTGAGTGCAATCCTGACTTGCGAAATTCATGAATATAATAACCTTGTGAAATATGCAGTCTGTACAGTAGTATTCTCTGCACCAAGTTCAGTCAGCCTGTCACAGATCCAAGTACCATAGATCATCAAAGCCTACTTCTCAATGAAAGTCAGAATTCTGATTTGCTCTTCCAGAGAAATCATGTAGGTTGTCATCCTTTTTGTTTTCTTTTATTCCTTAAACCTTCACACTGTGTGAGATCAGCTGTACATTTTTTTTATAATGTTCCCCTTGTCCACATCATTGCACTATCCAATTCATATATAGATATGTATGCAGTTATATAAGAAGATACTTTGAGTTCCTCCGAATATCTGCATAGAGCCCAGGAGGTTGAAAGGATGAATCAGGATTCAATTTTTAGGAGTCCATCAGAATCTTTCACTCGTTCTCACAGGAGTAACACTTATATAAGGAATTTGATCAGCAAGTTCGCAGTGAAATGAAGATGTTTCTGACACTGCCCTTGTTGGATGTCTTAAGTCAACTGTGTTGCCATAGAAACTATTTAATCTAACTGCTTAGTCCTGAGCAGAAAGTCTTCATATTAAAACAGCTTTATTTTGACAAAACATGCCCCTCAGGGCTAGTTGGGACCATTTTGATGAAACAAATTATGCAATGGGAGTATGTTGAGTACAGCAGGTCATGCTGTCGTAGCTTGTGCATCACCGTGGAAACCTACGGGAGAACATCAAGGTCTGCCATGTTCTTGAGAACATGAGCACACCTCCCAACATGACCTACGGTCTTTGCAGACGACACCCGTCCGCAGCACAGATATTGCCAAGTGTCGCCCGAGGGTGTTCATTCGTTTTGCATTCCGTATTATTTCCGCCTCCATTTCAAGAGCTGACGGATGAGGCCAAATCACGGATGAGACATCGTCATGGCGATGGATCCTTAAGGCGAGGGAGCAGGGGAGCCCAGGCTGATGAGAAATGTTCGCCGTCTAGACCGTGAATGTGAGGGGGAAAACATCCATCCAGTGTTCCCCCTCTCCGTATAACCTGGCCCGGTTTCCTGATACCATGATGGAATACCATCACTGTTCATCTCATGAACAGATTCTTTTATGATTATCACACATAGACGCTGCTTTCTCTTCAAAACATTGATGAGGTCTCCATTGCGTTCTTTGCATATCTTGAAAAAAGTCTTGCCAATATTTTTTTCCAAACTTTTATTCATACAATGTATCTGTCCGTGATACTGTAAAACGAGAAATGTTCGCGTGCATTTTAATTTCGCGAATTTCGAGAGCACCAAGATTCGCGAAATTAAAATGCATGTGAAATTTCTTGTTTACACTATATGCATTGAATACCAGTGGCAATTCGCGAAAATTTCATGCCACAAAAAAGGCGTTCGGCTCCAATTCGCGGAAAATTTCATGCCGCGAATATATCATGTTTTACAGTAGTATAACACTGTAGATGTAGGTCTTTATTATATCCAGCAAATGGCTGTTTTTATCACTCTATGTGCTGCACTTCCCCCCAATCTAATCGGATCAAACTGAAGTCACGACCTGAAGGTCAGAATAGAATTTCATGTTCAATTTTGTCATCGTTTCTTCTGCTGAGTTATGTTCACCAGTCAGCGCAATCCACTGGCAAGATTTCTTTTCCAATCAGTATATGGATGAAAGTAACCATCAATAAACTTGGATTATGTAATCGTTGTAATCTATATCTCATATGACAACATCCTTCATGTTAGATTATGACATTGTTTTAACAGAGTAGCTTTGTCGACAAATCTTTGTCACTGCCAAGCTTATTCGGTGTGATTGATCCATTTTTTTTTTTTTTTTTTTGGGGGGGGGGTAGAATTGATCTAAATGCCAACATAATAGTTTCACAGGTTGAGATAAAGCATTCGAGAACAGAAAGGGTAAAAGCCAGTGCCGTAAAAGGTCTATGTCTGGTAAATATGACATGGGAATTACTATTTAAATGTTGCAGATCTGTTTGAAATGTATGCTACTGTTTGAAACTGCTCTGGATACACTGGTCATGACAAACATATTATTCTCAAGGCATTCTAAGGCATCTGCTTTACAGCTTTACAGCTCTAAGTCATTAGCAACATGATCGAATCAGACCGAAATAATCTACCCTAATCTAATAGTGCTGGAAGGGAATCTAAAAGGAGCGTTAAAGGGATGGCTCTTTGATTACTTCATCATACTATGGGCAGGATCTTTTTTTAGCTGTAAACTGCCTCAAATCAATTTTGGAAGATACCTGTTACGCAGTAGTGTTCACATCATCAATGAAAGATGAACTTTCTCTAAGAATTGTGCAGTGTAACTCTGTAGAATAGCCTTAAGGTATGGTTTGGTATTGTTTTTAAGGCTTTTGGTTTCATCATGGATATGTGCATACATGTAATCGTCGCTGGGGTGACAAGACCTCGTATCTCAAAAATGACAAACGTTCAGGAGAGCAAAAAAACATGGTGGCCAAAGCACTGTAGTGAATGGGAAAGCCTTTCCTTTGACATGTCATGGTGGCTTCATTTTTGGAGTAAGACAGTTGGGATTTGGCCAAGACATCACTTGACCCATTATTTGACCATTAAGCCAAAAATTTTTTTTTTGACATTTTTGAGATACGAGGTCTTGTCACCCCATCGACGATATGAAAAGTACTAATAAGTAGGATATTTTACCTGTTTGCAGGGGGAAGGGGTGTTATGTTTTGCTAGGATATATCAACCCTCATCATATCACCACACATTCCATTTGTGAGGTTGATATGAGCTATTTAGTTGATCTGGAAAATGACAGTACATGAAATATTATGAAACATTTATGATTGTCCTTTTCAGTCATTCTTTTGGTGAAGGGTGCATGTATAATTTTGCAAGTCATTTTTTGGAGGCTTATTTCATCTAGAAGAGTTATCAGTGTTCATGGTCTGCCATAAGATCATTGCACAGAAGTGGGAAATAAGAAATGAAAGAATTACTGTAAGTGCTACTTTGAGTTAAGTGCAATTCCAAGACACACTCTAATGAGCATTACTGACTAAACTAAAATTATATCGCCGGAAAAAGCTACATCATTCATCAAAATCAGATTTTTAAAAAGATAAGATCAAATAATAAAATGTTCATACTGTAACGTTGGTCTATTCATTCATGTCAATTTATGTATGTTGCAGAATTGCAATGTAAGCCTCATCTTGCGAGTTTAATATAAGCAACTACCAAGGCAAGCAACCATCAACTTTCTTTTGCGGGATGTTAATATCATGCCCGTATGAGCAGTATATCTAGACTCATATTTGTAATGTGCATGCTTATGGTTTTCAAGTAGTAACATCAGCAACCATGGGCCTTGCACTGAAAATTCTGATCATCTAGTAGGATATTTTACAACCCATAATATATATATATTATCACATATCATATCTTCCCTGTTTCATCTGGGCCTACCCATGAATATGCTTTCTGCATGGCACAACCCTGGAAAATGGCGGAAGGGGGAGCCTGGATCCCATGGCAAGAGCCGACGCTGTGGTGGAGGGATCCATTTATTGAAATTATGTGCTGGCAAGACACTTACTGGTACCTCCTGCGAGTACATGGGGGGGGGGGGGGGGGGTGGAAAGGGGGGGATGGATCGTGGGAGAAAATGAGTTTGATTACGGGACATTAGCCCTTGACGTCACGGAGACACAGCAAGGGAGATTCCAGAAGACGGAAAGAGGGGAAAAATCTGTAGAGGCTTTTTGTCGCCCATTCTCAGCACTCTCTTCCATTTTTTTTTCCCATTTTATTTTTGTCCGCGTTTATTTTCATAGTCTTCGTCCTGGGTGTCCTTAGTAGGTTCGTTTGGAGGATCGACGCCGGAAATGAATGTGGTCTTTACAGCACCGAGGATCAATAATTCCAGCAGAGAAAATTGATTTGTGTTTACGGCCATCTCCCGATGGTAGGGTTAAGTAGAAATGTCTGCAAAACAACGGAAAGGGCACCTCGTATTTTGAGGTCTGTATGGGAGTGAGTCTTTGATGCCTAAATGGCTGTAGCACTGACTGGAATACATCTGTCGTGAATAAAGACTGTTGTTTCTTAAGAGAGGAATTGTTGTTTTTATATGACCTAACGTTAACATCAATTTCTCATATTCGCAGATCATGTACTTATGTACTTTATTCAAACCATGATTTAGTCTTCTAAGGCATAATTTACCTTTTGCAGATAAAACAAAAACCCGGCTTTAGTGCTTCAAAATAGTTCTTAAATGTGAGTTGGGGATAGAAACAACCAATGTAAAAATTTGAATCTGTATAATTAATGCTAAGTATTGTTAAATGTACAAAATGTGAACAGTAGTTATAATAAAAATGTTACAAGACTATGTTGTAAACTGTCTACAGTTACAGTTTATTGAAAAAAATAGTGATATCTCCATATATTTTTAGACTGTATTGTGAAATTTTTACATGGTAGGATGTTTTGTGATACAACTGACCTACACATGTGCTTTAAATGCGATATCTCGAACATTTTTAGAATCACTGCTCCCAAAGGTAAACAGTACCTTTAACAGCAATGCTTGGGATGATATTACATTTGTTTGGAGAGTGGTTTGCAGATAGATAAATTATTTTATTACAATCTTGCAATATCTCTCAGGATGTTTGGATAAGTGCAGATTAAAAAATAAATGCAATGAAATTGGCAAGCACCCACATGATAGTCTCCATAATTACTGCCGAGATCTGAATGCTATCATCTTCATGCAAGCAGACCCATTTATCGAAAACGATCGTGCTCAATAGAGCTTTAATGCACCACATCTGGTGCCTGCCTAGTACAAGCCGAGTGCATTGATGTTTTTTCAGTGACGCATTTCGTTGCCTAGAACCAATCCTCGAACCGATAGGCCCAGTTATTCTTCTTACAGGCTGAAGCTAAAACGATATCCTAGATTTTCGGATGACTTTGCACGCACAGACACTCCACCGGCTCATCTCATGCTCTGATGCGAAAATGATGTGTGATGTTGAATGGCATTTGGTTTGTTTGGAATCGTGTCAGCGTGTCAAGTCGGTGTTAAATGTCCCCCCTTTTCTTGGTTTGCAAACTGACTAGGAAGAATGAGATGACATGTATGCCAATACACACTCGTAAACCAAACCTGCCCCACGCTGAAGAAAAAAAATCTTTTGCATGACCTGTATAAAAGGCACTGAAATAGAGGCCATGAAACAATTACAACACATACTGCAGCTGTACAGGTGGTAGTTAAAAAAAAAAAAAAAAAAAAAAGAATTCTACACTTATGATGACCAGTTGATTAATTTGATGTTTGTTAGTCATCTCAAAAAAGTTTAATCTCTAACAATCAATTGTGATATTGCTACATCTATTGCTTGATTCATTTTAGTAGGAAATGTTGCCAATTACATCATTCCTGTACTTGTGGTCATATTTGCTCAAATATTTACACCATACAGACCCTCGTCACCGGGAGATACAGTCAAATTGTGCAGTTTTTTAATGTTTGCCTCATATTATCAGCACCAATATCAACCCTGTCAAATGTGTGAGTTTCAAGACTAGTATCAGATACAAGAAAAGAATACATAGGTTTGCAGTCAAAAACTGTCTCTCTCTAAGCTCAACAGGAACAGTTCCAGTCCCAGTGTTTGTCTCTGGCTGTGTATTGTCCATGAAGCCAGTGATATTGTTGGAAATCTTGTCGCTTAATTGACAAAATTAGCGCTCCAGTGCCCAGAAGGCTGTGTCATGTCATTTTGTGCCAAAACATTTTGATCACAGGTGCATGCAAACAAGCCACAGACATCCCAACAAACAAACACACACACACACGCATACCCACACAATATGGGAAAACACAAAAGGTTCATTGTATGAAATGTTATTTTAGAATCATACTCTGTACATAATTCAATTGAATTAAATTTAGTTCAAGTTATGTACATTGTATTTCCATCCAACAAAAGGTAATATTTTACAGAAAGAATACAGTTGACAATGTTGTGGTAGGAAAAAAAAAATCATCTTCAAACCTGTGATGAGCAATAAATAATACTGAGTAAGATACTATGATACATGTGGATTGTATCTTCATTATTTCATATACTTTTTTTCATCAAATGGGCAGTTTTTCCTGTATAAGGGGGCAATCACGTTTAGGTAAATCATCTTTGAATTGTCCATAGCTCCATGGAAGTATGTATGCCATCTCTTCCTTCTGGGTTCATTTCATAATATGCCTTCCCCTGTTCAGGTATTATTTGTCTGAAATTGTTCATCTTTCCTGCTTAGTTCTGTAATGATGTCCTTGATTATACTTTATAATATATTTTATATTATATTACTTTATATCTTAATATATATGATTTATATCTTTGCTATAGATTCGTGTAGAGTGAAATAAACTCTGCCTTCAACTTCAAAAGGAAATAAAAGAAAAAACAAGTAGAAAGGAAAATACACATACAGAAAACAAATATACCAATACACATTGATAGAAAGAGATAAATCAAGTGGACAAATTATAGCTGAGTGGTGATGCTTCAACAAAACATGACAGCTTGTTTACTGTAGTCGGCCAGCAGCCATAACAGCCTCTAATAGCCAATGTCCAGCAGCCATAACAGCCTCTAATAGCCAATGTCCAGCAGCCATAACAGCCTCTAATAGCCAACGTCCAAGCACACATCAACTTTAAGGGCTTTCCTCATATCGTACTTTGCATCGCAGAGCACGGCCGGTAGCTTCCTCTTCCGGACATTTTCAGGGCTTACCGTATTTCCACCACAAAGGGACCGACTCGTGGCTCTTAGTTTGGCCAAATCCAGTCAATTTAAAGAGTCAGCTGCTATTTAATGGTGGTCTCAGAAAGTAGGAAAGATGGGGAACGGACACAGTGCAAATGTAATAGTGGTATGGTCATTATGAATATAAATGAAGCGCTGCAGAGCAGTGTGTTGTCAAAAAATGCATTGATATAATGGCAACCGTCACACCAATATAGCAATGTTATCCTAATGTGATACATCATGGCAAGTCTACATGAAATAGTCGTGATGAAGAGGCACGCATCATTTGTATTCACCGTTTACTGATTGATTGATATGCCACACGCTTAATCTGCAATGCATGACATTATGAATAGTGAAATGTGAAGTCACCATACTATCAGAAGGCAATATTGTGCATTGAACATTAAAGAGCCTCCCCCCCAAAAAAAACAAAACAAAACAAAAACAAAAAACACACACATTAAAAAAAGAGAAAATAATGAGCCCTCAGCTAAATTGTGCTATCTTTCTTTGGTACCCATTAACTAAATTATTCCTTACTATCCATATTGTATTTTCTAGTATGATTAATACTTGAGTACCTACTTGTACAGTTATGTCTGTTTGTTCCTGTTTTTTTTTTTCTACATGAGTATACATTTTCCTTCTCTTATATTCTCTCTCTTTTGCCAAACTTTCATATTCATAGTCCGTGTTTGTATAGGAGGCAGTAATGAATGGACAGCAATGTATTATGTCCACTTATTATTGAGTTTAGTGCTAGGGTGAGGACAAGTCCATTGTACAAATAAATATGTTGGCTCCATAGAGAGCATAAAGGGTTGGATAGGGATAATTGAGGGGCAGTCTTGAGGGGAGGCTAGCCCAGAGGCCATTTAGGAAAAAAAAAATGGGGGATCGTATCTCAACAGAGACTATAGAACCACTCAATCCATTTTGGTTCAGATTTTGGCGCAAACAAGGCACCAACTCCATATCTAGACGAACCCACGGGGAAATGGTCAAAATTTTGAGGAGGTTGTGGGGTTGGGGAGATGGATTTACTGTGTTATTTTACAACTTGTTTACTACCATGCCTCTTTCTATTTCTGTTTGTGTGTGTGTCTTTGTGTCTGTGTATGTGTATTGGAGATGGCCTTTTACTAGCCCTCACCTCGACTTTATGTGGATGTAATCTCTGACCTACAGGATAGTATTTTTCTTTTTTTATCTGTTTTTTTTTTTAATTTTCAGAGATAACTTCTAGTGCATGTTTGTAGATTGTTGCCAATCAAGCTAAACAGTGGGAATTCTGTTTTATGGGAGATGTCTAAAAAACTATGATTATTTGATTAGTATCTCTACACTACTGTATCTAGTGCTGATGTGAAAGAATTGAACCCGCTTATTTTGAATTTGATTTGTATTACCCTTATTGTTTCCATTCTGTCTCACAACTGCCAAATAATTGTCTTATTTTGTGAAGAAACTGGATTGTCTCGTAACATTTGGAGAAAAAGAAACCAAATGTAACTTAAAAATGTCTGTTCCTTTTTTTCATGCCTGTGGTTACATACATCACACTTTGTAGGCTGATGTACTAGATCTCACATCAAATCTTCTGTTATGTAAGGCTGTGTATGCTGCACGTTATTTATATGTCCTCCTTTTGAAGCTAACACCAACTATAAATCTCGTTACAAGAGCTTATCAATTTATGTGCAGTAATGCCTGAAAATCTCATAGAACAACCCATCCTCAAAGCAAATGGGAAGTTGAGGTAATCCCTGTACTTTGGTATTGAGAAAGGTATCCCGCATTAACATTGTTTCAGGAATTTTAATGGTACCATATAGTGCCGTAATTGACATAGATGGTGTATACCTGGGTGTTTTTTTGCCCTCATTTTTTTTCCCATCCATACAACATTTCTTTGCGGAGGTCAGTATAATTGTGATCTCAGTGGATGGAAATGTGGGTGGCATCCATTGTGTTTTTTTTGCATCCATACAGCATTTCATGAAATCATAATTCAAAACAAATCATAATTTAAAATTGTCATGAAATACAAGTGTTGTGATACCAGTGGAGTACCTGAAACTGATGCAGCTGTATTTTTGTTTATTTGTGTGTCTTTGTCTTATCTCTAGATCCCTCTATGCTGCTTCAACTGTGTGCTAACAAACAAAAAGACGATAACAGTAGATGACATTAAGGAGGTGAGTGATAATTCTCAATCTCTTTCCATGCGTAAGCAAGGTTGCTATGGTTACCTGAACTTACGCGTGTCAGAAATGAATATTGAAATACCTTATGAATTCCTTTTTTTCTTTGTTATTACCACATATAAGAATATAGTAGTTGTATTGGTATATGATTTAAACATTATCACTTGTAAACGTTGTCAGTGATCGGTTTGATGGGTCTTGTTTTGTAAACACCCTTTGTTTGGATGTCCTGTTACTTGCTCACTGTGAAGATTTGTATTCAAAACAAAAGTGTATTTTTGTATTGTCTACCAAACATTAAGAAGCATGTGCTTGAAGAGTGAACATTTCAGAATAACTTCCTGTCTTTATTAAAAGATATTGAAGATTGTAGTATTTCGCAAACGTAAGTGAAGACATTACCAAATTGTGAAATGCTTGAGAAATCTGCCATGATTAAAAATCAAATCATTGGCATTGTTCACCACTAGATTGGAGCTGAGGCGTATGATATGGTGCATACATTGTTAATAGCCTTCACTGCACCGCAAACCACCTGTGCATGTGTCGAGTGCAAAGTGATCTCAACATTCAATTTACAGCAAGCCGAGGTGGCATTTGACGCCGGTGTAAATCCCTCCCCTGTTCCATCCACTCGGCAGCAGGCTCATTCACTGCTACTCTGCAGAGTGGCTCTCTAACTAGATGGTAAAGACCTCCCTGGCAACCTTTATTGGATGATCCTTGACCAAGGTCGTCCCTATCCCCTCCCTGGGAATCATGCGTCCCACCACCCTGGTTAGGAGTCCGCGTGTGGTGTTGTGTCTCTCAACGGACCACAGCACGCTCCTGCATTGCATTTCAATCACGCTAACGGCCTTGGAAGTGGTGGGGAGCTACTGATACAGGCAGCAATTTTTTTCCCCGGTCTTTTTTTTCGACACGCCACTGGCCTGGAGATGGCTCAGTGTCAGGAGAATTAAGACTTAAAGGGGATACTCAGGCAGTAACCACATATGGCTCATGTATATGGCGGTGACTTTAGAAGAAGGGGCAGTTTTGGAGGTTAGAAAGGTCAAAGATAATTGTATTTGCAGGGGGTAGTGATCATTATATCTGTGTTACTAAATCATTACACAAAAACTGGAAAAGAGTGTACTAAAAGTGTTTGAAATGAAATCCTGTGTTTTTTCAACTTCAATTCTTTCTGTTCTTCAATGCGTTAGGATGAATGATTTTTTGAAGGACCTGATTTTCGTATAAACTTATTTGCCGCCAAGTCAGTGTCCATATTATTGTACCATGATTAATGAATAGCAAAATGAACCAGTAATCAATCCTATACTAAAACCTGAATTAACTGCTGTAGGTTTGATGAACAAAAAAAAAAATCTACAAATTTAGTCTGTGCAAGGACAATGCTGCTTGCTGCCCTTTACACCTGGATTATAGATTCAGAATTAAGATAAAAAGTGGAAAATTTTGCTGAAAAAGGAGAAAAAGCTGTGAGTGAATAAAAGGATATGAGCACTGCCATTAATGTTTGCAGTTTATGCATGGTTTCATTTTTTTTTCTTTGCGGGTGGTACAATGTCGTATCTCATCTTCAGTATTATCTCATGGACAAACGCAGGGAATGAGAGCTCAGTTTGCTCGCTGACTTTTTCCAGAACAGATGCTGCCGTTTTTTTTTTTTTTTCATGAAATTTAGCTGCCCTCCTGATGGAGGGAACATCTGAAACCACTTAGGACGTGGCTCCGAAAGGCCAAGCCGTTCAGCTTTCGTTTGCTTGGCTCGGAGGCAGTCATCTTAGATCAAGGCAGAAACAATCACACAGGGAAACTAGCCGAACATCGAAGCCACGGCTGTCCAAGAGTGTGCCTCGTATCTCTGTCTCTCTCTGACGGATATCACGAGGGAATTAATGCCGCTCAAGAGTCGGACTACTGCTGACGCAGAGTTGTGATTGGATTTTGTCTAGGGTTATCCTTGTCCCAAATTTGAGCACACCTGGGCTTCAGCACTGAAAATTTTACCTACCCTAAGCCCTTGGAATATCAACAAAAAGAAAAAATGAAAAAGAAATATATATGTTATCCCTTGGGTGACAAGACCTCAAATCTCAATTGGCATTTTGAAAAAAAAACCTAACTCAATTTTGACCATCGAAAATACTGATTTGAATTTTGAAACAGAACAGGTGTTGATGTAATCCAAAAGATCGGTTTTTGTGTACATTATTTGATGTCAACAACGATTTTTATGAAAATGAAAACTTTTTTTTTACTCCCCTGAAAATTCTTAATTTAGATGTACATCATATGTGACATTCAGAATGTCATGTGTAAATTCTTTCCGTTGCAGCACCATTATTGTAATATCCTCTTTTTGTTTGTGTGTGTCATAGAGCCACTTTTTGAGTTCTGTGATATTTGTGTTTTTGGTACTTTTAGAAAATTTGTCATCTTTTCCCAGCTCAAATCTCTTGTGATGGGGTCCATGCACAAAACCAAAATCAGTCGGATCAAAATTTTCCCCTCATTTTCCATTGGTCATCCTTGATAGAAGACAAATGTGAACAAAAGGAGCAAAGAACTAGATCAACAAAAACCCAACAGCCCTGTGGTTGAGTGCACAGTCCTAAGTTTTCTTACACTGTAGCATTCTGTTTAAGCCACTGTGTGTTAACCTTGCCAGTCCTGAATATGGTCACCAGCCAGTTTGTTAAAGTTTGCCAATTTTTCCCCCTTCACTTCTGCCACTCTTCGCCCAAATGTCACCTGCAATTCCATTTTCTGTTGCTAATCATGCTGAGTTATCGTCAAGACTTGAGAAACAGTCCAACAGTGACAAAATATGTTGGAAAACTTGCCCTCCTTATCAGGCAAATAGATTCAAGCTTGGTCCCGTATACTGTCTCCCAGGAATAGTCAGATGGTCTGCAAAAATAGTTTATTACCCAACTATGTTCTGGGAGGTGTCATAATATATAGATGCTGGGAGTTCCAAAATAGACTATCCAGGGTATTCGCAGAACTCAATGGCTTTTCCAGAATGTAGAGTGTACATGTTTTCCTAGAAGAGAAGTGTATCAGATAGCATTCATCATACACCAGTACCTCCTCTTGTAAGAGTTATCTGTCCAGAGGAAAATCAAAAGAAATGAACAATAACTTTGATATTTACTGTTAAAGTGGAAATTTAACAGTGTTGAATTTTTTGTGCATTTCACGCAACCTGAAACTAGCGTGAAAATAAAAGTACGCGAATATTTTTACTTGCCATGTGGTCCATAAGTTGATGTCTTGATTTTGTGGAATTAAAAACATGGGAAACTCATCTTACCCAGCTGATTGTGAAACATTACTCGCGCAAAAATATGCACTTTTACAGTATCCTATTGTGTGGGCTATGTTCATTTTGCCAGATACCGCAATCAAGGGGATAATATAGAGGTCACTGAGTTGAGATGTTTTAGAAAAGCATTATAGTAAGATATACTCTTGTGTCTATGTTTATGTAGTTTCTCTGCCTGTTGCAATAATTCAAGTCTTGAGGAAATTTGTGAACTTTTCATTCGGGTTGAAACTTGGTATAGTTACTTTCACAGAAAGTAATCATTGTGCTCATTAGCAGACATCAGAAAATAGTTTAGTAGGGGATATGAGATGGTATTGCACTCGTGTTGCCGCTGTCTGCACACCATGGCCTGATTCTTAACTAATCTGTGTTATCACTCATGAATGAGGTCTTTGCACCTCTATGTCGCCAGAGACACGACATACACACTTACGGGGTGCAAAGTCTCATCAAACTTTTAGACGTTCCTCTCACGCATGAGCAAGGAGAGCCTTTACCTGATGTGTCCTAGTTAATGACACCCCGATCACTCAAAGTGAGCAGAGTAATGCCAGCGGTGTGGTAATGGGATGGCCCACTGGCTATCTTACTATGATGTGAACACATCTTAGAGTAGAGGTCTGGGGGCCCCAAATCATTGAACTGTGTGACAGCAGATAGAAAAAGTAAATGCCTTTTGGCAACCTTGTACCGATTCCATTATTGACACACTTTTTTTTCATGCTGTCCTCCACATAGTACTCTCTGTTTACACACACACACACACACACACACACACACACACACACACACGCACACACACTCACACTCACACTCTCACACCACACACACTTACACTCACACTCTCACACTCACACACACACACATTATGTACATAAACACACACAACACGCATGCCCATGAACACACACACTTGCCCAAACGGCTTGCCCCGCCCCTCTACCATCACACATACATTTTTAAGCCTTTGCCTCTGTCTCTATTTGTGTAATCTGGTTTTGGAGATCCTTTGCCCACCAGTTATGTACTTTGGCCTAACTTCTCTTCCTTTCTTTCTCTATCTCTCCTTTTTTCTCTTTCCATCTATCTCTCTGTCTATCTCTATCTCTCTGTCTCTCTCCATATCTCTGAATGTATATCACCCTCTTTCCATCTATCTATCTCTCTGTCTATCTATATTTTTATCTCTCTATCTTTCTTTCCAGCTCTCTCCATCTGTCTATCTCTTTTGCAGACATCTCTGTCTATCTCTATGTATATCTATCTCCCTCTGTCTCTCTCAATCTATCTATTTCTATCTCTATCTCTCCATCTCTCTCCATATCTCTGAATGTATATATCACCCTCATTCCATCTATATGTCTCCACCTATCTATCTCTCTCCATCTCTCCCTTTCTCTCTCTATATCTATTTATCTATCTCTTTCTCTCCATCTATCTATATGTATCTCCCTCCATCTCTCTCTTTCTCTCTCTCTCTCTCTCTCTCTCTCTCTCTCTCTCTCTCTATATATATATATATATATATCTACATGTATATGTATCTGTCTCTTTCCATCTATCTACATGTATTTCCTACTCTCTCCCTCTCTCTTGCTTCTTTTCAGCCCCTCTTCCATTGCAACAGTCAGTAACCATTACGATGCTTTGTTCATTGATTGGCACAGATGTTTGGAAACTATCTGTCAGTAAATTGTGTCACCATGGCCTTTGACGTTTGAGCAAGCTGGCTAACTTACAATTAGGTCAAGTAAAGAGAACGTAATCGAGCGCAGATGAAAAAGCACAGCAAATTACAGCTAAATGCCTAGGCACCTATAGGGTTAGAATATTTATAAGTACCATCCACAGAGCGAGATTTCATTTCTTGACTACTTTATCAAGTGGAGGAAATATTTGAAATATACTTATAGCATTTTAAAGGCCAATGAGATGCCACACTATATGGAGAATAAGATCACTAACCATTCATGGTTAATGTATAGTATGTTGAATGCTCATAGACAATTTTTGTCTTGTTGGAAGGTAGAACCGCATACAAAGTTTATGAAACAGTTTTTATTTTTCCGTAATGCCTTAGACATTAGATACACTGTATTCTGTGACAGAAACGTAAAGTACGCTTGTCTGCCCCACCCCACAAAAAAAAAGAACGGAAGGAAGAACCAAACATAACTAAAAATGTATACTAGATTGAGACTGTCTTTTTGTATTTTCTTGTCATTAACAACACCCTCCTCCAGAATCTGCGTTCTTCAAAAATGTGTCTGCCATTCGAATTAATCCCTTTGATCGGCAAATATGTGAAATTGACATTTCAGAAGCAATGAGGTAGTCCATGTGGGCATTACACGCTTTCCATCCCGTATTTGTTTTATAATCTCAGTGTTTGGCAATTTTGCCTCAACCCACTCAATTGCCCTTTCCCCTTTTTCGGGGGATGATCAATATCAAATTTATACACTCCAATTCGATTGGTGCCAGGGAAAATTGGATGAATGCAGATATGAAATAGCTATCATTCATTGTATCTAAATTGGTATCTTCAAATTCTGAATATTTCTGTATCTGCAAAATGTGATAGAGCAAGAGAGAGAGAAAAAGAAAGAAAAAGAAAGAAAGAAAGAACAAGAACAAAAGCTAGAGATATGTTGATAGATAGATACATAGAAAGAAGACTAGATAGATAGATATAGAGAGTAAAACTCTTGTTATATCAACTATGCCGTACTCGGAGCTAGTGACTGTAGTGTGATTCAAACTGCCTCAGTTTATTCATTTTAAAGCTAGTGATCAGAGAATTGAAGAGCTTTACCTTTACAGTGCTTACTCACATAATCTCTTTTTTTTTTCAAAGACATTTTTGTAGCTCAGAAAGCAAAAAAAAAAAATATATATATATATAGTTCCATATCAGAAAACACTTCTTAATCTGCTTAACCATGTTCATTGTCACAATATTTTACTCTCACATCCAAAACCACCCTAATTTGTTTGTTATCTGTAGTGACAGTGCTTAGACAAATTGGAAATGATTACAGGTTAAATAAAAAAAATGAATGAAGAGAAATGATAGCATGTGAAAATTGTCAATGTTAAGATTTTGTGTTTTACTAATCATCTTTTGCTGGACATTGTAAATAATGTACTTTTTACATACTTCTTCTTGCAAAGATGGAAATTTTCACACTTTGTGAATTGATGTGACTTGCAAGTCTGTAGTTAAGTCTGACTATCCCCATAATGTAAACACAGGGCTGCCAGTTTTCAGGCAACAGCCTGAGTTCAGGCTCTGGCAGTATCAAAGTTTAGGCCCTTTTTGTGTACAAAGTAGCTTCATGTAGATGTATTCTATGCCCTTTCTTTTATTCTAACTGGCATACCTGTGAACAGAAACAAATTCTTTCACATATATGCACTGGTGTCAAATTGTCTATCAAATGCAAAGAAAACAAGAAGACAAAAAGAGAAATACCATGAAATACTTCACATTTGTTTTTGTGTTTGAGTTCTGCTAATTCCTGAATCAATGTGGTCTGTAGGAAAAAATAATCTAGGAACATTGAAATATTTTCTTCATCTAAACTCGAAATGAATGATTGCGACACCCTATCAGTTGTAACTAGGAACTCTGTCGTCTCATTCACGTGGAGCTGATCATTGCAGTCAAGTTGTCAGTCAATTCCAGGAAGCATGTGTTTGGGAGTAAAGTACATGCCCTGAAATTGGGTCAACACTTCAAACATCTCCCCTCTCCCAATTTGCTGTATGGATGATTAGATTAAGTGTGTGCCAGAGATCTACCTTCAATTAATCTGTCAATCAGCGGTATTTTGTCACCGCAGATCGAGGTTCCAGTTGGTCCAGAGACTCTCTATGAGTGGAGTGTCACAGAACACGTGAAACATTCAATCACAAGAGTGCGCGCCTCAGTGGCCGCGTGCCGAGACAGGTGTCAAACACGTACAGAGAAAAGTGCACTTTTAGGAGATGTGTTCGAGAGGGACGTCCGAAGTCTTGTTTAGCATTTTGAGGAGCTGCGTATGGACATTAAATTCTAATTCCTATGTATTTATCATGATTTCTTTTACAGCAACAAAAAACAATAGAGAGTGCAAGGATGTGCAGTACCGGTATATGCTTTGAAAAAGTTTGCGTCATATGGAAATATTCTACCGCAGTTGAAATTTGTTATGTAGTTGCAAGTGATATTTGCTGAAAGATGTTGTGAATACATTTTGTATATCCCAATCAGAAAAATGCAGTGTGTTAGCCGGAGGGTCTCTGTGGCTAGATATCCTTATATTGTGCATAAACACATATACACATACTCTAGTACACAAATTATGACCTGTCACCATGGTAACCTGATTAATTTTATGACTTTCTGGTCTTGGTATTATTACATTTTCAGACTACAGTGAAGCTTTACATACACAAAATATAACTTGTCCCAAATATAGCATGTTCATAAATAGGTTGTCCGACTTGATAGCAAAATAGACTCCCAAATCAAAAACCAGAAATCTATTAGATAGCTATCCATCAGATAACTGTAGTCTTGAAACAAAATTGGCTTTGCAGTATACATGCAGTCGAACTTTTTTTTTTTAGGGGGGGGGAGGGGATGAAGTGTTTTAACTCAATAGGTCTGTACAAGACATCAAAGTACTTTATTTCATGCAAACTAGTAAGAAATCAACTTCAAAACATATTCATTGAAACTAAGACTGGAGGTGAACAGGAGTTATACAATTTTACTTTGCAAGCAAATATTGCAAATGCTTTTTTTAAGGCAAATAAGGTGTTTTGCAGTTTTCTTGGCTTTAGAATCTTTGACTATCAATAGTATTTTGTTGGTTGCTTATGAATACAACAATCATTTATTTGTGACTGGATTTGAAATTTCATAAATTTCATATTGAGTTTTTCTTTTTCTTATTTCTTTCCTCTTTTTTTTTTTTGACTCAGAGCCACCTTACCGAGCTGAAGACCAAGTTAGGTGTGAACATTCAGACGATGCTGTGTGTACCAATCATCAACCAAGCTACCTCAAAAGTTGTGGGTGTGGCCTGTGCAATCAACAAACGAGGTGCAAAGAAGTGAGTGAAAACTAACCCTTTTTATACCCCCGCCAAACGAAGTTTGAAGGGGGTATATAGGAATCAGCGGACGGTCGGGCGGTCGGGCGGTCGGTTGGGCGGGTGGTCGGTCGGTCCGTTGCAAATCTTGCGTCGCGAACTACTTCCTCAGTTTTCAACCGATTCCCATAAAACTTGGCACAGATGTGTGCCTTGGGTTGTAGATGTGCAAGACGTATTTTTTGACAGTACCCAAAAGTATGTTGCCATGGTAACGGCATATTATGGGCAAAAATGGGTACAAATCTTGCGTCGTGAACTCCTCCCACAGTTTTTGATCAATTTTTATGAAATTAGGTACAGATGTTCATCTGAATATGTTAATGTGCAAGACACTTATTTCCGCCGTGGCAAACAGTGCGTTGCCATGGTAACGGCATGTTATTGGTAAAATATAGGGCAAAATGCTTCATGGCAAAACTGCTTCATCAGTGTTCTTCCAATTCTCATGGAATTCATATTGAATGTTTGTCTTAGGATATAGGTCAGCATGACACATTTCTTGACAGTGACAAAAAGTATGTTGCCATGGTAACAGCTCACATATTATGAGCCAAAATGATGGAAAATTTTGTGTTGCAAACTACTTCCTCAGTTTTTGCCCAATTTCCATGAAACTTGGTACAGATGTGTGCCTTTGGTTGTAGATGTGCAAGACGCATTTTTCGACAGTACCCGAAAGTACGTTGCCATGGTAACAGCATATTAATGGCAGAAGATCAAGGAAAGATCTTGCGGATTTAACTACTTCCTCAGTTTTTTGACCAAAGCTTATGAAATGTTGTTTGGCGGGGGTAGAACCAGTCGCTGTAGCGACATTTCTAGTTAGCATCTGTAACTGATCATATGAAGAATTCGATCATGAAACGTGTTAAACACCATTTTAAAAACATCTTTTAAAGTAAGTCCATCATCAGATAGTGCAGAATAAAATCTTTCCAATGATACCTTACTTGTTGCATAACAAGGAATGCTTTTGAAGTTATACTAAAAATAGTCCATGTTTTCTTGCTATTTTTTCTTTGTTTATTAGCAGGTTTAATCGCAACTATCTCACATTGACAAGAATTGAAATAACTTGTTTTGCGATCAAACTGTTCATATTCAATTCAATTCATGGAGTTATTTATTAAGGAAATCATTTGAAAGTATATATATATCTTGCGGACATATAGCTTCATGTTGTTTCAGGCAGTGCAATGTTACTGCGCAAAAAAACAAAAGAGGCATATTGACCTTTTCAACCTCTCACACGAGAATCTGTAATACCAGCAGTAAAGTACACTTTGGCATCGCATTCAACCCCCTCCATCTCATCGATGGTAAGGGCGGAGCTCTTTTGCGGCTCCTCCGCTCCTCCACATCTGCATTGTCCTGCTCCTCTACTTCCTAGATTTATCCAATTTAGGATTGTTCCTACCCTCCCTGAAAAATTTTGCCACACTTCAGAAAGAGGGATAGATAGATAGATAGAGAGAGAAAGAGATTGAGGTAGAGACAGAGAGAAATATATATATAGAGAGAGAAAGAGATAGAAAGAGAGAAGAAAGAAAGAGGTCTAGTTTAACAATTTGGTCATCATCGAGAGTCAGACGGCCTGATGATGGGTTCTCCGGTTCCGTTCATTTGCGGAGTTTGGCGGGTTGGCGATGGCATAATGTGTGGAAATATGTGAGAATGGGGGAGAGGCACATGGCACTCTATGCTGGGAAAGAAAATCTGTTAAGGAAGCCATGTGTGCCAGGTACCACAGTTCTGGGTCATTTGTCCCACTTGCATGATGGGGCGGGGGGGGGGGGGGGGGTGGGGGGGGGGAGGGAGGGGAAAGAAGAGGGGACAGGTAGATAGGGGTTGAAACGTTATGCCAAGCAGTACTCATGCGTGTTGAATGTGAGATGTCAGAATTTGTAGGCACTATGCCTAGATGACCTGTTGCTTGCCATTTCATACGTCATTGACTTGATTGCCAATAAATCTTTACTCTGGGCATTATTACCTACCCCCCCCCCCCCACCCCTTCTTGCATTTTTTTTTTCTCCAGTAATGGGGGCATTCTTATACCCCCATCTCTCTCTTTCTCTTCTCCATTGATTGTAAATATCCCTGTCTGGTCATTTTAGAGATTTCTGATTTGTCTGCACTTCTTTTGCTTTTATATTTCTCCATTTTATTTACCAGGGTATTTTCTTAGCTGTGCAAGTTTTAGTTATATTTACATCTATCATTCTTTATCAACTCTCTATTATGTAAATCAGGCATTTATTTATCTGTCTTTTTTTTGTCTCTGTCCTTATCATTTCATTCTGTAATTGTTATAGCATTTGGAATTATTCCTTCTTTTTTGTGTTTTGAAGCAAACGCTTCTTGTCAGTCATTTGTCATACTCTTCCATCGACTCCTGTGACTGACACTGATTGTGTGTATGTCTTTCTGTCTGTCCGTCTGTTTCTCTCTTCTCTCAGTTTGTCACCCAATAGTTCCATTGCGCATTTGTCTGTTTTTGCGCCATTCAGCTACCCTAAAATTCCATCCTGTGATGACAGGCCTCATATGTAAGTTTTTTCAAGTTTGGCGTCACCAGTGTATGCAATGCTGAGCTCCTCAAGGTTCCGATTTCTTCCTTAAATGTCGTCAAGAACACTTTGTCTCAAGTACCGCCCCCTTTGGGTCTCCCTTCAATGTGCCAAAAAAAAAAAAAAAGAAGAAAAAAATTGATGGGAGTCACCCAGTGGTCATATATGTTGCCTGGCCAGGATGCTTTGATAGCAATGCCATATCAAAAAAGAGAGAAAGTTTAGGGGGACAGATTTTTTTTCTGGTTAAAGTTTGTCTCACCATTTAGGCCTCATGAGACAATGATGATGTTCTGACATCTCTCGGCGTTGAGATCAAAGAGGGGAAATTTGCTGAGTTTGCTCCCAAGTTTGTTATCCTACACCATTCTACTTCCTGTAGAGAGCTGGAGCACTATGTGATGGTCCTTGAAACATTTTTGTTTTCAAGCATTGCAGTCAAGGGTTGTGTGTGAGTGGTTGTAAGGTGTTGTGTTCATCGGCACATAGCTGACTTGTTTGCGAAAATTGAAGCGGACCTCATGAATGTTGAGAGTAGTCAGCCTGACAAGATGAAAATTCTAGAAAAAAAAAAACACCAAAAAACATGTGAAGCACATGCATTGCTCTTCAAAGCAAATTGCTGAGTTCAAATAGTTGAAAAAGAAGAATACGCTGACTTTGATACAGCTTGATGTTTTGTAAATAATAGTATATGGCTCTGATTCATTACCCAAACTTTTGAATTAGGCACAGTGACTTTATCAAGACTAAGACATCTTTTTGGTCCAACAACAAATTTGAATTGTCATTACCATGGTGGTGGGTCTTTTAGGTGACATGACTTAGATTAAAACATACGATACAACACTGGTATGAAGTACATAATCTCATACATCAAGTTATTGAATCTGCTAATCTCATCTTTGTACCTGATGTACCTTACATGGTACTTGGTCCTTCAAGCTATTGAGAATGATTACAGAATATGTTTGCATTGATTGTGATCTTGAATAAACAGCATTGATCATTCATTCCATCTTTTGTTTCACACCCCATTGTTGCAACATGTGTAACCAAATTTGGAAAAAAAAAATTGCTTTCTGATTGTATTGATTCTTACAACAACAGAAATAGTAGCTGTAGAGTCTTTGAATTTGATGGATGATTTGATTTTGATTTTGATTTGGCAAAATTGGACCCGTTGCCACCCAAAATCTTCCCCCGCACCACTAACGACTCATGTATGGTACCATCAGCGATACAGAATTCACGTCTTGGAGTGGCGGCTTGCCACAATTGATTGGTCTGCACCCCAACAGGGTCGCCTCGAAATTCAATTTGAGACATGGAACTAGCAATTTTGCAGACAAAGAGACCAAGAAGGAAAGATGGCAAAAATTAATTTGAAGGAACAGAACTTGAGTACAACAGACAGAGAGGAATATAGACAGACAGACAGATAGATAGTTAAATAGATAGATAGATAGATAGATATATAGATAGATAGATAGATAGATAGATAGATAGATAGATAGATAGATAGATAGATAGATAGATAGATAGGTAGATAGATAGATAGATAGATAGATAGATGAATAGATAGATAGATAGATATATAGTTGGACAAATAGATGGATGGACAGATAGACAGACAAATAGATAAATAGATGGGGGGGGGGGGGGGTGGGGGGGGCAAAAGATGTAGCCATACTCTTGGCTGCAGGTTATGGATGAGGGGAGAGAAGGATTGGAGGACAGCGTATGTCTTATTCTGAAAGTCTAATTTGGATTTCAGCTGGACCTTATGGACATAGACACCTGCCAAAACTGATTATCTGAACACAATCTCAGTATGTGTTTGTGTCTATTCGGTGTTGCATGTTCATATATAGTGCTCCTTCAGTTTTAAATGCCTTTAAAGAAAGCAAAAACGTGTATTTTAAAAGTGGAATTTTTGTGGTGCAGAAATTTTTGTGCATTTTTGCGCAATCAGAAACTAGTGCAAATATAAAAGTAGATGATTATTTTTGCTTGCCATATGTTCCAGTAATTATGTCTTGATTCCATGGAATTAAAAACACACAAAACTCATCTTACCTGGCTGGTGCAAAAAAATTGCCCACATAAAAATGTCAACTTGTACCATATTAGTTTTTAACTAATGTATAATATTCTTCAAAGGTACATATATGATGATTCTGCAGAAAATGTCTGGGATCAGAAAACTACCATCACTCTTTTTCCTTTCTGTTCCCAGAAGTTCTTTGAGTTATTGACAGAAAGAAGGTTTTGACATAGATGATTGATTGAATTTGTGGGAGTTATGACAAAAAAATATACGTTGTATATTGTGTACTCATATAGTGATGAAGCAAACCCCCAAGATCTGATATGCAATTAGCGGCATGCACCGGTCAGAATTACCACATTCTTTATATCATACTACATAGTATATGACTTTTTCCTTGTATTTTATGTTGAAATTCCAAGTAAATAATAATAATGATTATATTAGTGATAATTTATATGTGGGTGCATGCGTGTTTCTATCTCATGTGTATGTGTGCTTGAAATTATTCCATAAAAGTGTGTTTATACCGTTTGTCAATATGCACTTGTTTTGTCTGTCTGTTAAAAATTATGCAGATCTCACTCGGGGTGGATCTGACATTTTGATAAGCAGTGTGCACAAATCCTATACCTTCCAGTGGCCCCCTTTAAGTCTTATTCATGAAATGAATTTCATTCAGAGATGGGATTTCCTATTTTTTTTTTAGCACCAAATGGAGAGAGAATTGGTCGGGAGTATGACGGTTGTGACACAGGGGATTAGAGTTCTGTTGTCATCTTTCTCAAGGCAGCTTTTGTGAGAGATGAATATATACAGTATAATCCATCTCATTTTCATGAGGGGAGATATCATCTTTTGATTCATCAAAAGATGATATTTGTGAGAGATGAATATATATTTATATTTAAGAGAGATGAATATATATTTACATAAATAGATATTTGTGAGAGATGAATATATATAATCCATTCATTCCTATGAGTGGAGATATAATCTTTTGACTCATCAGCCTTCTTCACTCTCCATCTTTCCCTTTGTCCCCCTTTTTGTCTCCATCTATCTATCTTTCTCTCTCTCATTTTGTCTCTTTTTCTCTCACTTTCCTGTCTGTCTCTGTCTCTCGATTACTCTGTTTTTGTCTGTCTTTCTGTAATAACAATCAAAATAATGAACAGTGCTTGTGTATATATAGCACAACACAGTTCGTATGCGGCTGAAGGGACGGTAATGGAATATCGCATGGTATGATCCATGTGCTCTCTTTGTTTTTTCCAGACACACAAATGCAGACATTGATGTGATCAGACACTGCTTCCGGTACACCGTCCCAGTTCTGACTAGCACACTGGCTCTACAGAAGGAGAGGCAACTAAAACATGAGACACAGGTAAAAAAAAAAAAAAACAGAAATTGCCTTCGTTGATAATTTGTCTGATGTTCAATATAGTGAGAAGTATGTGGAGAATGTGCAGTGTTTTTGTGAGGCAACCACCGAACTTGGGTTGGATCAACCAGATGTCAGATAGATAATATTCTTTAAAAGAAAGAGAGAAATAAAAGATAATTGACACTTTACGTAGAGAACATATAACAAAACAAAATAAATCAACGAAGAAAATATACTAAGGGGTATCATGCAATGAACAAGTGTTTGCCTGTAGCACTTATTTAATAATGCTCAAAGGAAACCTTCAAATATTCATGGTCAATATCCTTCATATTGTAGGATAAAAATAAAAAAATTGCTGTGCACTGTTGTTCACTTAACGCGTTGAGGACAGACTGATTATGCTACAACACCATCTCCCATAGACACTTGCCCAAGTATACTCGGGACTCGTCCTCAACTGGTCAATATGCTCTTATGCCACTCTTGTGGAGTATATCCTCTCAAATTGATATCAGTATAAGATTTCTGATGTATTCTCTCTCTTTTCTTTGCTTCCACAGTGTATGCTACAGGTGGCCAAGAACCTCTTCACTCACCTTGGTAAGTTCAGAGATGATGCAGTCCGATGGTCCCGGATGCCCCTAGAGTTAGCCTCCCTCCAAGCCTCCATCAACCTTCTTACCCCAAACAGGCTTAATCTTCTTTTGGCAGCTGAGGCTGCTGGTCTACCCCTCTCCTCAGGGTCCTGCGTGACCATTGACGAATTCCTTGATGATGGCAGTTTGAATTACCTTGGTAGTGGGGTTGTTGTAAAACATGCAGAGGTGGGTGTCTCTGAGAGTTGTTTCTTAGATCAGTGGGCTCTGGGTGAAGCTGAAAGTTGCACTCATGGTTCCTTGGGAGTTCTCAGTAACCAGGAAAAAGTTGGTAAAGATGGCAAAGCAAATGAGTCCATGAGGACTTCTAATGGGGATCTGATGGAGGCATCAAGTTCCAGCAGCTTGGAGAGTCACCAGGTCTTGTGGGACGACGTGGAGAAGGAGACCCTCCAAGCTTTGACAGAGCTGGGTTTTGGTAACAGCTCCACGGCTTTCTTCAACACGTATCCCCTGTTCAAGGTTGCCAAACCTGCGCAGAGCCAGACCAGTTCCCTGGTTGTCACTGACTCCAGCTCAGAGTCCTGTGCAGGAAGCAAGAGCATCCAAGAGGTACCCAGCGTGTCCTCTCAGTCGACATCAACGTCCACTCTCAAGGAAGAGATGACACAAAGGTCTACAAGTGTAAGTAAGCAAGGAGATGAGCCGATAACTGATTCTTCAGTAACTTGCCATCACAGCTGCAATCGCCATGGCGACAAGACAAGCATCAAAATCCCTGTTCCCAGTGTCATCCAGACTTCTGCTGGATTATCCCAGTGTCTGCTGCTGGACGACTCCACAAACTCAATTTCCTGCGAGTGCTACCTCACGGAGTCTGGGACGCTCCTGGATGGTGCTTTCCAGGAGGTGTCCCAAGAAAGCACTCCTGATGTCCAACTTCTCTCAAGAAGAGGTCCTCCCCCGTCGACATCCTTCCCCTACATTCCTGTGTCGACCACCTTGAAGCTACCGTCCCTGTCTACTCCCTCAATCAAGATCATCCCCCCTGGATCCTCTCAACCAGCCCTTGGTGAGCCTGCTCCAGTATGTTCCCAGGGGTCCAAGGCTCTCCTTGGCACCATGGAAGCCCAACAGCTGCTGAGCACCAACAAGTCCACCATCCAGCTGGACTGGAACAGCTCTGTGCTCAGCGTCAAGCAGGTTCCTTTTATTCCCTTCAAGGCGCCTGATCTCCATGAGACGTGTATGTTGACTGCTCTTTTCAGATATATTAGAGTTTGTGTTGAGTTTCACCAGATCTACTGCGGTTGCATACTAACTCGATGGTTCTCTTTCCCAGCTAATTTCTTGGAATTTGAGGAGGATATTTCTGTTGATGTTGTTCCTGTTCACATTCAAACTAAATTTCTGCACTCAGAAGAATTTCATTGTGTTTGTTTTTTTTTTCACATATTGGGATAGTGTCGTTCCAAAAGGCACTTACTCTGTTTGCATGCTTGGAATTACATTTTGTTGCTTATCTTTACAATATTCTCTCTGTGGATGAGCTGTTCTGGATTTGTTGTATTCATAATGTGCATGCATTGTTGTTTAAGCCATCCATTCGGCTTTCTTTGATCCTGTTTGAATGTGTTTAAGAAAGTTATTGAATCTGTCATAACTTTTTCTTGAGTCATATTTGCAAATAGTCTTTGTAATGTCATATATTGCAAGACTGTGTAAGTAATTTCATAGATTGACAATGCTTTTGCAGGTGAGCACCAGGGGGATGAATGATAAGACTGTTTAGCATTGTGACTCAACTTTTGATGTTGTCAATCTTTGTTGACTGAGCTGTACATGTACAACAATGTTCAAGTGTATAAATTAACACTTCACTTCAGCACATAGAAGTTTTGAGAATTATGCTCTCACTACAAATACCGCTTTGCTAATAAATCACACACAGTGGGTTTTGTTACACTTCTGTCTGTAGGAAATAATGAGTACTTCAGTATGGTACAATATATATCTGGGCCCTGTTTTATCAAGATAAAGTTAGCGTTGATTGTGAAATCAACGCTAACTTTATCCAACTTGAAGTCTGATATAACTTTAAATCAACTGCAAGTTTCCGTTTTACGAAGAGACTTAATAGTTGATTATAGTTATAGCTCATCACCATGACTTAATTATTGATTTAGTCAAAAGTAAAATATGGGACGAGGCTGGTTTCCGGTACTGTCTGCTTAAAAACAAGACAATACATTAAGCAAAACAAACAACAAAAACATGATTGTTTGCCATGGCCACTGATTCGTAGTCTGCTAGTGCGACGCAGTATTATTAGCGCTATACAGCCGCTGAATTAGAAGTATTAAGTTTGCAACAAAACCGCAAAATACGCCGTTTTGCGTTGTATTGAAAAAAAGTAGGTCGATATAGATCTAGCACATCCCGAGCTCAACGAAAATCTGCGTACGCGTGTACCGTAAAGATTCCGCACATACGTAGGATTACTTCAAGTCTTATTTCAATAGGCTGAAGTCCTGTGTGTTTTAATACGTGTAGGATTATGGAAACTTGTGAGAGTGTGGTGATTACAGTAGCTTGTTTTTACCTCTACGGCGCAGATCGGCTTTGTAAAGAATAGATCGCAAGTCTACATCATCAACATGTCGAAATTCTAGAATGACTTTTTTACGTTCTAATCAGCAGTACACCACTACGTGTTACGGTAAGTACAAACGACTCGCTGAACGTTATCTAACAACCAGTTGGGCCTAACGTTAAGCTGGATCTCAAGTTACTGTCGTACTCGGTGCTATATAGAATTAAACTCTTTATTTTCTGTATAGATTTCTATGCCTACTAAACTCTTAATTAGTATCTATTGCCGAACTAGCTCTACGTAGGCTGCAATACGCACGTCAGAAATCACTGGTTTCCTCGCATATGGGTTCTTTACTTTGGCAAGATATGCATTACACACAGACGCGGTTCCAGTTCCAGTACTGTATAATTATGTACTCGGTTACTTGCTAGCTGGCGATAGCTTTTACTGGCGGGCGGACGGCGTGCCGAGGCGTCGGGCGCGCAGGCTGGGATTACGACTGCTGTCGAGGGTGTTTGCGTGCAGCAGTCGCGTAAGCAATGCCTGCCGATCGTGAATTTCATGCAAGGAAAAGACCATAACTACAGGAAAGAAACGCAACAAAATGTTAGAGAAAGGTTAGCATTTAACAGGCAAACATTTGTGACAAGACCCCAGCTAGACTAGGAAAGTGTGACAGTCATCTTTCATCTGTAAATTGCCTTACAATTGAGTCTACCTAAACTGTTTCTACTTAAAGTTGATATTTATCACCTGTTAAGTTAATCATAGATTTGGAGCGGTTGAGAAAACTTATGTGTTGATTTTTTTTAGGAAGTTGATGTCAACTCTGGGTGTCTTGATAAGACGGACTTCAAGTGGATTTGGAAGTTAATCATAGATTAAGTGGACTTAGAGTTGATTTGAGAGGTTAATCATAGATTATTTTGACTTAACGTTAAATTTATCTTTTGATAAAACAGGGCCCTGGTCACTCAGTTTTTCATTGTTTCATAACATTTATTTTAACATTTTCAGCCCTAATATTTTCAAAGCTTGATTTTCTCCACATTATCAAATCATACAAGACGAAGAAATGCTTTGTGATAATCCCGAGGAGTGTTATAATGCCAATAAATTGGCAGAATACTAAAACCAATTAACTACGGCATTTCATAAGTATAAATCTATAAAATGATAAATCTGACAGTATTATGTGGCAGATTGGAGTAGTCAGAGCCTCTTCTTGTCTTTGAAACAGATGCAGTAAAACATTAAAAATTGTGTATCTCTGCAAGTAATTTGGTGGCCAAATGTAGGGGAATACTCTGCTTGGTGGGAAGTGAGAGCAGAAAAATGGTGCTGTTGATTGGTAAACATGCCGGAGGGGGAATTCATCTGGCAAATTCAGAGTCTTTTGAGGATGAACCCTAGCATATTCAGGTAATCCTCTTTTCTGGATGCCCCGCGATGAAAGGAAGAATCACACTTGTGGTTCACTGCCTTCGTTGTTTCCAGAATATTTATGCAGATAGATAGATAGATAGATGGATGGATACATTGCACTTTCTAATCTTGAAATGATTTGCTACAAAGAATGGAGAAGAGGAAGTAGGGAGAGGAAATTGGAATAAATTGATGTCAATGATTTGGGGAGGGGACGTTAGTTTGCTTCCATTTTCTCTGTTGAACTGATTTGTGAGCGTATCAGTCAACATACATGTAGTTATTCACGTCGGGAGTTTCAACAAGGGGATGAGAAAAACAAGAGCACGAAGGCATTGACTTGGCATTTCATATGCACATATGAAAAAAGGTAGAAACAAGTAAGAAGAATAAGAATACATTTGCGACTTGAAAGTCATGTTCTGTTGGAAGTGTCTGTGGAATTGAGTTCACATTATCATTCGTACTGATACCTGTTTCCGTACTGCAGTATTTCCGGCCTTTTCAGGGACAATGCCTTTTGATGAAGGTGTTTTATGAGTGTTGTTGTTGGGGGAGTAAAAATCAAGGATATCTCTTATTGATGCAAATTAACACTAGAGATATTGATGTAAATCACATTGAATTCTGAGGCACAGTTGATGTTCTATTCCAAGTTGTTGCCTAATACAGGAGATATGTAATGAAACCTTGAACTTGCCTCCATGTGCAAAGTACAGTAAAGACATGAAATGACAAGATCAAAAATTCACCTGTCCTGCTTGTCCTAGTTTGCTCTACTGTTGGCTCATATCTTGGTTTTGTTTTCAATACATTGCTGCAGTGCACATTTTTATTTTTTTATTTTTTCCTGATGCACATTTTCCCTTCAGTCTAACTGCAGTAGTATGGGGATTTCTTTCAGCGTCATCATCCAGATTCTGAAGCCGGATTTCACGCACTTAGAAAACTGACCCATTGTGGCCTACGAGGGAGCCACATACGGGGGTCATCTCAGCGGGATTACGGCATCCTTAAGAGCCAGCTGCTTGCATGCGGCCACGATCCTTGGGTCCTAAACCATTTAAAGAAATGAAAAGCTGAAAGCCAGCCTCGGGCGGGGTGGGGCGGTAGGGGGGATTATTGGGGCTGAAAAAGCAAACAAACAAGAATTGGAGCTCTGCGGCTAACAAGTGGCTCTGATTGGTCGATTGGTCACAACATCCTCTCTGAAAGCTATCCCCCCCCCAAAAAAAAAAAAAATGCTCTGATATTGTGAGAATACTGTAGTTTAACTCACTGCTTACCGCATTCTGATGAATCATGTTCAAAGTCAATAGCAGTTTCGAAGTCATGTTTTGAATAAGGTTATTTTTTTTTTGCGTGATGCTCCTTGGAATGTGTGTCATTGTTTTAATCAGTATTGTTATGTGATTGTACATATATTAAACAAAGTGAAGGGTAAAACCCATTTATTTATGTTAGGGTATCTGAGGGAAATAAGATAGTAGGCTCCATTTGAAAGACTTGGCTACAAATTGATTGAAGAATTGTGGATATTCTTTTTCCACATTAATTTTTTGGTTGGTTCAGTTAGATGTAACATAGTTTTTAGCCCTCGTTGATGCTGTTCAGGGTATTGAAGGCATCACAAAATATGCTCAATTCAGCTCTATCTAGCATACATCAAAAGGAAACCAAAACCTATTCAAGAGAAATGTGGATTGAATGAAAGCAGCAACATTAGTAGAACACATCACCGAAAGTTTTAGGAAAATCTGACAATCAATGCAAAAGTTATGAATTTTAAAAGTTGGAACCACTGGATAAGGAGACTACTTGATTTTATGACATCATGTGTGGACAACAGTGTAAAGAAAATATAAAGGAAATTCAACATACTTTACTTTTCCAGTGTAATGAAAGAGCACTTCACTAACTGTTTTCAGAAAGCAGGGGGAATAATTACTACCCTTAACATAAGTCAGTATCAAGTTGATGGAATATGTAATTTTCATTAAAAATGAATTTTTGTGGAATTCCCTTTATATTTTCTTTATATTGTTGTCCACTCATGACATCATGAACTCTAGTAGTCTCCTTATGCAGTCATTACAACACCAACAATTAAAAAATTTATAACTTCTGCATCAATTGTCCGATTTTCCTCAAACTTTCACTGATGGTTCTACTAATGTTACTGCTTTCACTCAATCCACATTGCTCTTTGGCTTTTGGTTTCCTTGTACTGTGTAATCATGTATTGAATCGTTATACTAAGAAATCAATCTTTAGTTATTTGATTCCCCCCCCCCAAAAAAAAAAAAAACAACAACAACAACAACAACAACAACAACAAGAACCCACACACACAGGAGGACATTATAGTGAACCATGTTGAGTATTTATCTTATTTGTGATAATGTATGCTTCTTGTCAACTGTGTAGAATCATGAATATGACTTGATAGTTTTCATGCATTAACTACATGGAATATGGCACCATTTTCTGGTGCAGACAGGAGGCTGAAAAGGAGTGAAACCATCCGGTCCCCGGTCATTTATTCCAAAATTGTCCCAAGGCTATCGTTGCTTCCTCAATTTCTTGCCTCCAAATTATTCCTGGCGTTGGCGATGGGTCATCTGCAACTTATTAACTTCCGTTCTCTCTTGTGATAATCAAGACTAAAACTCCTATTTGCTCCTGCATTGAAATATAAAAGAAAGAAAGAAAGAAAAAAAGAGATGCATGCATATGTCATGCACGTCTCCCTCAGGACCCGAAATTAGAAAAACAAGTTGAAGAATAGAAACGCTTGTGGTTTGCTACAGGCATCATATACTTCGGAGAACAATCGACAAATGTCCTCCAACTTTCACTGATGAAAAAAACAGAAGGGGGGAGGGGGTAAAGCTGATATCATCTGCATTGGAAAGGGCAGCAACTTACAAACAAACAAACAAAAACTTATGGACTTTAGAATGTCATGATTTGGCCTGCCGCGATGTGTCTACCAGATACCAAAGTAAATCTGGTTTTCTTGAGCTGCAAGCTTATCCTTTCCGTTTTCCCCTCCATCGGTGACATTTAGCCGCAAATTGGCTTATAGCAACCCAATCAATTATCGCAGAGTTTTTCTGGAGTTGTGGCCTCCAAGGCAGAGGTATGAGTAGGAGGAGGGAGAGAGAAGACGGAGATGAAACGAGGAAGTAAGAGGTAAAAGATCACCTGGAGGAAAAACTTTGAAAATTTCTCCCCGAGTTCACCGAAGTTTGAGACGAGGTTGCCACCGCCTGGTCAGTGCACCCATCCATGTTCTTCTTCAGTCCTTTCACCCAGTCATCCTTCAGTTCATTCATTCATTTCTTTTATTGGATGTGATGGGTGAGATGAGTGCAAGTCACAAAAAGTCTGTCTCAATACACTCACTTTTTCGTCCTTCCTTGCCAAGATGGCCGCTCGCAGGATTTTGCTTTGAACTTTTCCTCCCTTCCTCACTCACCTCAGTACCAGTCCAAAATCTACATTATCATTACTCTCTATTGGTCCAACCTTCAATCTCCTTTGAGTATCCAGTTTCCTTTCTTAAAGTTTGTTTCTTTCTTATCTCCTTTACTTATATTTCTTTGCCTATTCCATTATCTCTTTGATCTTTTTTTTTTCTCTCCTTGTTTCATTTTCATCTCAGTCTCTCTCCTCTTTTTGTACTGTGGATTCCTTTTCTTTTCCAATTCTCTTTCTTTATATCAATCTTTTGTAATTGATCAAACTCTTGATGTGTGGATGAATGGTTATACGTATATGTCAGCTTGGGCCTCCCTAACAATCGATAGACAGACAGACAGACAGACAGACAGACAGATAGATAGATAGATACTACATTAGATAGATAATGTGTGGATAGATAAATGAATGAATAGATGGATAAACAGATAAAGATAAAGATAAGGAGAGAGAGAGAGAGTTGCGTGTATCCTGTGCTGAACTTTCCGTAAGCCCTTCTGTTTCTTTTTTTTTTCCAAATCTTTATTCCAACTTTTCCTTCTTCTAACCTATCCCATCATTCTAATTCTTTGCTTCCCCCTTCTGGAACTTTTAGCCCTTACCTGCATCTTGGGTTTAAGATATACTCTCAATGACCCTGTATGTTTCACCCGACTATTCTTTAGGATGCATTAAACAAAACTATGTTTGTCTGCCCATCAAAATAATTAATAGAGCTCGTTAGAGTGCAAGGACACTTGGAACAAAATACCTTTATCCCGGACAAGGTCTGGAGGCTTCTTCAGCTGAACTTTCAAAGTTTACCCCCTGCCAGGTCATTTAAGTCTGTTTTGATTAGACCAATTACTGTAGCTGAAACCTTCTGCTGAAGTACATTAAAGAGGTCACATACTCTAAAAAGAAGGCACAGTCTTCATCTCTCCATCTCTCTCTCTTTCTTTCTTTATATATCTATCTGTCTGTTTGTGTATTTGTTTATCTATCTTTAACTATCTATATATCTATCTATATCCATATATTCATATATCTATCTACCTATATTGACCTATCTATCTATGTATCTATTTATCTGTCTATCTATCTATCTATATATATATTTATCTATCTATCTATCTATCTCTTTATCTACATGTATCTGTCTATCTATCTATCCATCTATCTATCTATCTATATATCTATCTATCTATCTATCTATCTATCTATCTATCTATATTTGTCTTTTTCTTTCTCTTTCTGTCTCTCCATCATGGCCTCTTGATATTCTTGTACCAGTGCCACATCATTGTTGTTCCCACATCAATGCAAGAATGTCTTGATGCATTCCAATGAAGAATGGTTCATTTTCTACCTCACAGTGATAGCATATGCACAGTTTTGGTCATAGGGTCAAATGTCATAGGTCAAAGAGTCCAGAGTCCATAATCAACACATTTCAGGCAAAATTGGATGCTGCACTGTACATCTTATGCAGTCTATGGAACTTGGTAAACTTTAGACCATTGACCAATCCAAGTATGTTTGATACAGATTTAACAAAGGTCAAAGGTTTGAATCAAATTCCTCAATCTGCACATTTGTAATAATGCAATAGATGAATCTGAAACCCAATAGTTATGTGCATGATGAGATTCTTTAAAAATGATTTCTAAGAAATAGCAATATGATTTTGGATAAATCTGGTTAAGGTCATTGGTAAAGATCAGGTCAGCTATATAGATTTAACTAAAATGCAATCATTGGAGAGATGATCAGTTCAATCTCATCAAACTTGAAGCAGTGATACAATGTGAAGTGACATGTGCTGTCGGTCGGCAGTAGAATGTGATGATAAGCTTGGTGTTTACTTAAAAAAAAAAAGAGAGGAAGAATAGATAAGGTGTTGCAATGGATTATTATCAAATGTCACCCTGTGTATTTTTGTAATTGCAACTATTAATCTACAATTGTAACAAACTTGTTGGAAAAACAAAGACAGTGATAGATAAGGCATTTCATGCCTGAAGTTTTGTGTGTTCCTTTGTTTGTCAAATTATTTGTTTGTTTTGTCAAAGAGCTTCCAACAGTCTGTTGGAAGCTCCTGAGTCCTAGGTTTTGTTTGGTGCTGGTACAAAAATTGATGTCATAGACTTCTGGCTGTATTTTTGTCTGTGTAGAAGGAGAAAGAATGTAATGTTTGAAGTAGGAAACAAACCAGCCAAATGAGTATATAACAATTCACTGAGAACACACGACTCAGAGCATATTGAGATAAAGCAAGACTGCACACAACAACTCTCCAGTTCCATGCAACCTCATTCTTCTCAGGGTTTGATGAGACATTGATTTTCTCTTTCAATCAAATTTTCATTTGCCTTCCCCATCTCACCCCTCCCCCACCTTTCACTGAATTGATATTTATGAAATACATTCATGCTTGAAATATACCATTTTCCTAGAGTTTTTGTATTCTATATGAAGTGCAAGATATCATACGATGATATTTTGTTACACCACTACATCAACAATACAGTGTTCCAGACGAAATGCAAGAGGTTTGTTTACATCCAATTTCGACAGTTACGCTGGTTTAAATCCAAGTCACTCGACGGTCAACTGATATCAATTTCAGGGAACAGACAATTGAGATGAGACAAGAGAATTTTTCTCGCCATCAGTTTTGTGATTATTTTTCTCTTCCAAACGTCGGAAACGGGCAGATTGCAGGACTGCCCTTTCTGGAAATTGAAGTCGCAGTTTATTGCATTTTCTCATCTCTCCCAGCGAGATGTCGTGTAATAGCTGTAAGGGATGTTATGTTTATGTCCAGGGTCTGAATAACAGAAAGAGAGATAGGCATAGATGTATATGGTATAACGAGAGGAGCAGACATAAACGTATGGTGAGAGATAAATAGGCCTAGAGAAGAGAAGGAGGTACACTAAACTGATGGAGGTACTTGGAATAAGTGTTAGCAGGGCTGTGTGGCCGATGGAAATGTATGGAAAAGGTCTGCATAAATCTTTTGAGTGGAAAACTTGAATATCATTGTCGTCCACAAATCTCTCTTCTTTTTTTTTCTTCTTTTTTTTCTTGGGGGGGGGGGGGGGGGCAATGGCTGCCATCTAGGGCAGCGAAAAGTGCAGTAAACCAGTTCAGAAGTGTCTGTCATTTGTCTAGAAAGTAGCATGGCATATTGTGTGCACAGTTTATCAGCGTGTATATCAGATGCAAAGTTATATATTTTGTTTTCTTGTATATTCCTTTTCTTTATGTACTTATCGATGGATTTTTACTTTTTTGATCGTGTACATTCATTAATTCTGTTTGTCAATGGACTCTGCAAGGTTTATATCAATTGACTCTTCATTTTTAGATTACTTTGGGCAATGCAAGTTTGGCAGCTGGGTTGATGTAAACAGTTGTTCAAGAGTAGGTCTTCTTTGCCAACATCTTACTCACTGCAAGCATTATTGAGTTGGCACAATCAGAGTGCCTTTATTTTAGTAGTTCACAATTTGTGGGACATGCCAAAAAGTATAGCTACATCTGCACCATGGTATTTCTGAGTTCTTTAGCCAGTGATGAACAGGTTTAAGGAAGATAATCTAGGAGATGTCACAGATACCACTCTTGTTATCTCCGAGATTTTAGAATTCACCGAGATGTGTGCCATTACATGACCTGTGTTTGTAGGTATAAGATTATCAATACATTACCTTTACAGG
The DNA here is from genome assembly GCA_033980235.1 of Diadema setosum. NCBI lineage: Eukaryota > Metazoa > Echinodermata > Echinoidea > Diadematoida > Diadematidae > Diadema > Diadema setosum. The sequence goes on along the minus strand of CM067068.1, from coordinate 36,335,878 downwards.
GTGTTAAGTA